>NQII01000728.1:384823-428960 GCA_002778355.1 Clitarchus hookeri
AAACAATCTTACCTTGGAGCGCCTACGAAATACTTACATGATACAATACCAACCATCCTTATGTGTAGAATAATTCTATTCTTTATGAATATTTATCTGTCTACTTTAAGGTTATAAAAGTGACAGTTCAACAGGCAGTAAGACGAATTCCTGTCTAGAGACCTGGCAATTTCGCGTTATTGTTTTAAGACATGTTACTTTTAAAGTACACGTGCATTCGCCCTACTGTTGTAATTGGATCATTCTTTATTTGACACGCCCAGGGTGACTCTACACCAATGAATAAACACTTCATTTTGGTAATGCCCAACCACGGACCGTACAGTCAGAAGGGAAATTTCTAGTCACCTAGGAAACAGCCAATTATCATACGTCGCCGGCTCGGGTACATACACGATCGAAAAGTCTATCTTGATGGCAAAAAATAAGGCGAATTTTGGAGGTCCCTAACTACGTCATAAAGAAAGTATAATATATTGATCAACGAATCACTGCTGTCGTAATTTGTCTTTAATCGCTCACTATCGCGTGATCCAACATGGAAGTATGTTGTTTAACTTCATATGTAGTAAATTATAAATGTTACTGCATTATTTATTACGGCCATTTTTCGAACACTGTACAAACTTTTTAGTATTCACGTCACAACATGGGCGTACGTGAGGAAATATTGATAGCATATTTCCACTTGGTGATTAATTCATGTATGCTACAACTAGACAACACATATGTGTTTTTGTCAATTATACTAATCAAAACGGACAAAATGCTTTTTACAGAACTGAAAAATATTTAATAGAAAATAAACTATATCAATTTTAATATAAGGTGGTCAGACCGGTGAGCCACAATCTTTGAACGCCATTTTGAGGTAGAAAGTCACTGAGTTCCAGCTCCGCGCCATTATATCCGTGTTCAGCAATATCATATTGACAAAATATTAAATACTTGGCTTATGTTCGAGTTGATCCCAGATATGCCTCTACATCTTAGACTAGTTGTTGAGGTTTTAATTCATTCGTGTTTAAAAATATTTTATTAATGCACCCTTAATGCTAACCTCTTTGTGTATTTTAAGATTTCATTTTATTTACAAGTGTTATTTATTTGATGTTTATTTTATACTCAGAATTATATTCTGCTGAAATAAATTATTAGTTCCCGACATATTTCACACAGTTAAAATCGAAACCTTGAGACACAGCAGGCAATACTTAGCTTCAGATAGTTCTTTTTTTTCAGTTCGAACGGAGGGAACAAAGAGAACTTCCCGAGTTTGCATACAGCTTAATTTGTGTAAACTTTTGAGACGTTCGACCATGTTCACTCCCAGTGGTACAAAAACTTATTCCAAACTTACAATAGTACGTTACAGATCAGTTCCTTCTATTTCAGCCATTTCGTTTTGTAGTCAGGCCTGTATTAAGTCCATCAGCGTTATTGACTGCAGTGCTAATACAGTAAATCAGGCCTACAAGTCAGCAGGCCTCTGCATATCTAGATCAATAAGTGTTCTTTAATGAATATTTATTATCTGCGAAATATTTTAACAAATCAGGAAATGACTGGAATAGCCATCAACGCACCTGAAAAAAATATATAGGCATACAGTTTTTTATTTGTAACAGTTAACTTACTTTGGAAGAATTTGGCGATTTGAATTTGGCGCGAAGAATTTCACGCGACCGCAACTGTCGTGTAACCGCCTTTATAAGTTTTTTTTCCTTCTGGGAAAGCAAAATAATGCTAGACGTACTCACGGACAGTTCTCGCAGTTCCCTTGTCACGGTCGGTATCACGGCAGCGACGCTGCAGGTGTAAATATCATGCGCACCTACCGGGACGGGACGTTACCGCCAGCTCCGAGTCACTCCGATAACTGGCGTCCGTCCCTCCGCGAGCAGAGGGTTGGAACACGTGCAAGAAACTCGACTCGGGGCAGGGAGTGGCTAGGGTCAGGGTCGCTGACGTCACAACCACCCGCAACCCCCAACCGCCCGCGCCTTCTTCGAAAGCAGCCCTCAAGCACGGAGTGATGGACCCTGCTTGACAAGAGCCGCTGGCCTCAGGCCTTCCCGAGAAGCGCGGGAGATCGCCGCAGATAAAGTCTTTTCGAGAAGCGCCGAGTCGAATGAATTCGTCGTGGCGACGCGAAGGACAGTAGATTTGTAACACTAGGCACAATCGTCACTGTTTTGTTCAAGCTTGCTTTTACTTACGTGTAGTAGGGTGGTCAAGCGAAGGCGGGGCTGTGGCGGAGAACAGGTGGGGGAGGGGGTGAATGGCCGCACAACCACCCCCTCCCTTTATTAACGCTTCCGGAGTCGCGGTGTACCTGCGCTACGAGTCATCCCAAAAACAACAGGTCGATAATAAAAAATCGACTTTACTTGGCGCAGTTAAGGACTATTTGCCTTCTCTTGCACTCGACCATGTTATGATTTACACTTGTTTATTAAAATGCAGAAAAAAATTGTGCTTACAAATTAATAGTCACTAAAAAAAAAATGTATAGCCCTTGCTGGACGCTGATGAAACAGATAACGAGTACGAAAACACCAACATGCATGCAGAAAGTTAAGAGGTCAGTTGCCAGTTGAATTCGGTTGCGTATCCACAACAGCATNGCTTACAAATTAATAGTCACTAAAAAAAAAATGTATATCCCTTGCTGGACGCTGATGAAACAGATAACGAAAACACCAACATGCATGCAGAAAGTTAAGAGGTCAGTTGCCAGTTGAATTCGGTTGCGTATCCACAACAGCATAACATGAAACACGATAAAGGAAGAGGAAATATTTTACACGGCGAGTCTAGAGGAATTATGGACGAAGCTGAAAGAGAGTTAAAACCTTTCTAGTCTCAACCCAGTTTAACGTGTTTAAAAAGTAATGGAAATTTTGTGAGGAGTGTTACCATAATTCTCGAATAATGTGCCGAAGATTGGAACAGTCCTCTGTGAACGCCTGGAAGACACACCGAAAATGTCCTAACGAAAGAAACACGCATGGTGACTCGTTGACAGAATAGTAATCAGGTACTCTACACTAGGATTTTATTTAGTTCGGAACAAGAAGCAACATATCCTAAGCGTCTCGTTGCCCCAAGAGAAAAAAATATATTTCCTGCAATGGAGAGGGGGTGTACATACTCTGAGGTGGATACTGAAGGAAATTAATTTTAAATAAAATAGGCGCGGTACATATAGAAAACATAAGTGGAAACAATCGCACTGAACAAATGTTGGCAAAGTGGTAGCCAACCGGTTTTATTAACACCTTTATGGTAATTGTTAGCGCGAACTCAGAAAATGGATTCATCAAAAACGCATTTAAAATTTTTCTTGCAAACCAATCTACAAAAGATTTTCATGTACAGATAGATGACTTGCGAGTTTCAGAAAATAAATGCTTGTTGACTTATTGCTACGGACATCCGATTTCCACGAAAATAATTTCTGTCTAATTGTACTTCAAAGAAATTTAACTATGATCCAATTTTGTTGTTGAGCAATTTTAACCGCTACACGACTTAGGCCCGTATTAATAGTCGCGTATCTGCACTTGAGTCTAGTTTTGAGAACATTTTGTTAATAAACACATCTTGAGTCTAGTTTTGAGACTTGTGAGGAAGTAATTCTCAGCTGAACGTGTTTTCACGATTTCGTCTCTTGGGACTAGTTATTACGATTCAATAGTCGACTCTTAAAACAACCGCTTATTAATAGTCATTGTAACTAGTATCGAGAGCCACAGAAATCTCGTTTCACGTAATTAATGTCTGCAGGTGACTCGAGACTCAAATTTGTGCACTGTTTCAGGTCATATTGCACATATTTGGTTACACTTAAATGAAAAAACGTATTTTCCTTTTGATGTGCTTGAAAATCCTTACTTTGTTACGATCGTTATGATAATAACAGTATTTATAACGAAATACATGTTTAACGACTTACACGAAAGCGCATTTGCGACAAACCATTTCAAATACCACCCTGCATAGCGGTAGTTAATTTGTTTATTTCTTGTTTACAGTTGGAAGCATAGTTTACGATAATGCTGATCCCGTTATTATTTTTAATGGCTAGGGGCCACAGTGGCTGAGAGGTTAGACTGCTCACCTGTCACCAGGGCTAACCGTGTTCGATTCCCGGCCGGCTCACTCCGGATTTTCGCATGTGGGAATCGTGCCGAACGATGCCACTGGTCAGCGGGCTTTCTCGAGAATGTCCCGCTTCCCCCCTTTTCATTCCGGCGTTGCTCCATTCCCACCTCACGCCACCCTCATCGGCTCTCAAGACCCTCATGTTAAGAGCCGCCCAAATCTCTTCACTCGCTCATTTTTAATACCGTTTTTCCGAATTAAAGTATGGTAACCGCTTTTTAATATTATTTTGCATTTCCAAAATGCATATGTGTTTGGTGTCTCATAGCAATAAATTTTTAAACCACGCTTACGTTACAAATTTGTTGAATAACACTGCTAATCAAAGATTTCAGATGCAGTTTCTGAAGGCTATTAAATCATTGTACGTTGATATTCCCCGCTACTCTTGTTAATAAAACATTTCAAACAGCTAACCTTATTGAACTTAAAGCGATATCTGTTTTTGACGTGACAAAACTTTGGAAAACGAGTCTGTTCTATATTTTGGCGACTATTCGTCGCGTATGTGAACCACGCATCACTTTCAGTTATATGTTAGTAGTTTAAAAGTTGAATTTTTAATGTTTCTTCAATGCCGTGTAATTTTTATTATTTTTTAAATGCGTTTTGATACAAGAATAGATATAAAAAAAAAGAACGAAACACCAGAAACAGTCGAGCTTGGCACCAGACAAGCGTTCGTCAACAGCAAAATAAAAGCCTCAATTTTGTTTTCAAGACCCCATTGTGAGGCTATATAAAAAGTCTCTCACACTCTAATATCACTCGAGAGGAGAATCTAGACACTATTATCATCTGAGTGCATCTCGAGAAGTTACTATTTGTTCGCGCAAGTCTCAAGGCCAGAAACTCATCTCAAGACTGTAATACCTGATGCAATCTCAAGACGAGATCCGAGTAACGACTATTAAAATGGCCCTTAGATAACTTCCCGCAAATCACAGACGTTCAGTACTGGAGTAAGCGCACTCTGATCGGCCCATTTATGTTCTATACTGCGTCCTGAAAGAAACACGCGGCCAATAACCATTTTGCAAGTAGGATAACAAAACGTGTCCCTACTTATTGCCAAAGCTAGCGGAAAAATATGTCGTTGTTATGAACAATGCATATTATTCTTTAGTTCAAGAAAATAAACCCTATTCGAATATACAGTGAAAAAGGAAATGTTATAATGGTGGAAAAGTTGTTCTTTTTTTTTCAGGACATGCGAAAACCAGAGCTTTATGATTTAATTGTACAGAACAGCAAGTCAGAAGAAATATTTCGAATTGATTTACCTATAACGTTACATGGCTACGATGTTCTTAGAATGACTCCGTATGTGTGTTATTTTAACCCTATTGAATTGGCTTAAGTAGAGATATAAATCCGGGAAAGAAACAGTGTTAGTTTGCCATTGAAGAAGCTAATGAAAGTCAAGAGAGAAGTGGGAGTGTTATGGAGCAGCACCGGAGTGCAAGGGNTGCAAGTAGGATAACAAAACGTGTCCCTACTTATTGCCAAAGCTAGCGGAATAATATGTCGTTGTTATGAACAATGCATCTTATTCTTTAGTTCAAGAAAATAAACCCTATTCGAATATACAGTGAAAAAGGAAATGTTATAATGGTGGAAAAGTTGTTCTTTTTTTTCAGGACATGCGAAAACCAGAGCTTTATGATTTAATTGTACAGAACAGTAAGTCAGAAGAAATATTTCGAATTGATTTACCTATAACGTTACATGTCTACGGTGTTCTTAGAATGACTCCGTATGTGTGTTATTTTAACCCTATTGAATTGGCTTAAGTAGAGATATAAATCCGGGAANTGTTCTTAGAATGACTCCGTATGTGTGTTATTTTAACCCTATTGAATTGGCTTAAGTAGAGATATAAATCCGGGAAAGAAACAGTGTTAGTTTGCCATTGAAGAAGCTAATGAAAGTCAAGAGAGAAGTGGGAGTGTTATGGAGCAGCACCGGAGTGCAAGGGACGGTAGAAACGGGAGATACCCGAGAAAACCCGCCGGGAATCGAACCCGGTTCACCTAGGTGGGAGGCGAGTAGTCTGACCACCACACCACCGCGGTCACACTAAAGACGTAATTTATGCAAACACTGTTGAAGATTGGTAAATAAACTGTTCGCATGCGTGATAAATACAGAAGCGGAATATTGGTAGAAGGACTGTCGTGTGTAAGAGGCTATTGATACATTTTACATTATGTTTAGGCAGTCACTTCTACAGCTCGAACAACACATCTGCAGGGAATTCTCCTATTCAGAATTGGAACTATGGTCTATTCGCAATTTTTTTACGTTTTTTGATTCAAACCTTTGAAAAATCACCCTATGAATGATGTGCTTCGTTGTTTCTTAAATATGTCACTCAACGCATGTGATTTATGCTTGTGTCAACTTAAAAGTACCTTATTTTAAGTTATATTGAACTTTTGCTTATATTTTATTTATAAATTATAATATATAATTTATAAATAGAATGTATAAACAGGGCGAAAACAGGTGTGTTGGTAATGCTTAATAATAAATAGTTGTTATGCAAAAATGTATTACACTGAGTGCGCACGAGTACCATATGCGCCGTTCCTTTGGTGTAATTTTCTAGACTTAGGTAAGCTTTGTTTGTAGGAGGCGGAGAAATATCCTGGAAGTAGAACTTTTGCATGGCTTTAGAAAAGTGTGAAGTAACCGTGAATGGACTAGTTCTTTCAATACACGAAATATGGAGCCACAGTCCAGTGATATAGATAAGCGTTACGAGTGTTTTCTGTCAAATCATTTCAGATCTATGCATGCACATTCTTTATTGTTTGTGAAATGAAATTTTTTTGTTACAACNGTTTTCTGTCAAATCATTTCAGATCTATGCATGCACATTCTTTATTGTTTGTGAAATGAAATTTTTTTGTTACAAATTTCTTGTGTGTAATTTCGTACTTTGGGTTTTGTGTTTTGCTGCAGTGAATTGAAATTTGTGCAATATCGACATGCGCTTCATGATATAACATTGGATATAACACAGCGTATAAGCCACTTAACGGCATTTAATATAGCACATTCATGAAATATAGTGAAAAGAAATAAAACTTATCTTCTCTTTCATCTTACATTTAAAGATATTATTTAAAACGAAACAAAACAAATATATAATTATTGAGACATATACATAGTAAAAAAAATNGTTTTCTGTCAAATCATTTCAGATCTATGCATGCACATTCTTTATTGTTTGTGAAATGAAATTTTTTTGTTACAACTTTCTTGTGTGTAATTTCGTACTTTGGGTTTTGTGTTTTGTTGCAGTGAATTGAAATTTGTACAATATCGACATGCGCTTCATTATATAACATTGGATATAACACAGCGTATAAGCCACTTAACGGCATTTAATATGGCACATTCATGAAATATAGTGAAAAGAAATAAAACTTATCTTCTCTTTCATATTACATTTAAAGATATTATTTAAAACGAAACAAAACAAATATATAATTATTGAGACATATACATAGTAAAAAAAATGCCTGTAGTTGTTACAAATAATACTTTGGAAACTTATTGCCAAAGATATTCTTGCAACTCTACAGCTGAAATATTGTATAGTTACAACATATTATTTTAGAAATCACACAAAATTGTTTATGTAGCTCAATGTTTATAATTAACTTGAAGTTTACAGCACTTACTTGTTGAAGCCCAACATTTGTTTTACACATTCCACACTATGGTTTAGTGAGATTTATTCTACTTTATTTGTACTACTGCATAAATATATTGGGCAACTAGTCTCCAAAAAATATCTTGTACAGATACTTAATATTTTTACAGTGTACGTTGATAAAGGCGGTTCACGATAAAGTAAGAACTTAAGAAATCAACCTTAGAAATAAGTCACTGCTCCTACCTGCATATATTTTAAAGACGCACTGATTGACATACGCCCAGTGAAGTTGGTAACGATGGAGGGAAAGTAGTTCCGTGTGTCGACGCCGAATAAAAAATGTTAGGTAACCGTTTGTGATAACTTTAATTACTTCTTTCGCTTTCTGTTTTTTAATGCATCCGAGTTAAAAAATACACAGATTTGTAAAATATTTGGGCTACTTTTCTAACAATTTATCTGTTTCACTTGACCGCCGCATGAATAAAGCGACGAGGCCCATGACAATGTTAATTTTACATAAGGCGCAATGATACACAACGTGCATACAAGTAGATCTTGAGCAGGGCTTTCAAAAGTGCTCAGTTTACCGTGGGCAGCCTATAATGGCATTGATAGTGTGGGTACGGAAATAATTATTTCGTAAACCGATGTTTTCTTGAGGGTAGTACGAGGTAGAAGCGAGGGTGGCGCGTCATTCTAGGGTCTTGCCGCCACCACGACCCTACCCGCATTCCACAGCCCAGCCCTCACCTTATCTCCTGGCTAGCAGCGAAGCTTTCAATTACCTTCCACTTTTAAACGCTGTGCTCCATCAAATCAACCAGAAACCAAGTGTAACTCAAAATTAAGAGCATATTATTTTTATTGCCCAACACTAGCGTTTTCTTTTAATCCTCTTTTATATTTACCCACGAAATAAAGAAAAGTGTGTGATGAAAATTCGACACTTTTTGAGGCTTCCTCTATGAATTGCACGTGTAATGCCTTCATCTTATATCCCCAATTAAATACCATTATCGAAGGTTTTTTTTTTGTACCTGATCTAGCCTGTACTCCGTTTTGCTTGCAATTCATACATTTTTAGGCCTTTTATTTAGCTACGTAAGTAACCTCAAATATATCACTTTTAAGATATCAGTAAATGTCGCGAAATCGTGCCAGCACAAGCAAAACTGCAATCACTCGAGTACTGGAATTTCTACTTCTATTGAACCAGATAGAGTGCACAAAGAATTTGCGTTCTCAGCGAAAATAGGTAATTTTATCTCTCCTACATTTTAATAAACAAATATTTAGAGAAATAGTAAATAGGAAAGTCTGTACTGCTGGTTTTGAATTTAGTTTTATAATCTCTGAGAACATGTTTTAATTCATAGGTAAATATGAAATATTTAATTTTCCATTTTTTAAGTTTTGTCCGTGCAAAACAGCGGATCTTTCAGGAATTTACAGGAATGGTTTTTTTACTCGAATCACAACCTTAAGACTACACTATAGGCAGAGACCGGGAAAATTCGCGAGATCATTGACCTGCAGACTAGATTCTACAGTCTTATGTACAAGCATGCCGATATTAACCGCACATTGGTTGTCTGCTGTCACAACGGAAGGTGACATTAGGCCAGTGTTCACCAGGAGGTATCAAACACAGCGTGGACCAATGGCTGAAGTTGCATAAAAACAAGTGTTTTTAATTATAGCTTGTCTCATAATGAATCCGCGAATTCTTCAGGTCCCTAACAATAGGCACTAAATCGTTTTTTCTGGGACGTTAATCAATTTATAAGTTAGCATAAATATCTCAAGTAATAACAAAACGAATTGCATGATGAAATACTGACTACTATTTTAATGATTTCAATAACTTTCTTAATATGTTAGTGTCATTGTTATATTAACTGTATTGGAAAACAACACAAACTTGTATTCCCAGAGCTTTGCGACCTTGCTCTAAAATATTAGTGTGTTATTGCGTCTACTGTACCTCTGAAAGAGCACATTCAGCTGTTGGAAACATCCAAAATGAGAGAAATAGACTGAATCCAAAATATCTTGACCTTTTGTTGTCCATACGACAAAATGGCTTTCTTGTTCATTAATTGTTTTTTTTTTAACTTGGTATAAGCTTCAGATGACACATAATCAAAGCTGCATTATTTGTATGCTGTTATAACAACTTTTTCAGTCAGGTTCCTGAATTTTGTTGTTTCATAAATATGTGTTACTTGTAAACATTATGATCTGTAAACGTGCTTTTAATTGCTGCAAGCAAAATTAAATTTTAGTTAAAATGTATTTTACTGTTTTTAAAATATTGTATTATAACTTTATTTTGTTGGTACGTTTGTATGCAAACGACTTTTAATTTCTGTCAACATTCAATATACGCATTTTATTTTAATAAGTATGTTGGATATTGAGTTAATTTTTTTAAAATAAAATTACATAGACAAACTTACATATAGGCTGTTCACGATAAAGTGAGCACTATTGAGGCCCCAGTTACATTTTTAACCAACTTTTTAAATAAACACTGCCGAGTAAGTAATAAACACATTCCACCGCACTCGGAAGTTAACGTCTGAAGGCTAAAATAAATTATATTTATTGACTATTATTCCAAATGGGAGGACTTTTAAAAGTGCTCACTTTTCCGTGAATGACCTATACCACATAGTGCGATTCGTGTAAAATTAAAGCAGTTTCGATAGTACCATCGATACTATCTATAGTTACATGATATACTATCGGATACCATCGATGGTGTGAACAATCGACAGCATCCACTGAAGTAGTTGGGCCTGCGCTCGGCGAAAGAAGCCGAGCATAGCCTGCCGAATCGGCACTGGAGTTCCGTGACGCGAATGCAGCAGGTGGCGGGCGACGCATCGCGCGTGCGGCGACAGGAACCGGAAGTGACGGCAGGCCGCCGCAGATCGGGGGACACCGCGCGTGGCCTCCGAGGCACCGCACCTAGCCATATTATTCCGCCACGTTCAATTACTAAAACGCCTGTGATGAAGTTAGCAGTCATGGTATTTTATGACTTCGTTCGTTAAAAAAACTAAAAGAGTAAATAAAAACAAACCCGCACATATTAAGCTTTCCAGCACAGTTTCCTTAAGAGGTAGCAAAAATGTACAACGTGAATTTTGCATGTCTCTAGTGGTAAGATGATTTAGGTGTTATACGTCTTAGACGAATTACAGCAGTGCAGTATCGGAGTAACTTAATTCTCATTGCACATTAAAGTAACAAAATATCTTCTCACATATTCACGTAGCCAAAAAGCGATAGAAAACTCCTGATATACACATAGGATATTGATATCTAGCGTGCGGGCCAGTCGTTTCACGAAAATCGAGTGGCCTTGCCTATAACACATTTGTTAGAGACGATGATGGTTTATCTCTATAAAAGTGGACTGTTTCCTAAGAATCAAAGTACTGTGCACACGTTCGACAATTTTCTTTCGCTGTCGGCGGCCATGCATGTATGAGGCTACTATCCTATTTCATTGCGCATATGAGGATGCTGATACTCTAAAGCACAATGGTTGTGATTGGTCGGTAAAGAACTCAGTCGAGTCAAAAACTTGGTCATCCAATCATGAAATAAAATTAACTAGCTATAGCGTTATAAGAGAATTTCGTGATTTCTTCCACTGTTTCTAACACCCAACCCATTCTGATCCAGTGTACGCAATTGTGTACATTACGCACGTGTACACAGTTTTTGGTCTGTACTGCAAACTGCGAGGCCCAATTACCAATAATCTTACATGTTTGTAAATTATTCGCAAAAGTCATACTTGGCTTCGTCTTCGGCGAAGCTGATGACAGGGGCATGATCCCGTCAGTCTCCAAGGTCTTATGATTCTTTCTACGATTTTAACATATTCTAAAAAAATGGCGATTCTTTTTTTTAAGCCGTAGATTTTGTTTGATATGGTGGCCAAAGGTCAATGTCAAGGTCAGGGTCACTTGTCATATTTTCTGCTATTGTGAGTGAGGCAAATGGATTTTCTCAGTGTGTTCCCATGAATGTTTTACAAACAAAAATGTTATCTTTTTTCCCTTCATCACTAGCATAAATGTTGACTAAAATGGTGGTCAAAGGTATAGGTTAATGTCGCATGACATCACAGTTACTGCTATTGTGAGCGGGGCAAATCGGTTTGCTCAGAGTGTTCGCATGTTTTTCCTTCACCCTTAAAAATAAATATGTGTATATATTATTTTTAACGAAATAACTTTATACCTTGCCTTGTATAACTGAATTCCTCTCGTAAAGGGAAGTGCATGTGTGACTCGGCTGGTCTGCCACCCTGGAACCTGATGGGTCTCTCTCGGCTAGCATTCTGTGTCATTCCTTCGACTTGCTGCGACCTGCACTGTGGCCGCGCTGCCGGCCGACCACCTGGGCAGCCTTACAGATTCTCAAAACGTTAGTTGATCGCACAATGTCAGTCGGGTCGGACGCGTTCTGCACTCTCAGAAATTTCTGTAGATTTATGGTAACTTTTACGGAGATGTAGAGTTATTTTACGGAAAGGCATTCCGTAGTGATGAATAACGGAAATGAGCTCCGTAAATATAAAATACGGAAGCTATTCGTATTCTTATGGCTTCGACTTTGAGACACGAACAATGCCGATGATATCTGAAGTGTATAAAATCCCATCTTCAGAAAATACTTTGTGTAAAATACCAAAAGACTGCCAAAAGATATCCAAATGTCCTCCCAATATCCACACAAGGATATAGATATTGTGGATATCCTATAGACATATTTATATTTAGACACTTACCATAAGTATTGGCCATTGGAGGTTTTGTAACATCTAATGGATACCCAGGAAGTGATACGAAGTGATATATACTTCTAGATATCCAACGGATATCCCGAAGAGGTTCACTTCAGGACTTAGATGACTTTAGGATTTTGTGGATGTAATTGAGATTTCCAGAGGATATCCTGTGCTATGTGGGTGATTCCAGTTATTGAGTGTTAATTTGGCGATTCGTGTTACAATCCCACTATAAGACAAGTATTTAAACTTTGTTTAATTTCTCGGTTATACACAGTGAAATACATCATGGATAAAACTCTTTTTGTTATCCATGTGTGTAAAGCTGAAATAAAATAACAAACTCGCAAGCACTCTTACATGACTGAGATGTGTACATACATAATTCTAAATATATCCCTTATTTACAGTACTCTTTTATAAAAAGCGTGGTAGGTGAGTGGATAATGTGTTGTACCTACTATATACTTTTTATTTCAGAGTTAAAATCCTGCTACCGGACAACATTTTTTAAACTTTTTTACAGTCATTTTTATACACAGTGAAACACCCACATAACGAAAGTAAAACTTTTTTTGTTACCTCCTTTTATAAAGAGCAGATTAAAAAAAACAAATTTGCAAATTTATGAACACTTTTTTGTGAATTCACTGAAATTTATGTGAAATTTGCGGAGAGAACGTTGTTGAAAATAACGAAGAGTCCGTGATTTCAGGAAGATGTCTGGATAATTTGTAAGGGGTACTTTCCGTAATTTCACGGACAATTTTTCTAACAGTGTACTGCTAGTGATGTAGGTGTTTGCTGTACACTGAGTTTGACGGTTTCGTTTCGATCGGTTTGTACGGAAGTCGTTTGGTATTCTGTTGTACTAACTAGAACGGGATGGTCTTGACAAGCATCGTCTAACGCAGCGTGCATTAACGGATGCACGTGTAATATGTGAGTGTAATGGTTGGTAAGGGATTGTAACTATTTTCCTTTACGTTTTATTTTTATTTCTGTTTGCGTCAGCGAAATGGTGTTATCTCTTTTTTGGGTTTTTTGAGCCATGATAACTTTATAGTAATCAGCATAACGTATCCGTATCTGACCAATTATTATTTTCCGAATCCTTAATTTTTTTTTTTTAATAATTACGTTCGTACACGTAAAATACATATAAATTATTTAAGTGGTGGTTATAGTCTCATTGAAAAATGTTTTCTTTAAATTATAACAAAACAAGTATACTAAATATTTTCCTTTACCAAATGTGAAAAGGACATAACTAGAGTTAAAGTAAAAATCTATACATTGTTATAAAATTTTTTACAATAATAATAATACAAGCAATACTTTTCTTTCATCCGTTTCTTCTCTGAGTCTTGGAGGGCAATACACATGTAATATTTATTTTAAATGTACCATGGGTTCCTTGTAGTATGTACCACAAGTTATCATAACTCTACAATCTTAGGGCCTCGGCATGGCACGGGGCAAAGCAATATCTTTGATTTTTGCACTCGTGAAGTCTTGTAGCGTACGTCTCGACGAGCTGTCGAAACGGCGGGCAGCGGCAATGCTTTTGAAGGTCTACAAAGTTCGTTCCGATGGGGCAGGTATTACGAATCGCCGACTCTTGGCGTCTTCCAAAAACATACACAGGGTAATAGGGAATTATGGCCGAGTCCAGCATTGCCGGAACTTCCTCGTACGGAATATTCTCCTCGTTCCACCTTTTGCGTGGTACTGCCATGGAGACAGCGGTAAAAAATGTGAAAACTTTGATATTCTCGTCTTGGTCACTCTACGAGATGGCAATCTGCTTGATGGTGTACGAGACCAACAAGCGAAAACAATGGGCATTGCAATTTTTTTCACTATATATAAGTTATATAAAGAAATTTTATGTCCCCCTGCACACACCAAGTTCCCATTTTTTTTTACAAAGTCATTTAAAACTTTATTAAGGTCCATACACATCGGGCACCTGTGTTCTGGGTTGGTTTCCACGCCAGGTAGTGCTTGCCAGAAAATTTATTGAATGGGAGCATCTTCCCCGGGTACAGCTTGCGAGTAGATAACTTGCATGCGGACATCGTCTTCTACCGGAGGGTGTCTTCTACAAGAAGGGCGTGATCAACGGGGAGGGCGTCTTGAACGGGGAGGTCGTCTTCTACGGGCGCAGACGTCGCGAGAGCTACTCGGTGGGCCTTGAACCAACCCCTGCGATGCGGCATGACGAGAACCGAGGTGCTGCAGCCCTCGAAACACTACTTGCACGGGAGACAGTCCCGCAAGACTTCGTCAAGCTGCAGGTAGGCCGGCAAATACTTGAATACTGTCGAAATTTCATAAGAAGCGTAGACCAGGATATCTTTCGGTAGGCGCGGTAACTCATCCCGTTTGTCCAAAGCACTAAGCGAATACACCCTTTCAAATGCCAAAATGNATCTTTCGGTAGGCGCGGTAACTCATCCCGTTTGTCCAAAGCACTAAGCGAATACACCCTTTCAAATGCCAAAATGGCCGAAATGATTTTACGGCCACTCGGACAACACATACATTTCTTAAAGCGAGAAAAATTACTGATTTCCCGAGGGCGCTCAGGGTGCGTCTCATAATTAGTTTTTAAGCTGGAAAAATAGTCCACACTTGCTATTAAAGTAGGCCGCCGATTGGTCGGAACGAAGATTTCCGAAAACGCACGATCTATTAGCCAATCCCAGAGATTGTCACATGACGTGGTTAGCCAATGAGAATCTGGGGTGGGGGTGAAGGCCTACCGACTAATTGGTCGAACGAATGTGAATAATTGGTGGAGGGGTTAATGGGGGTGGTGAATTTAGCAAATAAGAAAGAGGGGAGGAGGGCTACTGACTGATTGTTCAAACGAAGATTCCCGAAAACACCCGGGTAATTTGCCAATGAGAAACAATGGCGGAACAATTAAATATATACACGAAGGAGGTGGGCAATTAGCCAACGAGAATCAGGGGTAGTGCATTTTGTCAAATTAATATATTGGAAGGAGGTAGTGGAGGGGGTACGTCCATTTCTGGGCACAGTGCTGGGGACAGCACCAGCAATGTAAAACAAATCACAATTGAAAAAACCAAGGCGGCGGTCGAAAGAAGGTGAGAGACAAACGCCAGTAAAGTATAAACAAATCACAAACGAAAAAAACCAAGATAAGGGACGGTGGCTGTGATGCCTACCAAGATGGTGGACGGCTGCACCTACCAATATGGCCAACTGCACCGACCAAATGGCGGATGGTTGCACCTACCACGATGGCGGACGGTGGTTGTGATACCTATTAAGAAGACGGACTGCACTTAGCAAGATTGCAGACCGCACCGACCATAATGGCAGACAGTGGCTGTGAAGCCTACCAAAATGATGAACTGCACCTACCAAGATGGTGGAATGAGTATGGGTGAAGGGGGTGTGGGTAACCTCCGGAAATTTAAGTTTTTAAATGATTTTTTTAAATTTTTTTAAAAATGACTTTTAAATATTTTATAACATAATTTTTGTGTATATTATTTTAATTTTTTAATCCTTTTGGGTCAAAGGTTAAGGTCACATGGATCCAAAACGGCCACCGGGGGATCGGAATCACAGAGCGTGAACAGCTCCGATGCTCCAAGCCCCCTGCCCATTGCGCCAAACTCCCCATTATCATTCTACTTGCATATTTATTTAAGTTAGATAAACAAGTGTGTAAGCTATCTCAAACAACGCAATGAGGAAATACATTGAAATAAGTACGTTAGTTTGTTCATTTTTAAAAGCTTTTGATACATCAAATTTAATATTTCAAATACATTCATTATCATTGAAATAATAACTACACATTCTGTCAAAACAATTTTTTTTTTTAGCTGGTTCAACATAGAGTGGAGTGTTAACAAACTGACTCCTCATAAACGTGGCAGTTCTTCAGTAGACTACTATGAATAGTCACAGAGAAGCAAGTTACCAGAAGAGCAAATTGATTATGTATGTAGATATACTCCACATAAAGTCAAGGGATGCTCAGTGGAGTTGCAAAGAGATTGTGATGAATCCTCAGCCAATGTTGTATTTCGGCGAGAGCACTACTTCTATGTCACGAACGATGGGACAACGACTAAGCGCTTTAAACTAATACGTTATCCCATTCACACTTGATGAAGCAGCTGCCCTTATTTTAGACGGTTACATATCTAATATCAGTATGTGTTAATACTAAATTTTGCCAAGTGTTCGTAATGCCGATATCTACCCGCCATACCACAAAGTTTTGGAAACTAAGAAGAAAACGAACCTGACAAGCATTATCGCAAATTTTTTTGTTCGTCTTTACGAAAATAGTTATATGATTTGGCATGTGTTTACGATTCAATTTGGGGGGCCGCGGTGGCTGAGCGGTTAGCCTGCTCGCCTCCCACAAAGGCGAACCAGGTTCACTCCCGTGGCCGGGTCACTTCCGGATTTACGCATGTGTGAATCGTCTCGGACGATGCCTCTGGTCAGCGGNGCAAATTTTTTTGTTCGTCTTTACGAAAATAGTTATATGATTTGGCATGTGTTTACGATTCAATTTGGGGGGCCGTGGTGGCTGAGCGGTTAGCCTGCTCGCCTCCCACAAAGGCGAACCGGGTTCACTCCCGTGGCCGGGTCACTTCCGGATTTACGCATGTGTGAATCGTCTCGGACGATGCCTCTGGTCAGCGGNGGTTCACTCCCGTGGCCGGGTCACTTCCGGATTTACGCATGTGTGAATCGTCTCGGACGATGCCTCTGGTCAGCGGGTTTTCTCGCCATTTCATTCCAGCGCTGTTTCATACTCACCTCATTCACCCTCATCGGCTCTCAAGACCTTGCAGGTAAGAGCCTCTTTTAAGAGCCGCCCAAATCCCTTCACTCACTCACTCACGATTTCATTAAAAATAGCATTTACCAGAATGTAATAAGCGTAAGCAAAAGTGTATGCTAAGTATTATATTGTAAACAAGTCACCTTTGAAGATTTCGAAAAAATATGTAATTGCTATTTCGAAAACTTTTTTAATTTGTTATCATTTATCCTATTATGTATTGATAGTCTGTACGTATTAATTTCTTATCAAAGTAATAATTACGAATGTACAATAACGGTCAATCTTTAAATGTTTAATAATTTGTTTTTTTTTTTNTTTCTTATCAAAGTAATAATTACGAATGTACAATAACGGTCAATCTTTAAATGTTTAATAATTTGTTTTTTTTTTTTGAAGTGACAGCCATTAATTAATTGAACATTTTTTTAACTCTTTAAAAGCTTCCATGGTTGTTAAAATTACTCAAAGTGCATTTCTGTAGTTTACGAATGTAAGAATAATATTTTCTAGCATTACTCAACTGCCTGTTGTTCCATTTTACAATATTCTAGTAACCTAACGGTACGACTAGTTTTTGAAGGATCGTACAGTTTAAAAATATGTGAAATGCTACAGTGAAATTATTTCCTTACAACAACTTATAAAAGTGTTACTTCCAGGTACTGAATCTGACGAATACACCTTAAAGTGCTGTTTTATTTTTACAAATAATGTTAACCAGTGGAACCACTGTGTGCCGTTTGCCAATCAGCGCCTGGTAACTTACTCGCCAGCCAGCAGCCTAGCCAATAGGGAACGTTTCGCGGGACTCGGCAGCCAATCAGACACAAAAACCGTCCCCAAATCCTCGCCCAGCCAACGAGGTAGTGAGTACGCCCACATAAAAGGAACCGCCACGCTATTTCGTCACTGTGTATTTATTTAGTCTGTGCTGTGATTTTATCTGCAGCTATGAATACAGTTAGCAGAACATACTGCTCCTCCTGCAGAAAAAATATATCATATAGTTCCTTCAACAGAACAACTTCAGCAATATCTGTATTGTTTCCGCGACAAACAGTACTGCAATAAACTAACAAAACATTTTGGTGCTAGTGCAGAAATATGGTTGCTGCTACCCTGAAACCATATTACAGAATCGTTCTGGTATCACTTCCCTGCTGGGGGTTTTTTTTACAGTGTCAGATCATTCAGAAATAGCATACGCCCATATTAATATTCTGTGATTCGCGGACAAATGACGACTAGCAATTTGAAATATCCAATAAGGGAAAGAGCATCTGAGATAGAGTGCACTCTAAATCTGAATCAGTGAGCATTTCACTGTTTCAATCAGTTAACTGTACCTAAGTGATTCAACAGTCACTTCATTGAATTTAACTGATGAATCAGTAAAAAAAATGCCAGTTTTCCTTCCTATATTTATTCAGTGATATTTTCCACTGATTCATTGGTAATTTTTTTCACTGTTTTTTGGTGATTTGTTTTTTGACTGATGGATAAGTTAAACAGCATGTAAAAATGGCCAGNGTAATTTTTTTCACTGTTTTTTGGTGATTTGTTTTTTGACTGATGGATTAGTTAAACAGCATGTAAAAATGGCCAGCAAACAAATGTGTGAAAGTGGCCGTTAAACAACTTGATCAAGTGAAATAGCAACGTATTAACTAATAAAACCAATACAAAATACTTCCTAAAATGTGCTTCATCTTTCGAAACACCACTTTATGACGTAACATGAACATTCAGTCTTTCATTCCGTTTTCACGTCTTTCATTTCGTGTTCATGTAATAATAACAGCGCTCTGTTTGAAGGTTTAAATTGCATATAATGTGGTGAAGAGAGTGCGTTCATGTGTAAAACTCGTTTTAACAATCCTAACGTTAGCAATTAAACTAAAAACAAAGAGAGAGGGTATACAATTTAAAACTACACACTTTCGATATGGAACTATAAGACATATATTTTCCCATTCATTATCAACGTGATTTGATAGCTCTGATGACAAAGATAACGGTTTAATAGCAAAGTGAAGAAGTTGTGTATTTTCAATCGCCGCCATCTGCGAAGTTGTTTTTACTTTTTTAAATTACGGTGAATTGTGTGATATAAATAGTTAACTATTGTAAATATGTTTATTTCTCGTAATGATTTGGCTCAATTCAATACAAATCATAATTAATTTGCCGCTGCAGTTAGCCGTCTCTTACGTAATAAGTAAAATTGTTTCACATCACTTATTCAATCAGTGATATTCTTTCGCTGAAACAACCGGTGGTTTTCCACCGATTCTAAGTGGAGCCACTTTCAACTGATTCAAGTAGTTGACTTTCACTGCGAATCGGTGGTTTTCACTGATTCGAATTTACAGTGCGTTTTGAATACAATAAGTCTTGTAAAATATTTACGAAAACAAGGTGTCCCTATTTACGGTCTAGAAATTCGCCCAAGAGGTTCACTTACATTTCCAAAAAATTAATAGTAACAATTAACGTTTCTTACTACGTACATGCAAAGATGTCTCCCAAGAAAATTTGCGCTTGTTGCAGAACTAAAAAATGTATGCCAATATATAGAAAGTTACCCTCGCTAGCTTCGTTGACACTATTTATTTACTTGAATGTGCAGCTAATAATTCGCTGTCATTGACACAGCACGCTCATAATTCACGTTCTTATACCAAAAATTCGCAAAAAATAATCAAACCATTTGAGGTGATTNATTGACACAGCACGCTCATAATTCACGTTCTTATACCAAAAATTCGCAAAAAATAATCAAACCATTTGAGGTGATTG
This sequence comes from Clitarchus hookeri, assembly GCA_002778355.1. NCBI lineage: Eukaryota > Metazoa > Arthropoda > Insecta > Phasmatodea > Phasmatidae > Clitarchus > Clitarchus hookeri. The sequence goes on from NQII01000728.1 coordinate 405,119, forward strand.
AATGGTTATTAATCACACATCAATGAAAAATTACCCCAAAAAGTAACTTTTCTTAGTCAACACGGTGACTTGCATTTAAAATACATAATGTGAAGTAACTAATGGATAAATTTTGATAGCGCGTGATCAGTATTCTAGTTCGTAATTCAAAGGAAAAACACATTCGACATGTTAGGTATATAAAAAATTCTTGGCTCAATCTTTATTTTTATTTTTTTACCCTTGGCTTCCGAAAAAGGTAAAAAGGAATTTGTAAAAAATTTCTTGGCTACTATACTTTCCCCGTATATTACAAATTACACATTTATGTGGTATTTATATTTTACGATGAAGCGAAGCCATAAAGATATGTAAAATGTTGGTCCCAATTTCTTTGTTCGTACTTTGAAACATTGTTGTTACGGAAAACAAGACGGCGTAGTTAAAATTTTTTTTTACAGAACGAAACGTTTTAGGGTGATAATTTAAAACGGCAAGGAAATGGTCTCCGTGAAATACGGCGTGTTTATACGGTCGAAACGAAGGACATCGCAACCGGTTTTGTTTAACAATTTAGACGGAGGTTTTTAGATGCGGAAATATATCAACGAGGTCGTATCGCTAAACACGACACGGTGAACATTTGAACCTAACCTTTTACAGCGTGCGTAATGCCACTGATATCACTACGTATGTGAAAAGCGGAAATTATAGTAATTGTAATATACATTTCCAAAATTCATATCACCAGTGAATGAAATGAAATATTCTCAGTAGAGGGATTATGGGGACTTTGGCACATCGGAACCTTGGACCAGAGCGTCGGATCTGTTCGTGCTCTGTCATTCCGGTCGGATAGCGGCCATAATGGGTCAAGGTAACCTTGACCTTTGACCTTGACCCCGGTAATCTTTAAACTTGAAACCCAAAAAAAAAACCAAAAATAATATTTAAAAAATTTAAAAATTATTTTTAAATTATTAAAAAATGTATTTGAAAAAATTTNATTGACACAGCACGCTCATAATTCACGTTCTTATACCAAAAATTCGCAAAAAATAATCAAACCATTTGAGGTGATAGAATGGTTATTAATCACACATCAATGAAAAAGTACCCCAAAAAGTAACTTTTCTTAGTCAGCACGGTGACTTGCATTTAAAATACATAATGTGAAATAACTAATGGATAAATTTTGATAGCGCGTGATCAGTATTCTAGTTCGTAATTCAAAGGAAAAACACATTCGACATGTTAGGTATATAAAAAATTCTTGGCTCAATCTTTATTTTAATTTTTTTACCCTTGGCTTCCGAAAAAGGTAAAAAGGAATTTGTAAAAAATTTCTTGGCTACTATACTTTCCCCGTATATTACAAATTACACATTTATGTGGTATTTATATTTTACGATGAAGCGAAGCCATAAAGATATGTAAAATGTTGGTCCCAATTTCTTTGTTCGTACTTTGAAACATTGTTGTTACGGAAAACAAGACGGCGTAGTTAAAAAATTTTTTTACAGAACGAAACGTTTTAGGGTGATAATTTAAAACGGCAAGGAAATGGTCTCCGTGAAATACGGCGTGTTTATACGGTCGAAACGAAGGACATCGCAACCGGTTTTGTTTAACAATTTAGACGGAGGTTTTTAGATGCGGAAATATATCAACGAGGTCGTATCGCTAAACACGACACGGTGAACATTTGAACCTAACCTTTTACAGCGTGCGTAATGCCACTGATATCACTACGTATGTGAAAAGCGGAAATGATAGTAATTGTAATATACATTTCCCAAATTCATATCACCAGTGAATGAAATGAAATATTCTCAGTAGAGGGATTATGGGGACTTTGGCACATCGGGACCTTGGACCAGAGCGTCGGATCTGTTCGTGCTCTGTCATTCCGGTCGGATAGCGGCCATAATGGGTCAAGGTAACCTTGACCTTTGACCTTGACCCCGGTAATCTTTAAACTTGAAACCCAAAAAAAAAACCAAAAATAATATTTAAAAAATTTAAAAATTATTTTTAAATTATTAAAAAATGTATTTGAAAAAATTTTAATTTCCTGCGTTACCCCCCACCCCCTTCACAAATACTCATTCCTCCATCTTGTTAGGTGCAGTCCGCCATCTTGGAAGGCGTCACAGCCACCATCCGACATTTTGGTCGGTGCAGTCTGCAATCTTAGTAGACGCATTCCGCCGTCGTGGTAGGCATCACAGCCACCGTCCGCCATCGTGGTACGTGCAGCCGACCGCATTTTGGTCGGTGCAGTCCGCCATATTGGTAGGTGCATCCGTCTGCCATCTTGGTGGGTGCATTTCGCCATCTTGGTAGGCGTCACAGCCACCGTCCGACATTTTAGTTTTTTTTGTTTGTCATTTGTTTATACATTACTGGAGTTTGTCTCTCGCCTTCGTTTGAACGCCCTCTTGGATTTCTCGTTTTTCATTTGTTTAACATTGCTGGTGCTGTCCCCAGCACCGCGACCAGTAGACGACTGACCCCCTCCACTCCCTCTTCCAATACATTCAATTACTTCGCATATGTTTCTCATTGGCTAATTACTCGGGTGTTTTCGGAAACATTCGTTCGAACAATTAGTTGGTTACCCTCGACCCCCTTCCAATGTATTTAATTGCTTCACCAATGTTTCTCGTTAACTAATTATTCAGGTGTTTTTGGAAACCTTCGCTCCGACCAATCGGCGTCCTACTTTAATCGCAAAGGCGGACTTTTTTTTCCCCTTTAAAATTTCTTTATAAGATGCACCCTGACCACATTCGGAAATGAGTAATTTTTCTAACTCGTGTTTTCCGAACGGCCATTAAATCCTTTCGGCCATTTTGGCATTTGGAAGGGTGTGCTCGCATAGTGCCTTAGACAAACGGGACGAGTTACCGTACCTGCCGAAAGAATTTCTCCTGGTATACGCACCTTACGAAATTTCGACCGTAATCTAGTATTTGCTGGCCTACCTGCAGCAGAACGAAGACATACGGGACTGCCTCCCGTGCAAGGAGTGTTTTGAGGACTGCACCACGTCGGTTCCTGACACGCCGCATCGCAGGGGTTGGTTCAAAGCCCACCGAGCAGTCCTCGCGACGACTTCCCCATTGCAGATGACGTCCCCGTTGAAGACGTCCGTATGCAAGTTATCTACTCGCATGCTGTACCCGTAGAAGATGCACTTCTTCAAGGAATTTACTGGCAAACACTACCTGGCGTGGAAACCAACCCAGTACACAGGTGCCCGATGTGTATGTACCTTGATGAAGTTTTACATAACTTTGTAAAAACTGTTTGGAGCTCGCTGTGCGCATGGGAACATAAAATTTCATTATATAACCAAAAAACATCTAATGAANTGTACCTTGATGAAGTTTTACATAACTTTGTAAAAACTGTTTGGAGCTCGCTGTGCGCATGGGAACATAAAATTTCCTTATATAACCAAAAAACATCTAATGAAAAAAAAAAGTATTGCAACATTCAAGGTTTTCGCTCGTTGGACTCGTACACCATCAAGCAGATTGCCATCTCATAGAGTGACAAAGACGAGAAAACAAAATTTTTCGCTTTTCTACCGCCAGACGTACGAAACGCATGGACTATGGTGGGACGAGGGTAATATTCCGTACGAGGAAATTCCGGCAATGCTGGACTCTGCTATAATTCCCTATTACCATGTGTATGTTTTTGGAATACGCCAAGGTCAGCGATTTGCAATGCGTGCATCATAGGAACGCATTTTTTGACCTTCACAAGCATTGCCGCTGCCAACTGTTTCGACAGCTCTTCGAGACGTATGCCACAAGATTTCACCTGTGCAAAAATCAATGATATTGATGTGTCCCGTGCCACGCCGAAGCCCTAAATTTGTGGAGTTATGATCATCCTGTGGTAGATTAAAAAAAAAACACTACAAGGAACCCATTGCACATTTAAAAATAATATTACGTGTGTAAATGCCCTCGCAGACTCAGAGAATAAACGTGTGTAAAAAAGTATTCCTTGTATTATGCAGAATAATAATAATAATATTGCAATGTGTGTGCATAAATAAATGTGTTTAAAACAATATATAGATTTTTATTTTATCTCTGGCTATGTCCTGCTCAAGTAAGNTAAATGCCCTCGCAGACTCAGAGAATAAACGTGTGTAAAAAAGTATTCCTTGTATTATGCAGAATAATAATAATAACAAATATTGCAATGTGTGTGCATAAATAAATGTGTTTAAAACAATATATAGATTTTTATTTTATCTCTGGCTATGTCCTGCTCAAGTATGTTTTAAAAAACACTTTTGGCGAAGAAGAAATATTAAGTATATAAGATTTGTTATAATTTAAAGAAAAAAAATTTGNGTTTTAAAAAACACTTTTGGCGAAGAAGAAATATTAAGTATATAAGATTTGTTATAATTTAAAGAAAAAAAATTTGTAAATCGGTTTTGTTATAATTTATATAACATATCGAGAATATCAAGGTTGTTATTATTTAAAGAAACAAGAAAATATAAATCATCAATGAGAATCTAGCTGTTACTAAAACAAAATATGATACATTTTACATGTATGAACGTAATTATTTCAATAAAAAATTAATGATAAGGGGTAAAACACTTTGTAAATGAAGGTGGCCACGAAAATTATCTTTAAACGTGCCATCTAGCAGCGGCAGAGATGGCTGGAGAAAAGGGTGGCACCACGTGACGTATTCACCACTTGGCAGCCATGCTCTTCCTGCTGAACATGCAGAGGGCGGGCGCACGGACCACATGGAGCCTGGGAAAGGAGGCTAGCAGCTCGCCTACAGCAGTGGATTCATGTTTGGTATGTTAAATTTATTATTAAAAGTAGTGATCGATTGCTTATTCATTTATCATGTAAAACTTTGATATGTTGCAAAAAGAATTCACGAATGCGTATTTATTTTATGATACAATCTTTAATACTCTGGAAAGAAAGAAACATACTTTTGCCTTTACCCCTTCGAGAACACACACAAGGCTCTCTGACAAGTGTGTCCAGGGTTGACACTAGAGAAAAATATACATGTTACCATACTGATGAAAAAAATATACCAGTTACCATACGNGTGTGTCCAGGGTTGACACTAGAGAAAAATATACATGTTACCATACTGATGAAAAAAATATACCAGTTACCATACGATTTATAAAAAAAGAGACCATATTGGTGGGGACAAACATAACATACTGATGAGGACAAACAGAGAACATTCCATTAAAAATTTTAATACTCGTCTCATACATTCCAAACACCTTTAAAACCAAATTTAATCCAGCTCACAGGGAAAATGTGATGTTTAGAGGTTTCTTGAACTTCCATTAAAATTCTGCTTCACGCTTACGCACTCCCTATAAAAATTTATATATGTTCTATTTCGTTCGCCATAAAAAAAACATACATGGTAAAATGGTAAAAGCATGTATGCTAAATTAAAAAAAGCATATTGGAAACTTCCAGCCTTGGACAAGGTACCCTTTCATCATAACTCCAATGCATGCATGGCTCACTAAAACCTGAAGAAAAAATTTAAGGCGTTCTTTACTTTAATNTCATAACTCCAATGCATGCATGGCTCACTAAAACCTGAAGAAAAAATTTAAGGCGTTCTTTACTTTAATAAAAATTATTTATAAAATTTTTTGTCTCATCTGTGGCTTTGATAACCAGCGTATTTAGCACAATATGTTAACACCGATAAAAAAATATTTCTGGTAATTTGTACGTTTAACACCTGAGAAAAAAAAGTCTCAACTTTTGCTAGACGCTACNTGTGTCCAGGGTTGACACTAGAGAAAAATATACATGTTACCATACTGATGAAAAAAATATACCAGTTACCATACGGTTTATAAAAAAAAGAGACCATATTGGTGGGGACAAACATAACATACTGATGAGGACAAACAGAGAACATTCCATTAAAAATTTTAATACTCGTCTCATACATTCCAAACACCTTTAAAACCAAATTTAATCCAGCTCACAGGGAAAATGTGATGTTTAGAAGTTTCTTGAACTTCCATTAAAATTCTGCTTCACGCTTACGCACTCCATATAAAAATTTATATATGTTCTATTTCGTTCGCCATAAAAAAAACAATACATGGTAAAATGGTAAAAGCATGTATGCTAAATTAAAAAAAGCATATTGGAAACTTCCAGCCTTGGACAAGGTATCCTTTCATCATAACTCCAATGCATGCATGGCTCACTAAAACCTGAAGAAAAAATTTAAGGCGTTCTTTACTTTAATAAAAATAATTTATAAAATTTTTTGTTTCATCTGTGGCTTTGATAACCAGCGTATTTAGCACAATATGTTAACATCGATAAAAAAATATTTCTGGTAATTTGTACGTTTAACACCTGAGAAAAAAAAGTCTCAACTTTTGCTAGACGCTACNCGATAAAAAAATATTTCTGGTAATTTGTACGTTTAACACCTGAGAAAAAAAAGTCTCAACTTTTGCTAGACGCTACACAGATCAAGCCCATTATCGTGAGTTTTACATCTAATGGAACAGTGACTGGTAGAAATTTATTATTGCAAAAAAATACTTGTAATCCCAAGGTGTGGATAATACGAGGTGTGTTCAAAAAATAACGTGACTTGTTATTTTGTGACTTTGTCTCGAAAATTTTTATGTATTCATCAATATCTATTTTGTCCCCTTCAAAGTAATCCCCCTCAGATATAATGCACTTTTGCCAGCGCTTTTTTCCAATCCTCGAAGCACTTATGATATGCGCATTTTGGTATGGCATTGAAGTCTCCCAGGTCTTTATCTCCTCAATCGTGGCAAACCTCCGTCCTTTCATGGGTCTCTTCAGTTTTGGGAACAGGAACAAGTTGCAGGGGGCCACGTCCGGTGAATACGGTGGCTGAGGCATGATAACGGTGTTGTTAATAAAGATTCTTTGATCCATTATTTGTGATAGCAAAAAAATCGCCAAGCACACCAAAACACGTCTAACCTTTATATATTTCACAAACAAATTAAGAATGCAAAATGGCTGATAATGTCCACATATGTTGGGGACATGCGTGCCAACATAACAACAAAAACAATCGATAATCGAATGTACGAAGCCCTCGAAATTTGCGAAGTCACTTTATTTTTTTTTTAACAAACCTCGTATATCAGTTTCACGTACTTTTACTCGCTTTCATTGTAATTTGTAGTAGAAAATTATTTTTTTGGCTCATTAATATTAAATCTTCCGTTTATATGGGCTCTACGCTGTTTAAGTAGTATGCACCAAGTCAAAAAATCCAGCAGGGCTTGTCTTTGGACTGTGTCCTGGCAGTCAGGAAATAAATATGTCGTTCTGTCTGCAATATTTTGAAGGGAAAACGGAATATTTTTAGAGACGCCTACCTAACCTCACCAAATCCCATTCCCATAGGATGCAACCAAAATCGAAATCCCATTGGCTGCGAGGGAGACGGAACCTTGTACTATGAACAAATCCCATTCCCATTGGCCACGAAGGAAATTGTACTGTGTACTCCGCCCTCCCCCCAACCCTCCCAATTCCGCGCCGATCTCCCATTGTTTTGGGCAGTGATATTTCGCGAAAATATTTCCGAGACAAGATACAGTTCAAAGCACTATAGGGTCGTCCAGCTTCTTTGATTGGCTAAAAAATGTTCTGACCCGTGTTAACCGTTTGTGCACGAATCACGAAGGTTCAGTGTCGGAGTTACTTAGTCCTGAGTGGCTTNTCAAAGCACTATAGGGTCGTCCAGCTTCTTTGATTGGCTAAAAAATGTTCTGACCCGTGTTAACCGTTTGTGCACGAATCACGAAGGTTCAGTGTCGGAGTTACTTAGTCCTGAGTGGCTTGGTCAAAGACGGACATGGCGCCAGCAGCCAATGGAGGTATAACAACAGCTGAGGTGTGTATATAGTATTGGAGTCTACTGTGTGCTCCGATTTTTACGCGAAAAGTCACAAGCCCTACCCATTGTACACAAAGCGAATTTAACTTTGTACTCCCCCATACACTGATTTCTTATTCGTCGCCAGAAGTCGGAGTGTGGGAATTGAGGAGAATTTAACGAGGGGAGGGGTAAGAATTCCCGGTAAAATCTAGTCTCATATATGAGGTGAATAAAATTTACAAGGTCATGTTGTGAGAAACAGAAAATAAATTTACCCTCTCTCTTTCTACATTTCTCCCATAAGCGTTAACACAGTCTACACTCGCAGAGAGGTGTCCATAAAATTTCCAAGGTCATGTCGTGAGAGACAGAAGATTATAATTTAATCTCACTCACCCAATCTAATATACTTTAGAGTCGTCAGTTCCGATAATTTACAATACATGGCCAGTCTCACGAAGGGTACTGAGAAATCTGAAAACGTGTGAGGTGCCCAATATGTCGGAACGCCGTTTACCAATCAGCATCTGATAACCTACATGCTATAGCCCATTCATNCGTGTGAGGTGCCCAATATGTCGGAACGCCGTTTACCAATCAGCATCTGATAACCTACATGCTATAGCCCATTCATGGTTTCTTCGGACGTTTTGAAACAAACATTTGAAAAATCAACCTAGGAGTAACATGTCCAACTTTTTTTTAAATAACTTCTATACCATATATATTTAACACTGTGATTAACTTTAAAGTATTATATATTTTATTAAATGAAACATTAACTTAGTATTTCCTGTAACTTTTCATATGTATTCCATATTNCGTGTGAGGTGCCCAATATGTCGGAACGCCGTTTACCAATCAGCATCTGATAACCTACATGCTATAGCCCATTCACGGTTTCTTCGGACGTTTTGAAATAAACATTTGAAAAATCAACCTAGGAGTAACATGTCCAACTTTTTTTTAAATAACTTCTATACCATATATATTTAACACTGTGATTAATTTTAAAGTATTATATATTTTATTAAATGAAACATTAACTTAGTATTTCCTGTAACTTTTCATATGTATTCCATATTCAATATGAATTAAAAACGGCGAGAACAGCGATGTGTTGGCAACGGCCAGTAGTAAATAATTCAGTAGAAATATTGTTTCAGCATAGTTTTTTAGTATGCTATTTGTAAATTAAACTTTTCTTTGAAATATTTGTATGTTTAGGTAGCATTGATGTAAACGTATTTCATAAATACTGTTAAAAAATATCAGCGCAAAATACGGTGCGCAGGCCCTAGTGACTTGGTGATTTTATTTAGCCGAGGAAGCTTGTCTCTCTCTCTCTCTCTCTCTCTCTCTCTCTCTCTCTCTCTCTAAAAGATTCGCAGTGCTAGAATTAGCAGAAAAATTATACACGTTTTCAAATTTAGCATATATCGTATTTATTACAGCAAAATAAAAATGCTGTAATTCTGAATTTCTGATTCAAACATGAAACCAGATTTTAATGCTTGAATACTTTTTATAACATTCATATGTGATAGCAGGACGTTTACAAATTGGAAGTTGGCAGGAGTGGTGACGATGGCGTGTTGCTTTTGCTCGACCAAGAGTTTAATTTTTCTTCCTGCGAAAAAAAACTTAAAATTACCACTTCCAGTTTGTACATGTTGTGTTTTTTTTNCAAGAGTTTAATTTTTCTTCCTGCGAAAAAATACTTAAAATTACCACTTCCAGTTTGTACATGTTGTGTTTTTTTAAACCTACCTTAGCAAGTTACGGTATTGTGATAAATATGGAGAGGCTGAGTATAAAAGATTAGCCACACTTTGAAGGTCTATAATATCAAAACCAAACAACCTACAACCTTGATTGACCAATCAAATGAACCGTGGAACCGTGAAGTTTGTTTACCACACATTCATAAATGTTCAATGTGACCACCACGAGCGGCCCGAACGACATCTACGCAATAATCAAACTCGTTCCACGCTCTTGTCAGTATGTCCGGTGTTACGGTTTGGATGGAGTCCTTAATTCTCGTTTTGACGTCAATGTTAACCGGCAATGGTGTACGAATCACGTGATCCTTTATGTACCACCATAGAAAAAAATCGCACGGTGTAAGATCCGGGTTTCTTGGGGGCCAACGATGAAGAGCATGGTCACCAGTTGCTCCTCGACCAATCCAGCGTTGCCGCAACGTCTCGTTCAGGTATCCGCGACCAGCAAGGTGCCAATGGGGTGGCGCACCATAAAGGAAACATCAGACCGTCCCCTTCACATTGACGTGTCGAATGCGAGCTCGCTACCCCCTCACTGCCTCAAACCGAGAGTTACGGACGCCGTCCAAATCGTAACACCGGGCATGCTGACAAGANGCCGTCCAAATCGTAACACCGGGCATGCTGACAAGAGCGTGGAACGAGTTTGACTATCGCATAGATTTTGTTCGGGCCTCTCATGGTGGTCACACTGAACATTTATGAATGTATGGTAAACAAACTTCATGGTTCCGCGGTTCATTTGATTGGTCAAACAAGGTTGTAGGTTGTTTGGTTTTGATATTATAGACCTTCAAAGTTGGGGTATTCTTTTATACTCACGCTGTATTTCCACGGCAGGAATAAATAGACTGTTACGTGTGACGGTTGTGATGCCAGTGAAATCACCATTGTAGCGTCTCCGTTGTCGCCGTTACACTGGGCCATGCATTGTATGAGTGAATACGAATATTGCACGTGCTAAATTGATACTGTTTAAAGGTAAATTTTTTATGACTAAATTAATAGTTATGTGAAAGTAACGTCTGTTTATTTATCACAACTTCGTAACTTTACCCTACTTATTTGAAACACAATTGTGTTACGTACTTACGTTTCAGTGAATTGAATGTTTGCCACAATCCCAACAAATTAATAAAGCCCAGTCAGAAAACTTTAAAAAATTGGTAATTAGATAAACCTTAATAAAATATAATTATGGAGAGAAATACGGGCTGAATAAAAGATACAGAGGGCCTATTTTTGTACATGTATGTTCACCACTATATTTTAAGTTTGCGACGATAGCGCCCGTTGCGCTACTCGTCTTCGTCAGTTGCGACTCTGCGCGGTAATATGCTCTATGCTCGGCTCGGATGCCCTCCGTTTTCATCCCCTGTTCTCCCTCCCATCATTTCCTCTCCGTCCCTTGATTCCCCCTCCTCTCGTGTGCCATCGTTTTTTTATATCAGGCCAGTTTATTTAAGTTGTTGCGCACCCTTGCTCCTAACCTATTTACCGGGCTTGCTGGGGAAACTCGGCTGGCTCCTTTTTGCAGCTTCGGTGGGCAACTTCCGGAACTAAAAATTGTTAAGGTGCAGTGGGTGGAAAGGGCTAGCCTTTCCTAACCCACTGTAATCAAATGACGTAGCCATTGGGTGGTCAAGGGCCCATCACAGGGACCGAACTACCCCCGCTCTGAGCTTCGGCAATGATGAGAAACAGCTGCCTATTCTATTCTACGCCTGGTCGTAGCCTGGATGTGTACCTGCAGAGTGATAAAATGGTCTAGATTACCAATCTGTCGTTCTATGGACGTATTGCTGTGATGAGGCACTTTGTATTTTATTTATTCACCTGAGCCGCCAAGAATTTGAGCAATGGTGAGTCGTGGACCAGTATGTTAACTGGGCCTTTTAAAATGTTTTATTGTTTTATGTTGCGTAGATGCATCGTCTTGGGTATGCAGTAAGGTTAGTGTTTTTTTTTTTTAATNAAATGTTTTATTGTTTTATGTTGCGTAGATGCATCGTCTTGGGTATGCAGTAAGGTTAGTGTTTTTTTTTTTTAAATTGTGGTCTCGGTCGCTAGTCTAAATTTGGTTTCGGCTTTAACTGAAACATAGCGTTGCTGTGTGTTTCCTGTTTTAACGTGTTGTGTTAGTCTTGTTTTGCCCAAGGAATTATTTCAATTTCTTTCAAATACTCCGTGTCCACGCTTCTCGCGTTGGGCGTAGCCTACCTTTTAAACTGTGTTCGTTCATTTAAATTTTTAATTCGGTTGGAGGTATGACGATGCACTTGACTACCTCCACCGAACTTCATATTTTATGTAGCAGTTTNAAATGTTTTATTGTTTTATGTTGCGTAGATGCATCGTCTTGGGTATGCAGTAAGGTTAGTGTTTTTTTTTTTTAATTGTGGTCTCGGTCGCCAGTCTAAATTTGGTTTCGGCTTTAACTGAAACATAGCGTTGCTGTGTGTTTCCTGTTTTAACATGTTGTGTTAGTCTTGTTTTGCCCAAGGAATTATTTCATTTTCTTTCAAATACTCCGTGTCCACGCTTCTCGCGTTGGGCGTAGCCTACCTTTTAAACTGTGTTCGTTCATTAAAATTTTTAATTCGGTTGGAGGTATGACGATGCACTTGACTACCTCCACCGAACTTCATATTTTATGTAACAGTTTNAAATTTTTAATTCGGTTGGAGGTATGACGATGCACTTGACTACCTCCACCGAACTTCATATTTTATGTAACAGTTTTAATTCAATATTTTAACGTGTTAGTTTTATAAAGAGGAGGCTTTTGTGGGCTCACAACGATGCCCTCCTATTTTATTGCTCTTTTTCACAGTCTAATAATATAAAATGCTTTAATTGTGATCTACAAATAATTGATTTAAATAATCGTTATTCATTTGGTAATCTGTAAATTATGTTGTTTTACATATTCTATAATCAACAGANATATATATATATATATATATATATATATATATATATATATATAAACTGAAATTTCTTCCTATGTCATTTTTGCTCCGGCACAAATTTGTAGCTGCTTCGAACAAAAAATAAGCGACACAAGATACGTGCATGAATTTACTGCCTTTTCGTTAGACTGGTTGCTCCTCCGTTTTAATATAATTTTTCCCCAGTTAAGGCCGTCCTTTTAACGAAATAAACCAACACACAAATAACAAAGAGGTTTAATAAACTACAGTTCTTCCTCCACGGTAATAACAGGGCTAAACACAGTCGCGGCAAAATATTAACGCCTGTTGTGTGTAATGTGCTATATCGCGATAACAAAATATGTTCACAATATGTTAAATAATAACAATAAGAAATACTATCAATNTATGTTCACAATATGTTAAATAATAACAATAAGAAATACTATCAATAAATTATTAAAAAGTCACGAATCTGGCCTAAATACGGTTATTGGCCTGAACTGCTAACACTCATCCGTAATGATGTTTTTAATCTGCCAGGATTACTTGAACAGCTGACAACAGCAAACAAAGCATTTGACAGTGGAAACGTAGAAATCACATGCCAGTGTTTATGTTTGCAGGTAGTGGAAGGATATATAATCGGTAACCGCAAGTAGAACTTCAAGAGGGCTTCAGAAAAGTGTTAAGTAACCGCGATTGGCCTATAGCCAGCCAGAAAGTCTTCCGCAGCACGTAGTGGCCAATTAAACACAAGGCCCGTCCCCAGAACCTAGTGCACCAATCAGCGAGTGGGCTCGCCCTTATAAAAGAAACCNGCCAATTAAACACAAGGCCCGTCCCCAGAACCTAGTGCACCAATCAGCGAGTGGGCTCGCCCTTATAAAAGAAACCGCCGCTACATTTCGTCTCTGTGTACTTGTCTACACTGCGACCTAGGCTTGAAAATGTGTTGCTTTGCTTATTAATAAGGAGGATAATCGCTAGATATACGGAAAATTCGCGTTATTATTTGGCACCAGGCTGAACCTCACAGTACTCTATATACCGGAGCTGTGGTCGTTTCTCCATTGGCTGCTACAAAGATGTGAAGCTACGCCCTTTCGGATTGAACTGCACGTGATTAGGGCACATGGTTGTGATGCGTTCATTTATTGGCGCAGGGTTACCTAGGGCGTGTCAGATAAAGTATGGTCCAANAGGGCACATGGTTGTGATGCGTTCATTTATTGGCGCAGGGTTACCTAGGGCGTGTCAGATAAAGTATGGTCCAATGGCAAACGTATTGCAAAGGTACGCATGTTTCAAGTTTAACGTGCCCGCATATAATAACGGGAATTTTGCATGTGTCTAATAATCGCGAAGGAAAAACATAAACACGAAGAATATGGGGGGTTATAGTCTGTTCTCGGTTTCTTCGCAATTTTTTTACTCAACCCTTTTAAAAAACAACCCACGTGGAACGTATTTGGTTGCTTCCTAAATATGTAATTTATCACAAGCTTTTTATACATGTGTTAGGAACAGCGGTGACGTAGTGTCCAGGGCGCTCGCTTCCCACCACGGCGATCCGGGTTCGATCCCCGGCGGGCTCACTCCCGGATTTTCGCATGTAGGAATCGTGCTGGACGATGCCGCTTGCCGGCGGGTTTTCTCGGGGTACTCCCGCTTCCCTCGCTCTTGCATTCCCGCTCCATTCTAGGGTCTCACTTCTGTCATGCCCGGGGATGACGGTGACCTACGGGTCCCAGCTGGAAAGACCGTCGCTCGGAGGGTGTTGCCTTGCCCTGGGTGCACTCCCCACACGCCATTAATTTTTTTATACGTGTGTTAACATTAAAATACCTTGTTTTTGGTTAAATTGAACTTTAAAATATATTTTATTTATAAATTATAATATTTCATTTATAGCAAAAAATAATAAAGCCAGAGAGAAAATTGGTGAGTTATGCCTAGTAAGAAATAGGTCTCATGCCAAATATTATTACACAATGCGCACACGAATGCGGTGCGTTGGCCCCCTAGTGTGATTTTCTGAGCTTTAATTACATGAGGCGGGGAAATATTCTGGAAGTAGAACGTTAGCAGGACGTCAGAAAAGTTGGAAGTAACCGTGAGTGGACCACAGCAATATTTGCAGACCTGTCGCGCCCGCGACGCGAATAATAAAGAAATATGTTCTTATTCGCAAATCTTGTCGCGTGGGCGATTTTCGTCGCGTTGGCGGAACGGAAGTCTCGATGCTGATTAGCTGGAAAATGGTTTTACTCGCGTAGCGTCTGTCGCGCTGTTGTGACGCCAGCACTGGGGTCCCGGACGCCTGCCGTGGAGGCTGAGAGGTCTTGAGAGCCGATAAGGGTGAAATGAGGCGAGAGTGGAGCAGCGCCGGAATGCAAGCGCTGGGGAAACGGAATATCCCTGATAAATCGTCCGACACGATTCCCGCTTGCCATAATCCGAGAGCGATCCCGAACGGGTATTGAACCCGGCGAGCAGTCTAACCGCTCAGCGACCGCGGCCCCACGAAGGTCGCAGGGTCCGCTACCCCGCGTGAGAGCGGAAATTGCCGGAAGGTGTTTTTGTGTCGGCGCGACCCTCTACCCTCCGCCGCTGACAAAAGAGCTCCTCCTCGGGTGAAAGAGCTGCAAGAAGAGACCGCGGAATCGTCACACGGGACCCCAAGACTTCCCAGCAGCGATCATGTCGCGCGGAGATGTCTGCGGCAAGGGTGACATACGTGCGATCGTAAGCAACACCTGATTTCCCCGATAACAGTTCCACATAGGCCAGACTTGGGTGTCCTGCGTGCACACGCAGTTTACTCTCACTCGGTGGCCACGCGCTGTACACTCAAGAGTCCCAGGATAGCAAGTGGACTACCACGGCCGCGATTAGGTAGCTGTAGTTATTCCTATAACTAGGATCCTCGACCGGGTCACTCCCGGATTTTCGCAAATGGGAATCGTGCCAGACGATGCCGCTGGTCGGCGGGTTTTTATCGGGGATCTCCTGTTTCCTCCACCCTAGCATTCCGGCGCTGCTCCATACTCACCTCACTTCACCCTCGTTGACTCTCAAGACCTCGTTGTTAAGAGCCGCCCTAATTTCTCAACTAAACTATAACTAGGGTCCTGCCAAATTCCTGTTTTTTTTTCCCCCATCAAGATAGACTTCCCGGTTGTGTATGTACTCGAGACGGCGACGTGTACTAATTGGTTGCCCAGGTGACAAGCCACTTCCCTTCTGACTTTACGTCACGTGATTCAGCATTACCAACAACAATGCGAAGTGTATTCATTGGTGTAGTCACTCTGGGCGTGTCAAAGAATGGTCCAATGACAATAGTAGGGCGGATGTACATNGAAGTGTATTCATTGGTGTAGTCACTCTGGGCGTGTCAAAGAATGGTCCAATGACAATAGTAGGGCGGATGTACATGTTCTTTAACGATCACATGTCTTAAAGGAATAACGCGAAATTTACAGGTCTCTAACTGCAACTAATTAGGGAAAGGTAAATACTAGAATAGACACCGTAAAAAACTCCCCCGAAAGAAAAGAATTCAAAATTGTTATAAAAAGCTACACTGAGAATAAGGTTTTGTTGAATCAAACAAAGTTTGTTATGCGCAACCAAAATACTTGTTTGTATGGGCGCAATGAAATAT
Organism: Clitarchus hookeri; assembly: GCA_002778355.1. Lineage (NCBI taxonomy): Eukaryota > Metazoa > Arthropoda > Insecta > Phasmatodea > Phasmatidae > Clitarchus > Clitarchus hookeri. The sequence goes on from NQII01000728.1 coordinate 421,420, forward strand.
TTTGTTGTTTTAAATAAATTATTTTGCTTTTCTTATTTGGTTTGCCCCAAACAAAGATTTGGTTTTCGCAACCAAAGATTTGTTTGGCTCTTCGTGCATTAAAGCCTTTCGTTTAATATTAAAACAATTGTAAGCCCGACCAATATTCGAAACTTGACCGTCTGCGCCCGCCCAGTACTCCTTAACAACCTGGGCTAAAGTAACTACACCATAAATCGGAATGAGTGGAAATATTTGGGCGGCTCTTAACAGCGAGGTCTTGAGAGCCGATGAGGGTGAAGCTAGGTGGGCATGGAGCAGCGCCGGAATTCAGGAGCGGGATAAATGGGAGATCCCCGAGAAAACCCGCGGACCAGCGGCAACGTCCGGCACGATTCCCAATTGGCGAAAATCAGGGGGCGACCCCGCCAGGAATCGAACGTGGTTCGCTTTGGTGGGGAGTGAGTAGTCTAACCAATATACCACCGCGGCCCCTACACAAATAAATATATTTCAAATTTTACAACTTTACTTTTCAGTTTTCTGTTGAACTTGTTTTACTATAGTCTATTCACGGTTTTTTAATCTAACCCATGTATGACGTTTTTTGTTATTTATTAAATTAAATATACCATGTAATACAAGCTTTTTATCCTTCTGTTACCGTAAAAGTACTTNCGTTTTTTGTTATTTATTAAATTAAATATACCATGTAATACAAGCTTTTTATCCTTCTGTTACCGTAAAAGTACTGTATTTGTTTACTTGAACTTTTACGTATATTTTACATATAAATTTTTATATTTCATTAAAAATACTATGAGATGAAATAGTGAGAAAATAGGTGTGTTGGTAATGCCTGGTAAGAAATAGATCTTCAGAAAAATATTATAACACTGATACGCACGAATTCTGTGATTTGTCCCTTTGTACTATTGTGTGTTTATACCATTATTAANCGTTTTTTGTTATTTATTAAATTAAATATACCATGTAATACAAGCTTTTTATCCTTCTGTTACCGTAAAAGTACTTTATTTGTTTACTTGAACTTTTACGTATATTTTACATATAAATTTTAATATTACATTAAAAATACTATGAGATGAAACAGTGAGAAAATAGGTGTGTTGGTAATGCCTGGTAAGAAATAGATCTTCAGCAAAATATTATAACACTGATACGCACGAATTCTGTGATTTGTCCCTTTGTACTATAGTGTGTTTATACCATTATTAANAAAATATTATAACACTGATACGCACGAATTCTGTGATTTGTCCCTTTGTACTATAGTGTGTTTATACCATTATTAAGCATCAATAAATGCACTAACACTGTCATTATCCTAATTCTAGCATAAATGCATACAAACCTCGAGCTGTTTTTTCGAACGAAGACAAGCAAACGAGTCGACAAACAAATATATACAGTAATTTCAACAAATTGCTTTGTCTAATTTCGCTTGGCCCAGCACAGAGGTTTGGTTTGTCCATACATGTGTTTTGTTTGATTTACAAAAGTAAATATGCTGCTTTTCGAGTTTTCTTTACTAGACAAAATATTTCGATGGGGTAATTAAATACATATTTGGCCCTATACAAAGAAATATTTTGTCAGCCTTTCTCTCAGTGTACAGGAGAAAGATGGATAGGAACCGTGGTCTTCTATAAAAAGGACCATGGAAGATAATCATGGGAAAGTGAGCACTTTTGAAAGCCCTGTCATTAGGAAANCCTTAGACGTTAACTTCCGAGTGCGGTGGAATATAGACACTGTGTTTATTACTTACACGGCAATATTTATTTTAAAATGAGGTTAAAGGGTAGAAAATGGCTGAAAGTAGAAAGTAACTAGGGCCTGAGGAGTGGCCACTTTACTGTGAACAGACTGTTGTAGAGAGGCGCCGAGCTTCAATGCTATCGGAGTGAACGGCAGGCGGGCTTTGAAGGCGGCATCACTGCCTGCTTGAGCTCTAGCTCGCGTGGCCTGTTTAATATTCCAGCAAGCGGCCGTCATGTCGACTTGACCCACATACGCAGCGCGCAGCACGCGACACCGCCCGCGCAGACAAGGCACTCCTACAGAGGCGCAACAACACCACTCGCCGACCTCACCACTGACTCTTCGACAGCGCGCCACCTCCAAGGCTCAGTGGCGTTACAGTTGGGCTAGGAACAAAACGAGGTTTCATTCCGGAGAGTTTGGCATAGGGCAGATTTCCGCCGACAGGTGCGCTGGTGTTCTAAACAGCTCGCGGGGCCGCGGTGGTGTAGTGGTTGAACTACTCTCCTCCCACCAAGGCTAACCGGGTTCGATTCCCGGCGGGTTAGCTCCCGGATTTTAGTAAGCGGGAATCATGCTGCGTGATGCCGCTGGTTGGCGGATTTTCTCCGGGATCTCCCGTTTCCCCCGTCCTTGCATTCCGGCGTCGCTCCATACTCACCACGCTTCATCTTCATCGACTCTCACAACCTCGATGTTAATCCGTCCGGTCACACATTAATTTCTCACACGAAGTGATGCAAATGTGTAATATGTTTGAGTTCGCTATACTTGTGTGTAGTGTAGGAACTCTCTGCAACCAGTGAAATACGTGTTACGGACTCAAATACGTAGCGATCAGCAATTCATAAACGATAGGCGTGGTAACGTTCACTAGTAGTACTACCCGTCGAGGAGGCGGTCAAGGAATTGGCCACTGATTGCTTGCTATGTACAGCAATGACCATAAGTATCCTTCGTGTGCAACATGTCCACGATGGCGGTCGNAATGACCATAAGTATCCTTCGTGTGCAACATGTCCACGATGGCGGTCGCAATAACTGGACGGATTAAGAGCCAGCAAAATCTCTCCACTCAAACTATAAACAATATTTTATACTATATATATGCATTTCACAGTCACTAAACAAATTTATATGATTCACAGTAGTAAATAACGCATTTGCATTTACTTTTCTGAAGGCTGAACCATCATGCCAGCGATTCTGCGATTTGGTGTTCTGCAGATTCGTTATTTGGTAGGATTCATTATAGACCACATACAGAAATAGAAACTTGCGGAATGCGTCACAGTTTTTGCAAGTCTCTACAAACCGAATCAACATAACCAGTCTCCAAACGAATTACCCTAATTTGAATATGGCCTCCACATAATCTTTTTCAGTCAAACGCCTAAAAAATATAATGAAAAGGAGCAGTGGTTTTCTCGCGAATACGCTGAATGAAGTCCATGTTAGGTATCAACGTACTACAAACAGTTCTACAACTTGTCAGTCGTTATTGGCTGTCATCTGCACGAGAAGCTATTTATCGTTTAAATTATGTATATTAAATGTATGCTGTGCTAAAATATATATTTATCAATGCAAAGTTATACAATCAGGCTGCAGTGTTTTGAAAAAAAAACTTGACTTTTAAGGTAAAAGAATAATTGCTTCCAACGGATCACTGCACCTGACTGTTTGACATTCACAAATCATTAAAAACTAGTACTCTCAATACCAACACTGTCAGGAAAACACGACGTGTGTTGCATATAAAAGAAGATTGCGTATATTTTGTAACAGTGTAAAATATTTTGCTAGAATTAACTGCTGTAAATATTTTTAAGAAAAATTAGAAAATTATGTTTTAAATAAAAAGTTAAGCATACTTCCATTCTGGGTGCTTCACAAAGCACTTATTACAAGAGAAATCTTCCTCGATAATACAGGATAATCAAAACAATCACTATGGTTATATGCATAAAAAAAAGTTATGTTAACAAATATTTTTTAATAATTGATATTTGTTTACTCATTTTACTTATAAAAATAATAATTNTTAGAAAATTATGTTTTAAATAAAAAGTTAAGCATACTTCCATTCTGGGTGCTTCACAAAGCACTTATTACAAGAAAAATCTTCCTCGATAATACAGGATAATCAAAACAATCACTATGGTTATATGCAAAAAAAAAAGTTATGTTAACAAATATTTTTTAATAATTGATATTTGTTTACTCATTTTACTTATAAAAATAATAATTTTTGTACTTGAAACTTATAAGCACAAAATCAATTTTTAAATTCATTAATACCATTTTTATTGTATTCAACCAGATTAATTATTATAACCGTCTTGCTTGGTGATTTTATTTTTTGTAAAATGTACTATGTGAAGCAATCAGAAAAGAAATAAGTTTAAATTTTTATTAACAATAGTTAGAGGCACCTGTTTTTCGCGAAATGATTTCAGGAAAAGTTGTGTTCTAAAATATCTAAGTTCAGAACCACCTTCGTGATTGTATCATTTGAATTTTTACGCGTCTTCTCACTCTCTGCCCGCAAATCACGGACGGTAAGTATCGAAAAAACTCTATTCTGATTGGCTCACTCATGTAACAGGATCTCTTCACACAAAGCCAAGCTGCCAGTAGCCAAAGGAATGCGGCAAGTGTGCACATATGATACTGAAGTCTAGCCTCCGCGTAAAAGATTTCGCGAAAAACAGGTGGCCCTAAAAAATAGTCTCTTATTTCTTAATGTTTTAAACATTTATGCAAGTAATTTCTAGCATGTTATTTTACGGTGTTATTCATTCTTCTTTCAAATGGAACACACATCGTACTAAACTGACGATTCTGGTAGTGTGTGCATTTTTTTAAAAAGGATTTCTGCATATTACACCGTCTCGTGCAGTCCTCCATCGCAAGCTACTCTCTTGTCTCTAACGATCGGCTTCCAGGAAATCTGTGCAAATCTTAAGCACTTTCAGCAGACTGCAAAATTATATACATATCGGAAGTATCGCCTGCAACAAGCTAGACGCAAAACTTGTATATTTTCTGTGAAAAGCTGGCCTTCGCTTATCGCTTTCGCCATATATCTTGTTCGCTTGTCCAGAGAGAGAGAGAGAGCGAGAAAGAGAGAGAGGACATCTCATCTCACACAGAAAAATAATATTTCAAGTAAGGGATTTCACTTACTTTATAAGTAGGGGCAGTGATATTTCGCGAAAACATTTCGAGACAAGATACAGTCCAAAGTACTGTAGGCTCATCCAGCTTCTTTGATTGGCTAAAAAATGTTCTGGCCCGTGTTAACCGTTTGCGCACGAATCACTAAGGTTCAGTGTCGGAGTTACTTAGTCCTGAGTGGCTTGGTCAAAGACGGACACGGCACCAGCAGCCAATGGAGGTGTAACAACAGCTGAGGTGTGTATATAGTATTGAAGTTTACTGTGTGCTCCGATTTTTACGCAAAAAGTCACTGGCCCTGCTTATAAGCATTTGAAGGTAATTATAACTTATTGTTACTCAATTGCTGGGTTGTGAAGTTGTATAGGTTTACATGTTAGGCGTAGACGCGTATTTTTAACCTCGGTCTGTACCTAATTTAGGTGTTGAAATCTTTATAATAATTGCAAAGCATTCAGCGGAATAATTACTGACTGCAGGCGTACCGAAAAATGGTTGTTAGTACCCCGTTGCGTCCAACGGCGTGGCTAAATTCACGTCCACCTATTTAACAGTAGCGAATCCAGTAAATGGTGCTTACCAGTTTATCAATCTCATTCGCATGTTTTATAGCCGGGCTGTGTTTTTTCAGCCGTGCGATATCTTCTGNGTATAGGTTTACATGTTAGGCGTAGACGCGTATTTTTAACCTCGGTCTGTACCTAATTTAGGTGTTGAAATCTTTTTAATAATTGCAAAGCATTCAGCGGAATAATTACTGACTGCAGGCGTACCGAAAAATGGTTGTTAGTACCCCGTTGCGTCCAACGGCGTGGCTAAATTCACGTCCACCTATTTAACAGTAGCGAATCCAGTAAATAGTGCTTACCAGTTTATCAATCTCATTCGCATGTTTTATAGCCGGGCTGTGTTTTTTCAGCCGTGCGATATCTTCTGAGGGACATATTTTTTTACCTAATACTTCTTGCTTACGAGATTACGTCTAAGTAAAAAAAACCGATCGTAAGTGGGTGGACAGACCTGGGTGGCTCTTGAGAGCAAAGTCTTGAGCACCGATGAGGGTGATTGACGTTGAGTATGGAGCAGCGCCGGAATGAAAGGGTGGGAGAAACGTGAGATCCCCGAGAAAACCCGCCGAACAGCGGCACCGTCCGGCACGATTCCCTCACGCAAAAAAAATCCAGGAGTGACCCGGCCAGGAATTGAACCCGTTTCGATTTGGTTGGAGGTGAGCAGGGTAACCGCTCAGCCACCACGCCCCCAAAACCGGATGTAAACATGTGATAATTTTGAAAGCCATGCAGTATAAATAATTTATTGTTCGTATTGCAAACCGGCACGTTTCTGAAGTGTTAGCCAATGTGGATTTTATACGCTATTTGAAAAANCGGATGTAAACATGTGATAATTTTGAAAGCCATGCAGTATAAATAATTTATTGTTCGTATTGCAAACCGGCACGTTATACGCTATTTGAAACAATCCCATAGAGTTCCACAAAAGCACACGTTAAGAAATCGTTGGCAAATGTATGACACTAGTGTATACGTATAGTGAGAAAGAGCGGGTGGTATAGTCTTTCCCATGCATCCTTGGTAGCGTTTCTACATTTGCTCAGGAAATAGTCAAATTCATAGGAAAGCTACCAATTAAATATTGAAGCGGTGGTAAACATTCCTATATTTGAAACCTGATATATGGTAGTGTTTTCATACAGTGTAGAGACTCGCAAAATTCGTCTTATTATTTGGCATCAGGCTGAACTTCACAGTACTGTATATACCGGAGCCGGCGTCGTTTCTCCATTGGCTGCTGCATAGATGTGGAGCAACGCCCTTTCTGATTGAACTGCACGTGATTTGGGCACACAAATGTGAAGTGTTCATTTATTGACGCAGAGTTACCCAGGATGTGTCAGATAAATTGTGGTACAATGAAAAACGTATTGAAAAAATACGCGTGATCAAAGTTTAACGTGTCCGCAAATAATAACGCGAATTTGGCACGTATCTATGCATAGATTAAAAATTTCCATTACAGTTTAGGAAGTTCACCAGAAAATTATTTTACAGTGTAGTAACTAGTGACAATTTGAGTAGCCTGAATGGTCATGTGTAGAGACCTGAAGAATTCGCGGACTCATTTTGAGACAACATAGAATTCAAAACACGTGTATTTATATAAATTTAGCCATTGGTCCACGCGGTGTTTGACACGTCCCGGAGAACGCTGGCCCAATCGTCGCCTTCCACGGTGACAGCAGACAACCAATGTGCAGTTAATATCGCCATATTTGTACTTACAACTGTGCAGTCTAGCCTGCAGGTCAATGAACTCACGAATTTTTCAGGTCTCTAAACATTTGCAGTTAATATTGGCATATTTGTACATAAGACTGTAGAGTCTAGCCTGCAGGCTATTGAACTCAAAAATTATTCAGGTAACAACACCGCAAGTGTGTGGCTTAGTACTGGCTCGGACGAGCAGAAACTCAGCCCCAGTTTAGTGGAGTGGAGGGTATTTTTTTTATGAGCTGAAGCCGGAGGTTGTTGACGGAAACATTGGCGCCCGGCTGGATTCTCATTCATTTTGACGCC
>NQII01000728.1:429002-442428 GCA_002778355.1 Clitarchus hookeri
CTCTTTTTTTTCAGCAGTCTCAATCCATTTTATACGCATTGTTTTAAGTTAATGTTTATTCACATCACGCAAAGAATGGGAACACCGAACAGACCACAAAAGAAAGAGTGCTTTTTAATTTTCAACGTAATGACTGCAGAATTTGATAATACGAAAACACCGCCTTACGGTGATGTTAATTGATGATTTATTTGCCTATAAATAGTACTAACAAAGTTAAAAATTACACGACGAAAATTTATCTCTGTTAAGAAAAATAAATTAATCAACACGGCAAGTTTTGCAGATATTTGTTTTAAAAATTCACACGTTATATTTTATAAAGCTGCTAATTCACACTTCCTGGACAAGAATTTAAATTTTTAGAATTTATTTTGTGGTAGGCTACACTCCGAGAATTCTTAATTTCTGATTACTACTTGAATTGGCAAGTGTTACATACCTGCAAAATATGCGTTATTAAATAAACGTTATTATTTCGACAGACTTGGATTATAAAAAAATTAACTTTGGTATTGCTTATGCTACTATACCATATAGTTGAAAAAATTTCGGGGGGTTATAATTGACCGTAATATGAAATGGAAAGATCACATAACCCAAACTGTAAATAAACTTAGTAAATCATGCTACGATCATACAATACTCAGAAGTATATTAGATAGACATGCACTCCGTACAGCATATTAAGCGCTATTCCACTCCACCGCGACATGTGGAATTGAAACATTTGGAAACAGAAGAACCCGTATAAAAATTGTTAGGCTACAGAAAAATGCAATACGTATAATATGCAATGCTAAACCTAACTGCACGTGTAAATATTTATTTACTGCACTTACCATACTTCCCTTTTATTATGAATATGTATTTCGGCTACTGCTTTTTACAAATGTTAATGTTAATAATTTTATAGGAATTGAAAATAGATCGTCATATCTGACAAGATGTCACTATAAGCTAAAACCTTAATTCCACAATACTGCAACACTTTCTAAAGGAACCCAGCATATGGTTATCACTCTCCTCAACATATTACCCAAAAATATTATGCTGGTAAGAAATACAGGTCAATTCAAGAAAGTATTAAGACATTACATAACAAATAAACAGATCTGCTCACTGACTGAAGAGTATAGTTTTTAGAGTATTTTCACCATAGCAAAATACTTAACTTTTGCTTTAAGTACAAATTTGTTTCTGATAAATTATCATGTATATTATTATGTAACTTTAGTTAAAAATCTTCTTATAATCTGGTGTTGTTAACATTTTATTATTGACATTAAACTGTAACAGCTGATTTGATAATGTAGGACTAAGGCAAAGACTGTTGTTACTGTTTCGAGTGAACCTGACAATCATGCGCTCATGTTACCGCTTGTTTTTAAAATGTAGCGCTATTATCCTGAAAAATGTTGTACATATTGTAAATTATTTCATTTTATTTTGTATTTTGTTCTATGATGTTAAGCTATGTGTACGTAACAGATGACGACACTTATATTCCCAGAGCAAATGGCTTACTAAGGAAATCAGTTAACTGATAAATAAATATATATATTTAGAAAACTGCCTTAATTTATTACACCAACAGACAAACCTAAACCGCTTGGTGTTTTAACTTTCAATGTCCCAGCAAATTATGAAAACAGCTTCGCTCACATAAAATAGCTGAAAAAAAGCAAAAAATGTCATACCCACATCCAATCATTAAAGGATGAATTATCTAGAGCGTTAACGAAGACATGATGGCTCAGATAATTTCGGCGGGTTTCCTGTGTCTATAATTATGAATTTAGAGATTTGTAGGAATAAATATATATACATTTAAAATGTCTATAATTTGTTTTATATATTTCCCAAAGTTTCCTCAATTGTCTTATTTTCAGTGTGTTATGTCATATCACAATGACAAATATATAATAAGCTGAAAACGTACAAAATAACGCCAGTACGTAGAACGACTTTAAGAAGCCGGGCTACCTGACGCTTGAACTGCTTTGCAGAGTGTTCGAGATACACGTTGAACACGAAATTATTAAAAGTGCATTCAGTGTGCTGATCTTCGCAAAGTACACTCACTTCAGACGAGGCTTGACGAGTGCTTTGAAGGCGTTACCCGCATTATAAACACCATTTCTGAGCATTCAAACATTGCTATAAACTGTTTTTCAAACTTAAATATACGCGCCAGACGAACACAACAAAACTCACTGGTCCTGCAATGAACCTTGCCGCAGACGTCCCGTAATTAAAATTAATGATAATGCGATAGATTGATTCCTTCTCACCTATTAACCATAACCGCGTAACACCTATTAACAATCGGTAGAGACCTGAAAAATTCGCGAGTTCAATGACGTGCAGGCTAGACTCTACTGTCTTATGTACAAATAAGTCGATATTAACTGCACATTGGTTGTCTGCTGTCCGAGTGGAAGGCGACAATTGGACACCGTTCTCCAGGAAGTTTCAAACACCGTGTGGAATAATGGCTTAAGTAATATAAACGCACGTGTTTTTAATTCTAGCTTGTCCCAAAATGAATCCGCAAATTCTTCAGGTCTCTAACGATCGGGTACAAAAACCTGCACATCACTACGAAATGTAATGCTTCTACACTGAAACGTTTCCAGAAACGACCCTGACTTGTCTGTTATAAGAGTTTGTAACNATGACGTGCAGGCTAGACTCTACTGTCTTATGTACAAATAAGTCGATATTAACTGCACATTGGTTGTCTGCTGTCAGAGTGGAAGGCGACAATTGGACACCGTTCTCCAGGAAGTTTCAAACACCGTGTGGAATAATGGCTTAAGTAATATANATTGGACACCGTTCTCCAGGAAGTTTCAAACACCGTGTGGAATAATGGCTTAAGTAATATAAACGCACGTGTTTTGAATTCTAGCTTGTCCCAAAATGAATCCGCAAATTCTTCAGGTCTCTAACGATCGGGTACAAAAACCTGCACATAACTACGAAATGTAATGCTTCTACACTGAAACGTTTCCAGAAACGACCCTGACTTGTCTGTTATAAGAGTTTGTAACNACTACGAAATGTAATGCTTCTACACTGAAACGTTTCCAGAAACGACCCTGACTTGTCTGTTATAAGAGTTTGTAACGTCTGTAAAAGGGGCGATACAGCCTCTTGGTTGATTGCGCCGCGTTCCCCGAGAGCGTACAGTTGCGGTCAAGCGCCGGCGCGGTGTGCAATACTGCCTCGCCTCGCCTCGCCGGTGGTCAAGGCGACACGCGACTTCTCGTCGGGCAACTCCGCAACTGTGCAACAAGTCCCCTGGCGCGCGGCTTCTTGCTCTCGCGAAACGTCGTCGCCTGCTCGCAAGTTTTACAGCGCCGTAAAAAAGGTTATCGGAATCTCGTAAACGTCGACGCCTCGGGCGCCTCTTTCCATGCTCGGCCGTAAAGTTAACTGAACGCGCGCACTTGTCGCCTCCCTGCAGCGGCTGCGAGTACTCGACGCTCATGGCCACCAAGAAGAATTTGTATAAAATATAAACATGGTGCATTAATAAATTAAAATCTGTAGATCGGTGACTACTCTGCCATCGCAAAAAAAAAAAAAACTCAGCGCATAGATTTTGCATAAATAAAATTCAAAATCACAATATTATTGTGTTTATCGTTGAAGTTTAATGGCAATGGGGAGTTCGGGTTTTTATGATGGTGTGATTGGACTGTGTCCATTGCCGACCATAAGACTAAATAAAAATCGCACACACACACGCAGAACTCAACGAGACAAAAAAATAATTTACACCACCAAAGACAGATAATTAGGGAAGGCTGTTTTTTCCTTGTCAATATAAAACCAATAAGTACATAATTATAACGACAAAAATTGGTCGAACAACTTAGTATTACAAAACAGGACGGACAACGAAAGCAAGCCAAAAGAAAAGACAACACGATGACGAAGACGAAAACACCATGCNTATTACAAAACAGGACGGACAACGAAAGCAAGCCAAAAGAAAAGACAACACGATGACGAAGACGAAAACACCATGAGAGTGGACAAAACAGTTCAAAAAATATATAAGTGGACTCAGCTAAACAGTAAAAACTAAAAACACACACAAAGAATAAATCCTTTAATGAATAACAAGTCAGGAAAAAGTANACTCAGCTAAACAGTAAAAACTAAAAACACACACAAAGAATAAATCCTTTAATGAATAACAAGTCAGGAAAAAGTGTCCCTTGTCAGATTAATAAACCAAATAATTTAACTCTACGAACAACACAGAAACCACAAAAAAAACCTGAGAAAAGAGTTGATAAAGCAACGGAGAGGACACAGAGCGACGAAAAATGATAACACAAAAAAATTATTAAAAGTCTTTGCTATGTTTCGGGGCCTGGAATGTGTCTCCTTCTTCAGGAGATACACTGGAAGAACAATCGCAGTAGTTTTTGTCCTGCTGAGTTTTGCGTGCATGTGCGATTTTTATTTAGTCTCATGNACACTGGAAGAACAATCGCAGTAGTTTTTGTCCTGCTGAGTTTTGCGTGCATGTGCGATTTTTATTTAGTCTCATGGTCTGCAATGGACACAGCCCTATCACACCATCATAATAATATTATTTTTTTAGAAATATACAATTAATTAAAATTAACTGGCGTACAGAAATTACATCATTCAAGAGCAACTTAAATAAAATCGCAGAAAGAAATGCTTTTACAATTAAAAAAAAAGGTAAAAATAAGGNACATCATTCAAGAGCAACTTAAATAAAATCGCAGAAAGAAATGCTTTTACAATTAAAAAAAAAGGTAAAAATAAGGAAATTCTTGCATATTTTTGTTTGTAGCTGCCCTTGGATTTTGTACGATAACATCTGTTGAGCATAACTTAAAATTAATTACGACAATACATTTCAGTTGCTCTTGTTAAATTTTCCGCAAACAGTTATGTTTGTTTAGTTTGTACATTACAAACACGCCAGCAAAAGTTCGGAGTGAATTTGCTGAAATCATGCACAAGTAGATATGCAAAATTCTTGGTATTATTTGGAGACAAACTAAACTTCGAGCGCGTTATATGGTAAAAATGAATTAATAGTAGAGACCTGCAAAATTAACGTTATTATTTGAGGACATTTTAAATTTAAAACACTTAATCTTTGCAACACATTTGTCATTGGACAATTTTTTGTTTGCAACACCCCGGGTAGATCTGCGCCAATAGATGAACACGTCACAATCGCGTGTCCCAATCACGTGCAGTTCACTCTGAAAGGAATTGCCTGAACATATATGCAGCAGCCTATGGAGAAACGACGCTGGCTCTAGTATATAAGGAACTACGAATTTTAGTATGATACCACAAAATAACACGAATTTTGCAGGTCCCTAATTATTGGGGAACGCGGAATTTTGCAAAAAGATTTCTGCAAATGCTAGACCTTAAAACCTTATGGCATAAAAGCTGTTTTATTTTTTTTATAGCTCACGTACTCGTTCGCCCCAGAAGAAAACACGCAGATACTTAAGTAAAAATATGTTATTTAAATATACTTGTTGGCATATGTACAGAAATTTAAAAAATGTTATATTCCCATATTTATATAAACATAATTAATTATGTACAAAATAAATTTTTAATAAATTTGTTTGCTTATTTATTTACCGAGACATAATTGTGAATCAAAATTATTAAAAATTATTTTATATTTTTATATTTATGTATACATAACTATCTGCGTGTTTTCGTCTGTGTTGAACGCGTATGTGAGTTTTCTAAGGTTGCTCCCATATTTGTTTACGTATAAATTTTATAGTGGAAGGCCTTTTGTGGGCACAGGCCAGGCTCTTTGCTTTAAAAAGAACCGAATTTATACAGAAAAAAAAAATGACTGTTGACGTTCTGACACCGTGAGGTGAACATAGATTTAGAAGCGCTCTCTCGTCATACCACGAAGATGAATTGCGAATACAAAGGCCTGCCGACCTCAACCATCATGGAGTCGCGACCTGCATCATCGCTAATTGGTTGTCGCCAGTAACGATTCTGCGATCGGGTTTTTAATGATGTTGAAGGGCTTGCAAATACTATTTATAGCATGCGTAATACCTTGACAGTAGCATTGATTTTTCGTCTTAAGTATGTTTTAATTTCGTAGATAAGCGTATTAGAGACACGCTTAAGCGCTTCGTAAAAAATCCCGCATATTCCCGCTATGCTNGTAGATAAGCGTATTAGAGACACGCTTAAGCGCTTCGTAAAAAATCCCGCATATTCCCGCTATGCTGCATCGCAGACCAAGTGTAAGATAGGTGACCACTTTGAAGGTATAAGTAGAGTGGCTGCGAATGGAACACAGCAACATCTTGTACAAGATTGAAAGATCATTAAAAAGTAGTTCACACATCACCTAAAATTTCACAAAAGTACCACATAAGTAGGGCCAGTGACTTTCCGCGTAAAAATCGGAACACACAGTAGACTTCAATACTATATACACACCTCAGCTGTTGTTATACCTCCATTGGCTGCTGGTGCCGTGTCCGTCTTTGACCAAGCCACTCAGGACTAAGTAACTCCGACACTGAACCTTCGTGATTCGTGCGCAAACGATTAACACGGACCAGAACATTTTTTAGCCAATCAAAGAAGCTGGATAACCCTACAGTGCTTTGGACTGTATCTTGTCTCGAAATCTTTTCGCGAAATATCACTGCTCCTAATTATAAGTAGGGACATTTGAATCTCGCGAAAAGATTCCCGCACATGATAGATTTCAATACTATACGGGCGTACCAGCAGTTTTCTTCTTCTTATTGGCAGCGTGTCTTTGTGTGAAGACATTTTCCTACTTGACTTACCAATCAGAATTATGTAACTTCAATACTGTACGTCTGTGATCCGCGCGCAGACCCCTAAAATGCGTAACATGGAAACAATCCAATCACGAATGTGGATATGAGCTAAAGTGTTATGAAATACAACTGGTCGAGAAATCTTTTCGCGAAAATCGAGTGTCCCTTCATATAAGTTTCACGTGAAAGAAGACTGCACATACTTTGCAACAATTAACAATGTTTTGCCAAAATTTACTTATTCGAATGTTTCACTAATACAAATAAGAGTACANCATACTTTGCAACAATTAACAATGTTTTGCCAAAATTTACTTATTCGAATGTTTCACTAATACAAATAAGAGTACGTTTTTTGTTGAAATCCTGATAAGTATTAATTAAACTACATCAAATAGAGTTTTTTTTGTCAGTGGCAGAGATATTTTATTTTTTTAGTATAGCCCGAGTTTTACTCGNAAACTACATCAAATAGAGTTTTTTTTGTCAGTGGCAGAGATATTTTATTTTTTTAGTATAGCCCGAGTTTTACTCGGACATTGTGATCTAAGTGTTAAAATTACAGCATTATATGAACGAAGATACCCGTGTTTTGTTGTCTACCAACACGAGAAAATCAGGGATATTTTGTGCGTTCCCAAGATGTTTTCGGTACATAGAGGCGTTCACTGCTGTCGGCGCGTGCTAGGCGCCTTGTCGCGCTAAGAACCCGCTAGCCAATTACGCAACACCTCTGTAGCTTTCTCCCTGGCCGCGCAGACATTCAGCTGTGCAACTGGCGACCACGTCGTTTTCTTTCATTGATTCACACCTGCGAAATTCGCGTTATTATCTGGGGATACGTTCAACTTGAAATAAGTGTACCTTTGCTATACGAATGGGCACCCGGTTTGCCCGAAAAGATTTCTGGACCAGTTGTACTTCATAACGGTCTAGCTCACATCCACGCTCGTGGTTGGATGATTTACGTTTTATGTGGCTGCTGTCTGCCAGCGAATCACAGATGTAACAGTATCAGTGTAAGTTAGCTCCGATTGGCCACTGGAGTTATAAAATATCTCCTGACTAAGACAAGTGGCCAATGAGCAAAAAAAAACTGTTGATGTACCCGTAGGGTATTGAAATCTAGCCTGCGTGGAAATCTCTTCGCGGAAATCGGGTGACCCTAGTTATACGTTTGTCATTGGTCCATCCGTGATGTGACACGCCCTGGGTAACTCTGCACCAATAAATCACGCGCTGTTCAGTCAGATAAGGAGCGAATTGACATGCATGCAGCAACCAATAGAGAAACTACAACGGCCCTAGTGCATACATTATTATGAAGTTCAGCCTGATGCCAAATGATAACGCGAATTTTGCATGTCCCTGTTCATTGATCACATCCCCAGTGGTAAGTAAAAATGCCGCCATTAGTTGCGTTTCAAAGTACAACGGCAGTTAGTACTTTTCCTAGCTCACTTTAACTGTGTCCACGAAAACAGGTGGCACTACGGGTAGGTTAAAAACTTCCATTACAGTTTAGGAAGTTTACGAGAAATTTCTTACAGTGAAGCGAACAACGTGTAGCGTGCTTGATGATACCGGTATTTACCATTAATGACAAAGCGTGTAGAAATTTTTACTAATCAGATTACCAACTATAAAACTTGGACACACTGAAAAATAATTATACTTTGTGGAGGCCACACAGTGTTTTCTTGATATTCATCACGCCAATTTTTTGTTGTGGTAGGCACAATTTTTATTAATTTGTCACCACTAAACTTTTGTGGCCCCTAAAAATGTACTTTTCACCGTAATATATATATATTNCAATTTGTATTAATTTGTCACCACTAAACTTTTGTGGCCCCTAAAAATGTACTTTTCACCGTAATATATATATATTGGTATTATTTCAGTGCACAATTTATTTTCTCTGTGCTGTACCGGTCATGAATATCATTAATTTNATATATATATATTGGTATTATTTCAGTGCACAATTTATTTTCTCTGTGCTGTACCGGTCATGAATATCATTAATTTGCAACGTGTCAACAAATGTGGAAATGGTGACTGAACCGTTAAGCGTATAGCCTACTTAATTCGCATTTACTTTGGAAGTATGAACTATTTTTGTAATACGTGGCGAAACGGTTGCACCTGTCGTATGTCGAAGTTGTAATCTATTAAAAAGCCTTTATTTGGGTGTTATATCGTGTGTATCGGGCTGGGGTTCGATGACAACCATCTCCACAATTATTTAATTATTTTAATTTACTTTTTAATTCATTTATTTATTTAAATTTTTTATTTGAATTTAATTTTTGTCAACTTCGATAACAAGTACATTTAATATAATAAAAAAANTTATTTATTTAAATTTTTTATTTGAATTTAATTTTTGTCAACTTCGATAACAAGTACATTTAATATAATAAAAAAAGTGTTATTTTGTGTATTTAATTTTTTAAGGCCATGGTTCTCAAACATTTTCTTTACCTTGGCACTAATTCCATTAAAATCCAAAATATAAACCAATAAAAATAGTTAAAAATATTTTTTTTTATGTAGAAAATAAATAAGACGACCAAAATTTCTTATATTTGAAAACCCAAAAGAGTAGAATAATCATTGAGCTTTTAATTATACATAAATTAACAAACCCCTTATTTATTAACAATGCACTTGAAATCAGTGAAAATTTGTGGTACGGTTAGAAAATTCCGCGACACGTATAAGAAATACTGTTTTTATAAAAAGAAAGCGACGAGGTTGTAATTCTGCCGGTTCAACACTTAGAGGTCCGTTAATTACGTGTTAGTGAAATGCAGTCACTTATATTTTAATATAATAATTACGGTTTTAATACATGCGGATAACTAATTAAACATGCCTGACATCAAACGTTGCGTTGTAAATGCTTAAATGACGGTTAAACGATCCACTTTAATGAATATTAAAAATAATATGACTACGGACATGTTGACAAGAGTGTGGAACGAGTTTGATGATGGCGTAGATGTCGTTTGGGCCGCTCGTGGTGGTCACATTGAACATTTATGAATGTATGGTAAGCCGACTTCACAGCTCCACGGTTCATTTGATTGGTCAATCAAGGTTGTAGGTTGTTTGGTTTTGATATTATAGACCTTAAATGTTGGGGTATTCATTAATACTCATCCTGTATTAGTTTCCCTGCCAAATTTGGCGGGAATCTATTAATTGAGCAGTTTCCGAGATATGATGGAAAATGTTAACTTTTGCTTGTAGTGCCAAAATGGAGACCTAAAACAAAATACCTTCATTAAAAAAAAAAAATTATGTGATGTTCTGGAAAATACCAAATTTGGTTTAAATTGGTAAAATGGTTCCCAGGTTATGAAATGAGATTTTAAATAATAAAATGGTACCTATTTAGAAAATACGACACGTCGTTATTAAAAAAATGTATAGGTATTATGCCCATACTAAGTACTATATGTGTACCATGTTTTGTGAAATNTTATTTATTTAAATTTTTTATTTGAATTTAATTTTTGTCAACTTCGATAACAAGTACATTTAATATAATAAAAAAGTGTTATTTTGTGTATTTAATTTTTTAAGGCCATGGTTCTCAAACATTTCTTTACCATGGGCCACTAGGCCTGGACAGTCTAGCTAACACCGACCACCTACCTTGGCACTAATTCCATTAAAATCCAAAATATAAACCAATAAAAATAGTTAAAAATATTTTTTTTAATGTAGNTACCTTGGCACTAATTCCATTAAAATCCAAAATATAAACCAATAAAAATAGTTAAAAATATTTTTTTTAATGTAGAAAATAAATAAGACGACCAAAATTTCTTATATTTGAAAACCCAAAAGAGCAGAATAATCATTGAGCTTTGAATTATACATAAATTAACAAACCCCCTATTTATTAACAATGCACGTGAAATCAGTGAAAATTTGTGGTACGGTTAGAAAATTCCGCGACACATATAAGAAATACTGTTTTTATAAAAAGAAAGCGACGAGGTTGTAATTCTGCCGGTTCAACACTTAGAGGTCCGTTAATTACGTGTTAGTGAAATGCAGTCACTTATATTTTAATATAATAATTACGGTTTTAATACATGCGGATAACTAATTAAACATGCCTGACATCAAACGTTGCGTTGTAAATGCTTAAATGACGGTTAAACGATCCACTTTAATGAATATTAAAAATAATATGACTACGGACATGTTGACAAGAGTGTGGAACGAGTTTGATGATGGCGTAGATGTCGTTTGGGCCGCTCGTGGTGGTCACATTGAACATTTATGAATGTATGGTAAGCCGACTTCACAGCTCCACGGTTCATTTGATTGGTCAATCAAGGTTGTAGGTTGTTTGGTTTTGATATTATAGACCTTAAATGTTGGGGTATTCATTAATACTCATCCTGTATTAGATTCCCTGCCAAATTTGGCGGGAATCTATTAATTGAGCAGTTTCCGAGATATGATGGAAAATGTTAACTTTTGCTTGTAGTGCCAAAATGCAGACCTAAAACAAAATACCTTTATTAAAAAAAAAAATTATGTGATGTTCTGGAAAATACCAAATTTGGTTTAAATTGGTAAAATGGTTCCCAGGTTATGAAATGAGATTTTAAATAATAAAATGGTAGCTATTTAGAAAATACGACACGTCGTTATTAAAAAAATGTATAGGTATTATGCCCATACTAAGTACTATATGTGTACCATGTTTTGTGAAATTCGGTTCACTGGTTCAAAAATTTTTAGGGACATACACACACAAAAGAAAGTGATCTCGTCTATCTTTCCTACGCAAAGTAGTCTAAAATTTGTTGTAATAACAGCTGTCTTTATTTCACCCTAAAATTCGTAATTTCCTTTTTTTTTTTTTTTATTATTTTTAGAAAGCTCAATGCAAAACACAACTGCATTTTTACTCATTGTGGCTGTAAATATCATTGGAGGGCGTGCATGAAGCTACAAAACAAAAGTGTTTTTGAACACAACTTGTCCTGAAATCTTGCCGCGAAAAACACGTGATCCTAACTATAAGGCAATTCCATAGTTAACACGCAGCACAACGAGAATACTGCACGCTAGTTCATAGCCTTGCGGATAGGAGCGATGTGGCGTTAGGCGCGCGTGACAGTGTCACCCTTATCGCTCGCTCCTTTTATTTATGTGCCTCAAGCGTGCAAAACAGGTCCAAGTAGGCCACGCCATTATATATATACGGTGTAACGAACGAGTGCAGTTTTTAACACTTCTGAGGGCGTTCCTTTTTAAATATATTTCCATGGATATAGCGGTTCCCCCCCCCCCCCCCCCTTCCTTGTCCATNATCGTAGCACACAGTAGACTTCAATACTATATACACACCTCAGCTGCTGTTATACCTCCATTGGCTGCTGGTGCCGTGTCCGTCTTTGACCAAGCCACTCAGGACTTGGTAACTCTGACACCAAATCTTCGTGATTCGTGCGCAAACGGTTGACACTGGCCAGAGCATTTTTTAGCCAATCAAAGAAGCTGGACGAACCTACAGTGTTTTGGATTGCATCTTGTCTCGAAATTATTTTGTGAAATATCACTGCCCCTACCAATAATGCAATAAAAATGGCAGAATTGCAAATAGGATACAGAAAACTAGCCTCTATGGGATTCTTTTCGTGAAAATCGAGTGTCAATACTAAGACCTAATGGTCCAATGTTGGAAAACGGATATGGCTACTTCGCAGCTGACACGCGGCACCCTACATCAAGTTTCCGTCTACGGTTTTGACCGTTCTAAACGCAGAGGGGAAAGAAAAAAGAGTTTATAGTCCACTCGTGGTTACTTCCAACGTTTCGTTCTACTTCCAGGACATTTGTGCCTCTCGTGCAAACAAAACTTAACCGAGTCCAAAAAGTTTCTGGAAGCGACGTTTCGCAGTGCATTGCAGTAGGCGTCGTCAAGGTCACGAGATGAGTGATCTTGCGGCTCCATTCCGGAAGCCGAGACAGCCCATCATGACAATGACCGCGAAAGCCTGCAAGCATCTACTAAATATTCTAATTTATAAACAAAGTACTTAATTATAAGTAAAGACCACAAAAATTCGCGAGTTCAATGACCTGTTGGCTAGACTCCACAGACTTATGTACAAATATGTCGATATAAGCTGCAAATTAGTTGTCTGCTGTTACAGTGGAAGGAGGCAATTGGACACCGTTCTCCAGCAGGTGTCAAACACAGCGTGGACCAATAGCTAAAGTTATATAAACGCAAGTGTTTTTAATTCTAGCTTGTCACAAAACAAATCCGCGAATTATTCAGGTCTCTAACTATACGTCAATGTTTAATTTAATCTTATATTAAGACACATATGAAATGCTTGTAAGTCAGGATGTACATTCAGGCGACAACCAAGCACGTCATGCATTGGGTGATTTTTCAAAGGTTTGATTCGAAAAGTGTGAATAAACCGCGAGAAGACTATAGTTAGGTAGTTAGTTCTGGGGAGGTTTGTCCGCCGTGCGCGGCGCGGCGCGGCGGCAACACCTACAGTACAGAGTGATTTTTTTCCTTCCCC
>NQII01000728.1:443386-467750 GCA_002778355.1 Clitarchus hookeri
GCACCACACACACTCGCGCGGTACCTAGTCCATTCTGACCCGGAGCACGCACCCGTGTACATTACGCACGTGTAGCTGATTTATTTCTCATCTGTACCGCGCACTAAGAAGTCCAATGGTACATACGATGGTTTACCACAGGGAAAGTTGACAGTTCGCTAGGATTCAACGTACTGTACATCTGCCCGGCTGTTTTCTTTCCTTAGTGGAGGCCATGCGTGCATGAGCTAATGCCCCGATTTCACTGGGCCAATGAGGATTCCGATACCATAAGGCAGAACGTTCGTGCTTTGCCTGCAAACAACTTAGCCGAGTCAAGACCTGGGTCATCCAATCATGAAATAATAAAACAGTTATAGTGTTATACAATATATGCTGGCTCCTACGTGGTTCATGTGCAGACAGTTAACACGTGTCAAAAAGTATTTCAGCTAATCAAGACAGGTAAACGACCCTACAGTGTTTTGAAAAATAACATGTCTTGTAATCTTTTCGCGAGGTTTCACCGCCGCTGAGCGTTGCTTTGACTATTGGCGGTTTGTCTTTGTGTGAATATAATCTGTACCAGGAGTGAGCCAATAAGAAATAAATTTTCCTATTCTTACCTTTCGTGATGAAACGCGTAAGAATTCAAATAATCCAGTCGCCAGAGTGGTTCTGAACTAAAGTGTTTTGGAACATAGGAGCTCCTGCCAATAGGGGCCGCGGTGATGCAGTAGCTAGACTACTCGCCTCCCACCTAGGCTAATCTTGTTAGACTTCCGGCGGGATCGTCCCCTTGATTTTCGCATGTGAGAATCGTGCCGGACGATGCCGCTGGTCTGCTGGTATTATCCCGTCTCCCCCTCCCCAGCATTCCGGCGCTGCTCCATTCTCACCTCGCTTCACCCTCTCCGGCTCTCAATAGCCTGATGTTAAGGTGACCGCCTGGTTGAAGGAATTTTTGAACGCATGAAGCCTAAAAGCGTGGGAGCGCTAGAGGCGATCGAGACATGCGCATCAACTCTATCATCGCCTCTACGCGCAAAGCACTGAAATGGCGTGTGGTCCTGCCGTCGATAACGCGCCTCTGTGAGACTTTCAGCGGAGACCCTACCATTTCATGACCTTACAGTAAACATAAAGGTTTGACACACATCCCTCCCCCCCCCTTTTTTTTTGTTTTATACCGTGATGTTCTTGCCTAAAAAATTACCGTGAAAACACACGTTTGAGCCATTTTCACTATCTCAAAAACAACATGCTTTAGATAGAAATGGAGGAGCTGCAAAACGTATGCACACACGTGACGTTTATTAAAATGCTATTCGTAAGCAGAACCCACTCATACACGTCGGACTGTTTTTTTAACCCGTTCAGTACCGTGTCTGCGACCGTCAACACGTTGCACTAGAATTATGTTTATGACCGGAGCTGTACGCAACAAGGCACCAGTGTCCATCCTTCCTTGTGGCTAATATGATTTGTGGATGTTTGTACGCGTCGTTGACATGAATGGTTAATGTCGATGTCATCGAACACGCAGAACGTGGTTCATTGGCTGCGAGAAATATGCTGAACACGAGTACAGCGCGTTTACAAAAATTAAGTAAGTACAACACTTCAACGCAGAAATTAACGCTTTACCGAACGTGTTAGTAAAACGTTTTCTGCTGGAGCTCTGCATATCGTTCATCGGCCACCTTGACAGAAAATATCTCCATTCCACTCTANAGTAAAACGTTTTCTGCTGGAGCTCTGCATATCGTTCATCGGCCACCTTGACAGAAAATATCTCCATTCCACTCTATGATACAAGTTTTCAGGTGGATCTAGTTCATTCTGAACATTACAAGACATCAGCCGTGTTCGTTGTCTGTATCGTGGTTACGTTCAAGATAAGCGTAGGAGAGTATCATTACAAATAAATAAATCAAACTTTTTAAAATATAATGGGCGGAAGCATAGTGTTAACTAGTATTTCTCCTCATCGGGGCATTTCGTTGCGTATTTTATCTCAGTAGAGCGTTTTTGCTTGAATTAAACTTAATACATAAGCGACTTTCTTTTCAATACGCCGTCATTGTAAAATTTTGATCTAAATATCACCAATGCGCTTCGTAAGTGTAGTTACGCGGCAACTCTCTTTATATTTACAAAGACAAAAGGTTACAGAACAAGCCCAGATCAGATGGGTTGAACTCGTGATAGTAGCAAGTGAGTGGAGAGATTTGGGCGGACTCTGAACATCGAGGTCTTGAGAGCCGATGAGGGTGAAGCTAGACGAGCATGGAATGAAAGGGCAGGGAAAACCAAAGATCCCCGAGAAAACCCGCCGACCAGCGGCATCGTTCGGCACGATTCCCACGTGCAAAAAATCCGGGAGCGGCACCGCCGGAAATCGAACCCGGTTCGCCTAGGTGGGGATGCTGGTGGTAGCGGCGTATTCGCTGGACCGGTGGGTGCTTCCCTGACAGGGAACGCAGGGAAAAGTAATTTGCAAGGCTAAGTGCATAAACAGTGACCGCGACCGGCCGCTGGTTACGAGGGGTCAAGGGTTCGTGATTGCTTCGTATCGTCGTCGTCGGGTTGAAAGGTCGCAGATCTCGTCTTCTACCATGGGACACATTATCGCTCATTCTAACTGACAACGCGCCCACCCACATCAACAGGCAACAAAACAGTATCAATATTCAAGATTCAATATTCAAATTATCTGAGTTAAATATATATAATATTAGCTATCAAAATAATTATATTTAATGAAAATCAATGAAGAAATAATAATAAATATTCACGTAAATAACCAACACTAAATGAAANCCTACAGCTCTGAGTCGCGTCATACAATAACGTATAGAGCACTTAACTTTTAGCACTTCAGATACGCGTGTTTAAGAACTGAAATGTTCTAGCTTCCCTTCTACAGTAACTAGTACGTTATGTGCTATGCCTTGTGTATAAGAGAAGGTAATTGAAATGTTCTTTATTCCCCTCTCCTATGAAAACTAGTGCGTTATCTGCAACGCGACCAGTTTTCCGCGAAAATATGTACGCGGAGGCTAGACTTCAATACCCTATGTGCACACTTGCAGCATTCCTTTGGCTATTGGCCGCTTGTGTTTGTGTGAAGAGCGTATGTTACACGAGTGAGCCGATCTGAATTAAGTTTCTCCAGTTACTGACCATCCGTGATTTGCGGGCAGACAGGTACGAAGCGAAAAAATTCAAGTGATCCAATAACAAAAGTGGTTCTGAACTAAAGTGTTTTGGTACACAAATTATCCTGCAAATGTTTCGCTAAAAACAGGCGCCACTGGTTAGCTGCTTTGCCCTTAGGTATAACAGAAGTTAGTAGAATTGTGTATCGTATTGGACCAAGCACCACCCACATACCCCATATTACCGTCATAGCTTCAGTTCAAACAGTTATATTGCCGCTGTGCGGACGTCGTTTACCGAGTTAAGATGAGACATTGTATGGAGTGATCTAGGAGCCACAACGTAGGCATGAGAGTTCCCAAGTGTATCTCTGTGAACGTAAGTACAGCAGACATCAAAAACCTTACTTGCAACAGCCTATAACATAAATTAACGTGGGTTTGAAAGGCTTAACTTAACCATAATTGATAGCTCGTGATTCAGTAATAAATAGCTTCCCTCTTTTCGCCGCGAGCAAGTCTGTAGAAGAACTTAACCCTAATGCACTAGCCGCCAATAAACAAAGACGCAGCGATGGTTCTAGTGTATACACATCTTTGAAACCTAGTAGGCCGCCAAAACACTCACGAAATACTCAGGACTCAGCAAGTAAATACAAGTATTTATCACGGAAATAGCCTGTAGTTGGTTGCTGGCAACAAATATGCTGAGTTCACATCTGGCATGTTTTCCTCCCTCTTTTCTGCCTGTCGTTAAACGTGTGAATGTGTTTCCCCATTTCACTATGCGAATGAGAATTATGTTAATCTAACAAGCACCACAATGGAGTGTTTTTGAAAATATACTGTCGCAAAGGATTTTCATAATTTTTCCTTTGTTTCGGCAAATTGATGGATACGTGATTGAGATTTAACATTTTGAGTGTTTGTGTTTTTGTATAAGTTCACGTTTGACCTGACTGTGCCGGAAGAAATTCCAGAAAATAAGCACGTAACCAGAGAAATCCTTGATCGCATGCTTCCCATTTGAGCGACAGGACATTTTATTTTCATCGCGACAGCAGCTCATAATTATAAGTATAAGATGTGCTCCAAAACACTTTAGTTCCGAACCACTCAGGTGATTGGATCATTTAAATTGTTACGCGTCTTATCTGTCTGCTCGCCAATCACGGACGGTCAGTATCGGAGAAACTTAATTCTGATTGGCTAACTCAGGTAACAGACTCTCTTCACGCAAAGACAAGCGGACAATAACCAAAGGAAGGCTGCAAGTGTGCTCATAGGATATTGAAGTCTAGACTACGCGCAAATATTTTCGCGAAAAACAGGTGGCCCTAGTTATAAGCACACAAGTGAACCGGCCCGGCTTCACCCAGTAATAATTAAGTTTTTACAGCGATACTTTGAAAAACAAAAATGGTTACTGTGGGTCATCCTTAAAAGATAAACATATGCTACCGTANCAATTAAGTTTTTACAGCGACACTTTGAAAAACAAAAATGGTTACTGTGGGTCATCCTTAAAAGATAAACATATGCTACCGTAGACTTTTCTGTAGACATTTTTGAGTGCTACCATTCTGTAGTATATGAATTTGATGTATCTATTATGGTTTAGTCAGCGCAAGCCATGTAAGCGCCCTAGAAGNACATTTTTGAGTCCTACCATTCTGTAGTATATGAATTTGATGTATCTATTATGGTTTAGTCAGCGCAAGCCATGTAAGCGCCCTAGAAGCTGTTTTTACGACTTGATTGGAAGCGGTTCAACATTTCTCTACTATCCTTACATTAAATACGAATGTATTACACTACATCAAAACCTTCCTCAAGAAATTCTTCTAAATGATGTTGAAAACCGCATCAAAATCCATCTAGTAGTTAAGAAGGACTAAGATGCGGATAAGCGACTTTGTTTTATACTATTTCGAGATGAAAAAGGCTGTATGTACACTTCAAGAGTTGGGTGAAGTCAAGCCTGCCTTAGGCTCGCCCGATTTTCAAGACTATATCTTCTGTCTGGTTCAAAACACACGTACATTCGTGTCCACTTTCGCGATTGTTCTGCTTTAAAAACTACGAGTCATAGTTGCCTGCCCACGAATCACAGACCCTCGGCACCAGACTAACTTCATTCCGACTGCCCCCGTTAAAATACCACAGTGTTTTCTGACGTTTACGCATGCTCAACGATCACAGTAAAACTGCAGGCGTGCACGTATAATGTTGAACTCTAGTCCGCGCGGGTTGCTTTTCGTGAAAAATCACATTTCTCTACCTAGAAGTGATCGAATCAGCGGAATTATTTAGTTTGCCCCTATTGGTGGTCTTACGATCCAGCAAGTGTGCTTACAACTACAGATTACTAGAAGACAACAGATTTTTGCGGAGAGAGTTTCACAAAAGCTGAATTTTTTACTTTTGTTATTGGCCGCGTGTCTTCTTCAGACGGCACTGTGGTATTTGACCGGTCCAATCGGAATTAGGTAACTCCGTTGTTGAAAGTCTGTTATTCGGCGGGCACTCGCGTAACACGCGAAAAATAAAAAAAAAATAAAAAAACATAAAATCGCGAGAGTACATCTGATCTGAAGTGTTTTGAAATAGGACCGAACCATTTCCGCGGAAATCGGCTGTCCCTAGTTGTAAGCGAAACCATGGGCCGCGAGTCTGGCAGTGTACAGCACCGGACAAATGTGACTTCCCCGTGCAACACGCCCGCTATCGTGTGCCCTGGCTGCGGCCGTGAGTGTATCGTGTGGCGAGGCACTGCATTGTCACACAACTTCGCTCGGAAAGTTGTAACTCCGTTCACGTTCCGTTCCTTGCATGAACGCGATAATCTCCACGCGTGTTAGGTGTTGTTCCGTTAACCTGGCGCGCATCACCGCCCGGACGAAACGGAACAGGCTACCGCGCACTCGGCTGCTACTTTCCGTT
Source organism: Clitarchus hookeri (assembly GCA_002778355.1). Lineage (NCBI taxonomy): Eukaryota > Metazoa > Arthropoda > Insecta > Phasmatodea > Phasmatidae > Clitarchus > Clitarchus hookeri. Next base: position 449,470 of record NQII01000728.1, read on the forward strand.
TTCTATTCCAGTCTCGAGCACAAGGACATGAAGCACACTTTCAACTTTACAGCTGTGCCATAAAAAAATCTGAAAATCCTGTGAGGCGAGCAGACATGGGTAAGTGGTAGAGACCTGAAGAATTCGCGGATTCATTTTGGGACAAGCTAGAATTCAAAACACGTGCGTTCATACAACTTTAGCCATTGGTCCACACGGTGTTTGACACCTCCTGGAGAACGGTGTCCAATCGTCGCCTTCCACCGTGACAGTAGACAACCAATATGGAGTTGAAATCGGCATATTTGTACATAAAGCTGTAGAGTCTAGCATGAAGGTCATTGAACTCGCGAATTTTTCAGGACTCTAGTAATTGTTGGTTAAAACGAAGACTGTTTGGGGTAGCTAAATTAATTGTTTGTATAGGGACAGTAAAATATTTTGTTGGTGCAACGCAAAATTTGTTTGGTCTTACGAACATCAAACAGTTTCGGTTAATATTTAAAAAAAAATTAGAAGCCCCACAGAGATCTGAATCTAGTTCTTCTGCGCCCGACCGCTAAGCCTTAGTAACGTCCGCTAGATTAACTACTGATGAAATAAGAAAGTTTTCTAATACACATATATTTTAGAGAACTGAAAAATTCGCCAGTTCAATGGCCTGGAGGCTAGACTCCACAGTCTTACGTACAAATATGATGACATTTACTGCACCTTGGTTGTCTGCTGTCACAGAGGAAGGCTACGATTGGGCCAACGTTCTCCAGGAGGTGTCAAACACAATGCTGACCAATGGCTAAAGTTATATAAGTGCATGTGTTTTGAATTCTAGCTTGTCTCAAAATGTATCCGCGAATTATTCNTGCATGTGTTTTGAATTCTAGCTTGTCTCAAAATGTATCCGCGAATTATTCAGGTCTCTACACATATTTCAAATACTAGACAAAGTGCGCAAATACATATTTCAAGTTTTATAGCCTTACTTATTATTTTTCTGCTCATCTTGTTTTATTGGGATATTTATACCATTATTAAGCATCAATAAATGCACTAATAAACACTNGGAAGGCTACGATTGGGCCAACGTTCTCCAGGAGGTGTCAAACACAATGCTGACCAATGGCTAAAGTTATATAAGCGCATGTGTTTTGAATTCTAGCTTGTCTCAAAATGTATCCGCGAATTATTCAGGTCTCTACAAATATTTCAAATACTAGACAAAGTGCGCAAATACATATTTCAAGTTTTATAGCCTTACTTTTTATTTTTCTGCTCATCTTGTTTTATTGGGATATTTATACCATTATTAAGCATCAATAAATACACTAATAAACACTNTTATTTTTCTGCTCATCTTGTTTTATTGGGATATTTATACCATTATTAAGCATCAATAAATACACTAATAAACACTGTTACGATCCTAATTGTCACAAAAAATAATAACAAATATATACAGCTGATTCAACTAAATATTTTGTTGACAGTGTGATTTTTTTTGGCTCAACACAGAGGTTTTCTTTATTCAAGCATGTATTTTGTTACATGAACAAAATTAATTTCGTTTCTTTCCGAGTTTTGTATACACAACGGCGTATTTTTTNAAGCATGTATTTTGTTACATGAACAAAATTAATTTCGTTTCTTTCCGAGTTTTGTATACACAACGGCGTATTTTTTTGGGACAACTAAATATATTTTTTGGCCCTATACAAACCAATATTTTGTTGGCTTTTCTCTCAGTGTAGTTTNTTTTTTGGGACAACTAAATATATTTTTTGGCCCTATACAAACCAATATTTTGTTGGCTTTTCTCTCAGTGTAGTTTAAAAAACTAACTCAAGTTAAGTTTAAGTTAGTGTACTAAATTTTTAACTAAGCTAACATAAAAGGCAGCGTCTGAAAAAAAACTATTGATTGAAAATTAGTTGATAGAATAAAGTATCTAAGTTGAGTTAAAAGTAAGTGCCTGGAATAAGTGACTCGGTAAAAGTTAGCGAAACAAATTCTGTTGGAAGCAGCTTTTATTGTTTCTGGAAATCGAAAAATCACAACTGTTTCACCAAAGAAGTTAAGACTGTTTAATATTTTAACAAAGTTAATTAAACAGCGATAAATTATGTGTTGTGCTGATTTCAGTCTTACATTCGCCACTGATGTGATGGTACAAATAGAAAATGCACAAGAGAAATGACAGACAAAACTTTTAGTCATAGATAAAGTATTACGAAGATGTACATTTGAGTGTCTTCTGATTTTTCATCCATACCATAACAAAATGAATTTAAGTGTTCGCATAAAGTTAACTTTTAAGTTAACTTGAAAATAATTTACCATTCTGACCAACAACTATTTATTTTGAGTTACTAGTTACTTGGTTGGAAAACTAATGAATTGAGTAAGAAATATTGCTAATACTTAGGGGCAGTGACATTTCGAGCAAAGATATCGAGACATGATAGAGCCCAAAACACTGTATGGTCATCCAGCTTCTTCGATTGGCTAAATAATGTTATGGCCAGTGTTAACCGTTTGCGCACGAATCACGAAGGTTCAGTGTCGGAGTTACTTAGTCCTGAGTGGCTTGGTCGAAGACGGACACGGCACCAGCAGCCAATGGAGGTATAACAACAGCTGATGTGTGTATATAGTATTGGAGTCTACCGTGTGCTCAGATTTTTACGCGAAAAGTCAGTGGCCCTACTAATACTGTACCTAACTTTTTGAGTTTGTTAACACATTAGCTCCCATGTGTGGTGAGTAGACGAGAGAAAGGCTTCGTTTCACCTCGTGCGTAAAGGCAACCAGACATTCCATGCGAGCACATGCACTCTAGATTCGAATCAGTGGAAAATTACTGATTCACAGTGACATTCAACTAATCGAATCAGTGAAAATGGCTCCACTTGGAATCGGTACAAAACCGCTCGTTGTTTCAGTGAAACAATTCCACTTTCTGAATCAGTGAAAGTCAACTGCGTGCGGTGAATTAACTATGGTTTTTATTGAATCTAGACAAAATAATGGTGAGGAATAAACGTATTTTCGATACCCATTGTTAATATTGAGAAATTTATTTTAACTTTAAAAAAATTTCAAAAAAATTTGCTCCGTCCAGGATTTGAACCCACATCTTACGCTTCTAAACCTTTTCCTTACTAATCGAGCTACCAATCCAACGTTACTTACGCGGGTGGTGGGGGGGGGGGACGTGTATTAAATTTCTTACTGAACAATTGTAGCTATAAATGTATACCTTTATTTTCATTTTTAATTTAGTTGGAAACATCATGATTGCTAGAACAAATAGTATGTATGACTGCACTTAATTAACCACATTCAGTGCAGTTTAAACCTTCAAACCGAGTGCTATGATGATTACGTGAAAACGAAATGAAAGGCGTAATAACGGAATGAAAGACTGAATGTTCATGCTGTCTTGTAAAATGGTCGTACAGTAGATAAAATATTTAAATAATATATATTTTATTTGTTTTATTAGTTTATGCGTTGTTTAACTGTCATTTAATACAAGTTGTTTAACTGATCCATCAGTCAAAAACAGATCACTAAAAAACCGCGAAAGAAATGGTTGATAAATTATTAGAAACAATCACTGAATATATAAGTAGAGACCTGAAGAATTCGCGCATTAATTTTGAGGCCAGCTAGAATTCAAAACACGTGTGCTTATATAACTTTATCCATTGGTCCACACGGTGTTGGACACATCCTGGAGAACGCTGGCCCAATCGTCGCCTTCCACTGTGACAGCAGACAACCAATGTGCAGTTAATATCGGCATATTTGTATGTAATACTGTAGAGTTTAGCCTGCAGGTCATTGAACTCAAGAAGTTTTCAGGTCTCAATCAATAAGTGAAGGAAGACTGGCATTCCCCCCCCCCCTTTCCATCAAATAATTTATATGTTTAATTGACTGAAGTGACTGATGAATAAGCCAGGTTCTGTTAACTGATTTAAACAGCGAAATTATCACTGATTTAGATTTTATTATTTTGTAATAACTAGAGACGTGAAAAATTCGCGTTAATTTTTTACGACAATCTAGAATTCACAGTCTCATATACTTTCGAGTCTATGTCAATTGTTTTTTGGCTTCTACATATGTGAGGACCCATTTTTTCATCTTGATGGGACACGATTGGGCTACCTTTTCGTTGCTTGATTCTGATTGGTTCCATGCCACCCAGAACACGACAACCCAACCGTAGTCCAATGAAAAAAGCAATACAATAGCACATTCGTTTGAAGTATATTCTGTCTTCAAATAATACCGCGCATTTTGCAGGTCTCTAGTAATAATATTTTGCACCGCAAAAAAAAAACGTTGGCCAAAATTCTTTCAATGGTTTGCCGTTTCGTGGATTTGCTTTATGTAGAAACAGTGTTTTTTCGCGTAAAAATCGGAGCACACGTTAGAATTCAATATTATACACACACCTCAGCTGTTCTCGTATTTCTATTGGCTGCTGGCGCCGTGTCCGCATCGACACCGAACTTTCGCGATTCGTGAGTAAACAGTTAACACTGACCACAACATTTTTCAGCTTATCAAAATAGCTGGACAATCCTACAGTCATTTGAACTGTATNAAACAGTTAACACTGACCACAACATTTTTCAGCTTATCAAAATAGCTGGACAATCCTACAGTCATTTGAACTGTATCTTGTCTCGAAATTTTTTCGCGAAATATCATTGCCCCTAGCTATATGGTCTGCCACAAATCGTTAGGTTTCAATGAGCGTGTCAACCATTAATCTGTTTCCCACGCCCTCGTAGGACCAATCTGCCATGCAGACGCCTGAACTACGTCGCACAGTGTTTAAATTTTACGTTTTCCCACAAAGCTATTAAACGTGCGTCCATTGTGCTGATATACGAAAGGAAAACGCACTTCAGATGACACCTGTTAAGTCCTTTCAAGATCGAACTCACATTATTCAAAACACACCATTATTTCAGATCACTTCAACACAGCTAAAAACGCTGTTTTCAAGGTACTGTATCTCAAATATACGCGTCACATACGCACAAAAAACACTCGATGACCCTGCGTTGAACCCCACCCCAGACTTTCCGCCAATAAAATGATATGATCGCTATTTAAAGTCTTGCGCGTCGATGGCAACACTCCTCGCTAGTTCAGAGACTAGCGCTTAACGGCGATGGCGAACTTTTTCAAGTTATTTTGTTTGTCCGAAAGATACAAATCTGAAAATCGCTGGATACGTGACTAGTCGCATCACTTAATTCCACACATTTAATTACACTTGTTATGTGTTCATTATAGAGTGTACGTATATTTAAGTGTTTAAGAAATTCATTCAGGATGTTAAACGACTGGCATTAGCTATAACTCTTATGACTTTTTTTGTACCAGAAAAATTCTTTCACTACCAAAGACATTCTCAAAATGTTATCGTCAACCATTTCCCTTAATGCGCGTGTCAGTGTGACCCTTAGAGCACTCAGGTTTCTCGGCCTTAAACGCGCAGAGCAGCGATATTTCCAGCGGCTTTTAAGGAAGATTCAAATTGAAGTCAACACAACTCGTTACGTTACATTTGCTTTAAATGTGTGTCGAAATTTTTAATAAAATGGCAACTTTGTTCACATTGGTGTTCAGGAAGTCTCGTCATTGATAAATTGAGAACCAGGAAAATTGCAATAAAATTTTGAGCCAGTAGGTTAAATAACACTCTATCTAGTATATTATTTTATGATTGACATCCGAGTTTTTGACTTGGCTAAGTACATCACGGAACAATAAAAAAACATTCTGCTTTAAAGTATCAGCATCCTCACAGGACAAATGAAATGTGAGTGAGTGAAGAAATTTCGGCGGCTCTTAACCTCGTGGTCTTGAGAGCCTATGAGGGTGAAGCGAGGTGAGTATTGAGCAGCGCCGGAATGCAAAGGGGGAAGGAACGGGAGATCTCCGAGAAAACCCGCCGACCAGCGGCATCGTCTGCCACGATTCCCACATGCGAAAATTCGGGAGCAAACCCGTCGGCAAACAAATTCTGTTCACCTAGGGGGGAGGCGACTAGTCTAACCACTATACCACCGCGGCCCCGCGCAATGAAATAGGATAGTGGCTTCTTCATACATTCATGACGGCATTAATGAAAGAAAACTGTCGCACATGTGTTGAGAACTTCGAATCACAGGAAACAGTCAACTTTTCCAGCGATTATCCATCGTCTCGACTGATAAGTTGTAATTCATTACGTTTAAATATATTGTGTCTGGGATCTGAAAAAAAACGTATGCATGTGTTTATTATAAATTAAATGTAGATATGAGCAGTTGTTATAATATTTAAAACATTTTCCTCTGTGGGCAAATGATAACCTCATCTGTCGCATAAACTGACGCAAATTTGCGCACAAATGTTTTATTTAATTCCAGGGGTTATCCAATCGTTGATTTGTGTGTCATTCAACTGCACACAAAATAAACTGTGAAATGTTGCAATCACGGCATTATACAAAATAAACGAACGAGTCGGAAGTTGGTAGGCTTAAAAAATTACTGCATATAACAAAATAAAAGGATCGTTTCTTGAATATGAGTGGCCAAAACTATTTTCCATCCAAGTTATGTTGTCGTTGGGTCAACTTCTCGGGTGTAAAATTTATTTCTGCCTCACTCGGGCTTCGGCCACGACAAAATGCGTTATTTTATATTTGTACCACATACCCTTCAATCGGATCTCAAGACCTCGCTGTTAAGATCCGCCCAAATCTCTTCACTCACTCTTTGGCAACTGGATCCCAATGAATTCCTTACGCAAGCACAAACAAATTTCTGCAGTGCTGCAACGTATTTATACCCGTTCTTGCCGGCGTGTGCGGTTGAAGTTCGCGGTACGTGCAGCTGCTTCACCCGTCTACTATAAGTATTGTTTCGCTCAGACTCCCGCAATGAGCGCGGGTTACGTGCCATAGGCTGTTCGCGGTCTAGTGAGCACTACTTTAGGCCGTCTCATCACACGTAATAACTAGGGGCAGTGCTATTTCGCGAAAAGATTTATTGACAAGGTACAGTTCAAAGCACTGTAGGGTCATCCAGCTTCTTTGATTGGCTAAAAAATGTTGTGGCCCGTGCTAACCGTTTGCGCACGAATCACGAAGGTTCAGTGTCGGCGTTACTTGGTCCTGAGAGGCTTGGTCAAAGACGGACACGGCACCAGCAGCCAATGGAGGTACAACAACAACTGAGGTGTGTATATATTATTGAAGTCTACTGTGTGCTCCGATTTTTACACGAAAAGTCAGTGGCCCTAGTAATAACCAATAAGTACATTTCATTGATGCCTTGGACTTAAGGTCTTGAGTACGGTGAAATGTGTACACTGTGTTCACTACTCACGTAGTAGTGTTAACACTAACAAGTGGCGGAAGGATGTTAATTTGCTGAAAGAAAACAGTTACCCGTGCTTCAAAAGTACTGACTTTACAGAGAAGAGCTTATACCTGGTTATGCACGGTCAGGAACTGTAGGGGATAATCCAACTCGAACCTGCCCCCCCCCNCCCCCCTCTCCCATAGGCAGACCCGCTCACTGTTCCGTCGCCCGTCGGCCAGGGGAATGATTGACAGCCAACCTACTTGGCGTCACAGCACCTCTTCCCCCCTACCAAAGTAGTCGACGACTTGAGAGGACGACCAAGAACTTTCTTGTAATATGTCCCTTGGCGCAACACGGTATTTGGAGAAATTTCTTGGCTATGGCTGGCGACATTATATATACCACCACAGATGGAGGGTCCGCAGTCTCCACGGTAGCCATCTGGCTGAAGTAGAGACGTCGGGCTAGGTTCGGTGCAGCGAGATACATCAGCGGAGAGGACGGACGACGATGGGGGTTGTGAGTCGGTGGCAGACGAATGTCTTGTGCGGCGTGATAGACGAGAGGGCGTGGTTCTCGGCGACGGACTACTGTGCATGTGGGCGCTCGGAGATCTCTAGAACATTTCGGACTGGTGGAATCTGTACTGAACTAAGGTGGCCCAGTATGAAAATGTCATACAGACTTTATTGTAAATATTGAAACTGTCAAATATTGTAGTATAATTTATAAAATAATTCAATAGGTTTTGATACGCTGTCTATTGGGAATGAGTTTAGTTAGATATTTGAGAACATTAATTTTATTAGGTGATTGTAAATTATATTAATTGAATTTGTTAATTGCACTCTAAACTTGAAACAGTGAGAATTGAGCTAAATCAGTGAAAACAGTGAAAATTGAGCCACTGATAATTATTCCCAGTTAACTAATTAGTATGGTAGCTAAATATCACTAATTTATTTGTGATTCCCAGTAAATGTCAATAATTCCACTGCTATAAATCACTTTTTCCCAGCAAATCTGCTTTATTCACCGGTGAGTAGTAGCTTATCAACTGATTTTCCGTGAATATTATTTCAGTGATTGATATCACTGATTTGGACTTAGAGTTTGTAGTAAGCAAGCGATAGCCATTTGTTTTGAGATGTTAAGTCGGGCGTGTTTTATTTGTAGTGTTTGTAAATAAATTAGGATATAATTATTAACTCGTTTATTCACTTAAGACCTCCATCCTTTAAATAATCTTGTTAAGCACACTGACTTTGAGAAATTGTAACATTATTCTGTGGTTCTACTCATATACCGTCAGTGACGATTGAGAGTTGACAAATTACTCTTCATTCGGTGCAGAAAATCGAGTCAAATTGCCATTTTATGAAGAAAGGTTGGCTATTTCGCACGTGCCAGTCACAGCTGCAAATGAGCAGGAGACTTATTAGTTCCGGCAGGCGAAGCCAAGTGCGTAATCTAAGAAAGTTATCGCAAGGCAATTAGCGGCATCTCCTTACAAGATCTTCACGCAACGCTGCCACGTTCGGAATCTTGCAAGAGCAACCAACCAGGGGCGCCAACCAAGCACAATGCACGAGAATTTCCCCGGAAAAAAATTACGGGGAAGCGCACGCACAGCAATATTCACAAAGCCCAGCGAAACTCGGGTGTCAGTGGTTTGTATCGACAGAACGATCCCGGAATTTTTATTCATTGGAAATAATTAGAGGCAGCGAAATTCGCAGTCGCTGTAACTTTTTAATTGGTTACTGCCAGAGTGAGAAAGTAGATACAATGTGAGAAAGTTGACTACTATCACGGAAGCAAAAAAAAAAACATATAATCGAATATATACTTCTACAATGTCATGTTATTCTGAAATGCTCTTTGGACAGTTTGTTTGGACCCTCAGTACAACTCTCCATCGTGTTGGAAATAGTTAATTTTTTAATTCTGGCGTAAGAATGAAATTATATTTATTTTCCCCCCTTGATTTAAATATTTGCGACAGTTAAAGATTATTTTCAAACTCATTTTTCCGAACAGTTCCGTTTATATCAATTTGTAAAATTTTCTGAAATGTGTAAATGTTCGTCTTCAGTACCAAGATATTTCGAAAAACCAATAAAATCAAAATTTTTAAAATAATATTTAGAAAATGTGCTATTATTTTCTTTGTTAAATATAATTCAATATGAATTGGTTGTAAATGTTTTTGAAAATTATATTTTCCAACAAATATCTTATATTTACATAACATTTTAATATGATAATTTTTCAATAATTTGCGTCTTATTTCCATATTAACTTTTTGCTGAAATAAAATTTAAAGACTGCTTTTTTTAAATGCTGTTCAGTTTATTTTTTTATTTTATTTTTCCCCATTTCATCTCTGATTATTTCAATATGCAGTATTCAATATACAGCGCTTGTGCGAATGAATTCCATATAGCCATTTTAAGACGATGTTAGGTTGGAGAGAAGTCAACAGCCAGTAGATAAAGACCATTACCAAAGTGTGTACAGTATTGTTAAAATCTAGCCTGTTGCAACTTGAAAGCGACTACGTAGGGAGAGAAAAATTTCGCGTTTAACACTCTAATTGCTAACGACGTATTATGTCACCAGAATTTTTAACTGAGTTGTATGGACTTTGCTGTAACATTACTACATTCGCACTTTTTGAACATACTGGCGACGAAGTATTACTAGAGACATGAAAAATTCGCTAGTTCAGTGACCTGCAGGCTAGACTCTGGAGTCTTATGTACAAACATGTCGATATTAACTGCAAAGTTGTATAAACCCACGTGTTTTGAATTCTAGCTTGTCTCGGAATGAATCCGCGAACTCTTCGGGTCTCTAAGTATTACTGCTCTAACAATGTTCGTAAGGTTCTATGCAACGTTATATGACGTCAGCACTCTCCATTGTAAATAACTCAAATAAACCGGATGGATTGTATAGCATTATACGCCGGAAAGAAAATTTTATTCAGACACTTTTAACTCGGCATTATATTGGCAGAGAGTCGATCAGTAATGGACGTTGTCAATATAGTGAGCGTTTCCGGTGTTGTCTGAATAAATGGAACGATTTTTAATGGGAAGTAGAGACGAACAAAACTTAAAATACACGACTCACTTCTTGCTTGTCTTGGTTTACAACACCCAAAATGTAAAACGATCTATATAGGCTAGACTCCACGGTCCTATGTATTATCGAGCCTCAGCTCTCTGTTCATTGGCTGCTGCCTCAGTGTGTAGCCAGTGTTACCTCAGAGCAGGTGACGCGGGATTCGGTGCTTGTTTCCTTGCATGCATGTCTTTGGCTCAAAGTTCACCATGGGCGTGTCTGATAAACTATGATCCAATTGCAAACACAACATTAATGCCCATGGGTTTGAAGTCCAACTTATCCTAAAATAAATTGTCGAAATTCTCCAGTGAAAAAATAAGCAACAGCACGAACAATATAACTGTAACAATTTCATTTAATAAAATTACGTAATTTGTGGTAACACTGCAGTAATGATAAACTAAATTTCGCCATCTAAACATGCGCAATCTTAAAAAAACATCCTGGTAGTTATAAGATCAAGTAAGATAATCTTTTCATAGCCCATCAAACTGGTCCCTTTGCTGTCCTCGCGAAATACCCAGTTAAGTGAAATCCTCAGTTACGGAACTATTCTCCTTTTAGTTGAACCATCCGCTGGAACCTCTGAGAGGCTGTTACCTATTTAATTAATTTCAGCTTGAATTAAAGCATTTTATACAGTACAATAAATATAAAAACCAACGCTGTTACTATCCTAATCGTCACAAAAATTACAAATTAACTCTGAAGCTGTATTTCTGAACTAAGGCAATCAAATGAGTGGCCAAACAAGTAAATATATACAATTGATAGAAGCCTGCAAAATTAGCGTTATTATTTGGGGACACGTTAAACTTTAAACACGCGTACCTTTGCAATACTGTTTTTCACGAGAAGATTTACGCGGAGTCTAGAGTTCAATATCCTATGTGCACAATTGCAGCCTTCATTTGGCTATTGGCCGCTTGTCTTTGTGTGAAGCGAGTCTGTTACATGAGTTAGCCAATCAGAATTAAGATTCTCCCATACTGATCGTCCGTGATCGCGGGCAGACGGATAAGACTCGTAACAATTCAAATGATCCAATCATGGAAGTGGTTCTGAACTAAAGGATTTTGGAAAACAACTTAACCTGAAATCTTTTCGCGAAAAACAGGTGCCCCTAGCCATACTTTATTTGACACGCCCTGAGTAATTATGCACCGTTGAAAGAACACTTCACAATTGTGTTCCAGAATCACGTGTATTGCAGTCAGAAAATGAGTGAGTTCTCGTCTACGCAGCAGCCAAAGGAAAAACGACATTCTATCCAGTACATAGATTACTGTGAAGTTTATCCTGATTCCAAATAATAACGCAAATTTTGCAACAATTGATTCAACTAAATATTTAGTTGGCAGACTTATTTATTTTGGCCCAACCTGAAGGTTTGGTTAGTTCAAGCGTGTTTTCGTTGCACGAACAAAATACTTTTCTCACTTTTCAAGTTTTGTTTCCTAAAAAAAGAAACATTTTGTTGGGGCAACTAAATATATTTTTGGCCCTACACAATCAAATATTGTGTTGATTTTTCTCTCAGGGTGTGCTTGAAGCATGATACACCACCAAATAATAACGCAATTTAGCAGGGGAAAAAATGAAGTGGAGCAGAGAAAAATTTTTGTATAGGCAGTTCACAGTAAACTGGTCACTTTTAAAAGCCCTGCGTAAGCTCTACTTTTATGCAGTTGTGTATTCTTTCACCGTGTATTAAATATACATTGCCATGGGCCTGATCACATTATTCATGCTATTGCTAAGTAAAGTTTTTAAATTATTAGAAAAGAAGATATTCCACGAATTTTTTCTGGTTTCAAAAAATTTACCTGACATTTTTAATTCAATGGTAAAACTTGGAACTACTTTCCCTCCGTCGTTACCAACTATACTGTGCGCACGCCAGGCTATAAATATTCTGTTAAAACAAGTTCAACACCCGAGTAATTAGCCAATGAGAAACATTGGCGGAGCAATCAAATATATTGGAAAGGGGGTGGACAATTAGGCAATGAGAATCCGGGGTAGGGCAATTGGTCAATTTAATATATTGGAAGGGTTAGTGGAGGGGGGGGCAGTCGTCTGCTGGACGCGGTGCCAGGGACAACACCAGCAATGTAAAACAAATGACAAACGAAAAAACAAAGATGGCGGTCGAAAAAAGGTGAGAGATAAACTTCAGTAATGTATGAACAAATAATAAACTAAAAAACCAAGATGGCGGATGGCGGCTGTGACACCTACCAAAATGGCGGACTGCTCCGCCCAAGATGGCGAACGAACGCACCTACCAATATGGCGGACTGTACTTATCAAAATGGCGGATGTCTGCTCCTACCACGATGGTGGATGTAGCTGTGACGCCTCCCAAGATGGCAAACTGCACCTACCAAGATGGTGGAATGAGTATGGGTGGAGGAGGTGTAGGGACCCCTGTTATTTTAAGTTTTTTTAAATAATTTTTTTATTAATATTTAAATATTTTTTTAATATTTTATTAAAATCATTTTTATTTATATTTATTTTGATTTTTTTTCTGGGTTTTCAAGGTTAAAGTTCACCAGGCCAAGGTCAGGGTCGAGGTCACCTGACAGATGACGAACAGCTCTGACACTCCGGTCACAGGTTCCGAAGTGCCAAAGTCCCCATAATCCCTCCACTCATACAGTACTGTGGATTTTAGCCTGATGCCAAATAATAACTAGGTACACCAGATTTTCGCGAAAATATTTCACGACCAGATGTACTTTATAAGACTTAAACTCAGATGTACTTTCGTGATTGAATGGTTTCCACGTTACGCGTCTTAGCTGTCTGCGCACGAATCACAGACGTGATTGGCCAATCAAAAGACACGCCACCCATAAGTAGGGACCTGCGAAATTCGCGTTCTCCTTTGGCATCTTGAGAGACATCACAACCCTGAGAATACTGTAGGCGCTGTCATTAATTCATTGGTTGATGTCCAGGTGTGAAGCCATTCCCCTTTTGACAAGACTGCACGTGATTCGGCCACACCATTATGACGTGTCGTTCATTGGTGCAAAGTTTTTCAGGGCGTGGCAAATGAAGTATTGTCGATTGGACAACGTAGTGCGAATTACACGAGCTTAAAATACAACTTTCGCCAGAAAATAACGCGAATTTTACAGGTCTCTACCAATAAGTACAAGAAAACTGCTGGTACGCCTGTATAGTATTGGAATCTAACATGTGCGGAATTTTTTTCGCAAAATGAGGGTGTCCTTAATAACAACGCGAATTGTGCGTTTCCCTAGAAATAATGAAGAGATTTTTGCAAGTCCTCGCCGCAGCAATGACATTAACGGCGGCCGTGTGCTGCGACGGCAAGTGCTGCGCCGCGAATAGAACCGGTGACGAAATCCAGGATTCTGCTCAAGGCTGACGGTCTATTTCTAGTCGCCGGCGCTCACCAGCAGGCGCCCTGCCTTTCCGTTCGATGCACGTCCGGAACGGAACAATGCGCCTTGCGGATTCGTGCACGGCCGACCGGTCACTTCTGTTCAACACGCTTATCGCATTCTGACCCAGTGTACACATCACTCGTGCTGTGTCTGAAGTGCTTTGTCTCAAATGCTGTCCAATGCTTAGGGCCAGTGACTTTTCGCGTAAAAATCGGAGCACACAGTAGACTTCAATACTATATACACACCTCAGCTGTTGTTACACCTCCATTGGCTGCTGGTGCCGTGTCCGTCTTTGACCAAGCCACTCAGGACTAAGTAACTCCGACACCGAACCTTCGTGATTCGTGCGCAAACGGTTAACACGGGTCAGAACATTTTTTAGCCAATCAAAGAAACTGGACGACCCTACAGTGCTTAGGACTGTCTCTTGTCTCGAAATCTTTTCGCGAAATATCACTGCCCCTACCAATGGTTAATTGACATGTGCCATTTTTTATGTAAAATAATTGTAGGCAATTCACACGACACGATTTTTTAAATTGACAATCAATTTTAGCTGGTCGAATCTAATTATTTGGATTACCAATATTCCATACACGGTTAGATACAAGCAAAATTCGCGTTATTATTTGGCATCAAGCTGAACTTTACAGTACTGTATGTACCGGAGCCAGCGTAGTTTTTTGATTCGCTCCTGCATATATATACATATACATACATATATATATATATATATATATATATATATATGTATGTGTGTGTGTGTGTGTGTGTGAGCCATGCTCTTTCTGACTAACTGCATGTGATTGGGGTACACAATTTTGAAGTGTTCATTTATTGACGCAGAATTATCCAGGGCGTGTCCGATTAAGTATGGTCCAATGAAAAACATACTGAAAAACTACACGGGTTTGAAGTTTAACGTGTCCCCAAATAATAACGCGAATGTTGCATGTCTCTAGGTAGAGTAAAATAATTTATTGAAAATATTTACAGTTTTAAATATGAACATAGTTAACATTTTTGAACCAAATAAATCTACAAATTTCTACACAATTTATAAAAAATACTTTTTGGAATATTTCAACACACGTGTCAAAATTGTCATTGCTCTGTCGATACAGCTGTCCGCGCCGAGGAAATTCTCGGAACTGATGACTCACCTGCTATTGGTACAAACCACGTGGTCTTGTTTAAAGAGGTTTTCAGTGGTTTACAAAGTGTCAGTATTACTGCAAGAATGTTTCTTTAGTTCTACAAATCCATTTTTGCACAAGTATAAATGCAACACGTTTATAAAAAAAATTGTTGTACAAGTACTAGCATTTGTATATTACAAGAAACTTTCAATTCTGTTTACAGAAATTTTTAATTGTAAGGTAACAACCGATAAGCATACGTTTCTGGCTCGAGTTCACACATGACCGTGAAGTCTATTTTAATGGATAGGGCCACCATGACTTTTTGTACCGAAAAACACGTTGGTTCAAAAACGATTTCGTGGTTGGATGATATGAATTCTCGCCCGTCTGAGGTGTCTGCCAGCCAATCACGGAAGTTCAGTGCCGGAGTAACATAGTTCTGATAGGTCCAGTCAAATAGAAAATGTATCCTTACACAGATACCCGGCCAATAGACAAAGGATACCTGCTTGTGTGCACGTAGAAATTTTATGTCAATCCTGCGCATAAATAATTTCGCGAAAAAACCTGCTGATTCGTAAACCGCGTGTTCTAGTCCAGATTATAATCGGTTAATGCTACTGTCGCTGAACACAAAGGCGACATTGCATTGGCTGTGACAACAAATCAGGGGTTGTGTCGACTTGAGTACAGCACGCATCATAAAATGTATTGTTTGCAACACCTGAAAAAACTACATTCTGCATTTTAAGGATATTACAACATTTTCATTGTGATATGAGTACATAAACTATAATTTCAAGTTAAAATATTGTGATAAGCTAGGTGTGATAAAAGCATATGTGAGATTCATGTGTTTCGTTGGACCTCCACTCATCTGACACGCCCTGCAGGGATATGCACCAATAGTAGACACGTAGCACTCTGGCGGCTTCATCCCGGCTGGCCGAGTCGAACAGGAGACTGTGGCAGCGGCCACTTGTGAAAATGAGATCTGCTTGGTTGAGTGAGACGTTTTCTGTGAAATCTAGTGTGGTGCCATTTTACACCGCGAAATCGTAGCGTCTCTACCATTGTGATTTGGCCACTCGTTTGCTGACTTGCCCTGCAGGACTGTTAAGCAGAAAAACACTGGTAAAGGTAGGGGCAGTGATATTTCGCGAAAAGATTTCAAGACAAGATACAGTCCAAAGCACTGTAGGGTCTTCCAGATTCTTTGATTGGCTAAAAAATGTTGTGGCCCGTGCTAACCGTTTGCGCAAGAATTACGAAGGTTCAGTGTCGGAGTTACTTGGTCCTGAGTGGCTTGGTCAAAGACGGACACGGCACCAGCAGCCAATGGAGGTATAACAACAGCTGAGGTGTGTATAAATTATTGAAGTCTACTGTGTGCTCCGATTTTTACGCGAAAACTTACTGGCCCTACCTATGGGACTTTAATGCCCAGTTGCACCATTAGCTGCCCTGAACCCAAATATTAACATCTTGGTTCGAACATGATCTTGAGTTGGATCAGCGTTCCAATGTACAAGTGTTTGCGCCAACGCGACTAGCCGATTTCGTATCGTAGATCTCCTGATCTCGGTTCGGAACTAGGATTGGGATGTAACATTGTTTGTGATTGACTCTCATTTTGTGACATCATGATGCAACGGTTTATTCTGAAGTTAGGTAATATTAATGAGTCTGTGTGAACTTATCTCAAAGCCTGCAATTCTTTGCTTTATAAAGTAGTTAAATGCCGTTTTGTGATTGACTGGTAACATTATACACTCAATTGTTTCGTTATTTTTTATATCAATTATTTTGAAGAAGGTAGCAGACATCAAACTAGATGCTGCGATGTTTTATCTGTTTTAAGTATACTAGTTGTACGAACTTTAACGAATAATACCTACGTGTGTATAATGTTACTCGATATTTAAAAAAAAATCTTATTTAGTGCTTTCTGTTTGTGAATTTTCAAACTTCATTTATCGGCGATGTCTGCTTTTTCGTAAGCGAAAATTTTTCATGAGATTCACTTTTTGATGTGGCTCGCGCGAAAAATTAGGTCAGTTTATGATATTCTAAAAGGCTGTTCCAGTTTTACGTTGTGTTTTCTCGGAGGGATATTAATAAATTTAGTTTTCCGTTGTGTTTGCTAGGAGGGATATGAATAAATTTAGTTATATGTTTACAAAACATTAATATGTCTTTATTGAAATAAATTCTTAGGTTTCAAGTCTTTGTTATGTCTCAATTTATAATTTACAACGGTAAAAACACCAAATGCATATTTAAATCATTTAAAAATTACCAAGTTTATTTCTGGTAAATTAATATATTTAACAGTGCTTTCAAACACGACGCTGAACTCGAATCGAGATTTCGAACCAACCTATTCGGCGGTTCAAAATGAAGTACATCTCGATCTCCAGTCACGCTCTGGACTCGAATGGTGCAACAGTACTCCGTGTCGGCCTTAGATGAGGTGCGGGCATGATCTCGGACCGAGCGATGAACTTCAGTGGTGCAACCGGTCATGAGATGTGGAAGGTCTGTAGCAAAGTTCAATATAGGGCCCTCGATTGCTTTTGTATTTATCTGACGTTACGTCTTGAAAGCACTCGACAGCCCTCGTCTGAAGAGCGCGTTCTTTTCGCAGATCAGCATGTTCGACAAACGTTCAGTATTTTCGTGGAACCTGCAACGTGGCTGAAGCGCCAGGTCTCTAGGAATAAGAGGTTTCCCGGAGAAACAACAACAAGGCTTATATTGCTCCAGTCCCCAGTTGCAAAGCCATCACTGGAGTTGCGACGCGAAGCTATAAGCTATTAACTATACTTCGAGTCATCGGTATTTTCGAATGCAGTTTAGCTTTATATGAACTATCAACCATGGCTGCAAGCCCCTCTGGATATCTCGCAAAGTGAAGAGTTGAGAGATTTGGCCGGGTGTTAACATCGAGCTCTTGATCGCCGATGAGGGTGAAATGAGGAGAGAACGGAGTGACGCAGGGAATGCAAGGGCAGGGGAAAACAAGAGAACCCCGAGAAAACCCGCCGACCAGCGGCATTGTCCGGCACGATTCTCACTTGCGAAAATCCGGGAGTGACCCGGCCGGGGATTGAACTCGGTTTGCCTAGTTGGGAGGCGCGTGGTCTAGCCACTACACCACCGCGGCCCCAGTAGGGTTTCTCGGAGCGTGTTGCGCGCGCACGAGGAGTTGAAGTTCGGCTCGC
>NQII01000728.1:467775-502420 GCA_002778355.1 Clitarchus hookeri
CACCCAAGGTCAACATCACTTCCCCACTCTTCATTCGTCTCGCGTGATACGCGATTTCGCGGTGACCGCGCTGAGCGACTCCACAAACCCACCTGTTGGTTATTCCCGGATAGGGCCACCTGTTTTTTTTCGCGGAACGATTTACACGGAGGCTAGACTTCAACATCCTATGTTTGTGTTATTGCAATGAGGCCTTGCTAGCCTGGTGGCTGGCATTCTCAAGCATATCGCCGGTAGTTGGGACGCGAGCCGTGAGCGGCTAAACCACAACGCAAGGAATCCTCTCCGAGAGTTGGAAGGCGTGGCCGTTTGTTAAAGTCAGCAAACGTCCGATATGAAGGCAGGTACACGGCGGACGTCGTATTTGTCGCCGAGACACTGCGCCATGAAGACGTCAGGAGATGGGACGTGCCGGCCGCCCTAGTACGTCTACACACTTCAGCCTTCAGAGCCAACATTAAGGCGAACACGTTCCTTTTAAATAGCTTCTATATTTACTAATGTGCCGTCGCTTATTCATTTATACGATTAGTAATTACAGTAACATATTAACCTTTTAATATTTCTCAAGCTTGCACGATTTAACTAATATGTATTGTAACGAGTTGTAGCCTAACTGTTATTTACATAATTCAAAGATAGACAATCCTACTTAATTCATTCTATCTCTGAGTACGTATCCCCCCAATAATTTTAATGCGTAATTTTAAAAACCTAAAATTACAACACTATTTGCGCACTTGCAGCCTTCCTTTGGCTATTGTCCGCTTGTATTTGTGTGAGCCAATCAGAATCAAGTTTCTCCAATACTGACCGTCCGTGATTCGCGGGCAGACAGAAAAGAAGCGTGACCATTCAATTGACCCAGTCACAGAAAGTGGTTTTGAACTACTAAAGTGTTTTGGATCACAACTTGTATTGAAATCTATTCTAGAAAAAAACAGGTGCCCGTGCCCAGAAGGTATCCGTGCAGGCTAATCTTCAATATCCTGCGTGTGCAACAGCACCACAGAGTAGATAAATATACAGAGACGAAATGCCGAGGTGGTTCGGTCAATGTGGTCGTACCCAGTCTCTGATTGGTTGTACGAGGGTCTGGAGACGGGCTTTGTGTCTGATTGGCTACCGCGTAATTTGTAAGAGAGAGAGAGTTTGCTAGATTTGTTCAAAAAAATTATTTGGTCAAAGAGACGTGGTTTGCACTTGTCCGTGTTATTGTCGCAATTCAGGATTGAGAGATTTATTTTGTCAATGCAAAAGCCGACCTTCCGTGGCGCAGGCGGTTTTGTGCGCCGCTGGTCTGGGGATGCGGGAGGCTCTGGGTTCGAATCCCAGGTAAGGCATGGGTGTTAGTTTAAGTTAGGTCATAAGTTAGTTTTTAAGGTGTCACCTGATAATCTACAGGAAAAACACCGGGAGGGCGTCAATAAGCCCTTGCCAATCTAATTTCCAATCCAAGTCAATTCAAAAGACATTTCTGTACAATTTATGACAATAGGGAAATTGATTTTGTGTCCGGTGTGTTTACCCTAACTGTAATAATCGCTAATTTTATTTAGTACAGTTAAATTGTATTTTTTTTTATGTTATTGTATTGCTTTGAAGTCTTAGCAAGCGAATAAAAAAACAGACCACCACAGATAGAAAATTGTTACATTCGAAAGCTATGTTACTTGTTATATTGCGAGTATTATAGTTAACGGTGTTATTTGCATTTGTGGGTTTACTAGGAAAAAGAAAATTTCGGAAGCAAACAGCAATTGTCAAAGTCATTCCCATAGTGTGGAGTATTGCTAGGGCCAGTGACTTTTCGCGTAAAAATCGGAGCACACAGCAGACTTCAATACTATATACACACCTCAGCTGTTGTTATACCTCCATTGGCTGCTGGTGCCATGTCCGTCTTTGACCAAGCCACTCAGGACTAAGTAACTCCAACACTGAACCTTCATGATTCGTAAGTAAACGGTTAACACGGGCCAGAACATTTTTTAGCCAATCAAAGAAGCTGGAGTACACTACAGTGCTTTGGACTGTATCTCGTCTCGAAATCTTTTCGCGAAATATCACTGCCCCTAAGTATTGCTGTACAGTATGCAACACGAGGAGTTTCGTTACTGAACTTCTGTGCCAGCCTGTAATTTCCCTATTGGCTGGGCTACTGGCTGGCAACTAAGTTACCAGGCGGGGATTGTCGAACGGTGCGGCGTTCCGACATGTCACTGGCTAGTGACGCCATTTTGGTAGCGCGTGCAGGTGGAGTACGCGGAATAAGCGGCTATTCCACCTCTGTATTATTACTTACTCTATGTCAGCAGCTAACATCGATTATTCGCAGGGACACGCGATTTACGCGAAAATATTTCCACGCGCGCTAGATTCCAATGCTTTAATGGCACATCAGAAGTTCGCCTTTGCTCGTTCACCACTTGTCTTTGTCAGGAGACATTTTCATACTTGAATGGCCAATTTTAGTTCGGTTGCTCTCATATTGTACGTCTGTCGTTCGCGGGAAGACACGCAACACGCATAACTCCTTCATAATCCAATTACGAAAGCGGATGTGAGCTAAACTGAAATACAACTGGCCATGAAATCTCTATCGCGAAAATCTGGTATCCCTACTGAATAGTTAACATACATTTCTACTAGCGGTATATATATTTATTTCCGTGAAAAGACTTTTGGACAAGTTGTGTTACAAAACTTTTTAATTAAAAAACACTTTGATGATTGGATCATTTGTATTGTTACGCGTCTTAATCTGCCTCCACGCGAATCACGTACGGTCACTACAGGAGAAAACTTGATTCTGATTGTCTCAGTCAAGTAGCAGTCAGTCTCCACACAAAGACAAGAGGCCAGTAGTCAAATGAAGACTGCAAGTGCGCACACGGGATATTCAAGTCGAGCCTCCCAGTAAGTCTTTACGCGATAAACACGTGGCTTTGTTTATGCGCAACGTTGAGCCAACGAGTAAACACTCGACACCGGCGAGGGCGAATCATGTGTCGCACCGTTACAAGGGAAGCAACTTCCAGCCCAGACATCCACCAAAAGAAATACAAAATTACGCTTACCCAATTACATAGGCATGACTGTGAAATCTAGTTGGATGTTAAAAACTAACGCGAATTTTGGCAGGCCTTTGCTGGTTTTCCGCTAAAATATTCCACGACAAGTTGCACTCCGAAACACGTTAGTTTGGAACCAATTTCGTGGTTGAGTGGTTTTAACTCGCCCGCGTCTTAATTGCCTACCAGCCAATCACGGACGTTCATGGTCGGGACAACTTCATCCTAATTGACCCAACCAAGTAGAAAATATCTTCCCACACAGACACGCGGCCAACAGCTGAAGGAAGTTTGGAAGTGCGCATGTAGAAGATGTACTCTAGCCTGGGCGAAAATCTTTTCGTGAAAAACAGGTTGCCCTGCGCTACTTATAACAATTTTGTACATTCATTTTGTGCTTTATCTGTTTTATTTTTCGTTTAGAGGTTTTTGACTGGATGCTTTAACTCTTTTAATTATTTTTTCTTACGTATTTATTTCTGTGTCATTTTCTGGGGTTTCTACGAGAGACAACAAATGCATTAAGTATACGTAGGGGCAGTGATATTTCACGAAAATATTTCGAGACAAGATACAGTCCAAAGTACTGTAGGGTCGTCCAGCCTCTTTGATTGGCTGAAAAAATGTTCTGGCCCGTGTTAACCGTGCGCACGAATCACGAAGGTTCAGTGTTGGAGTTACTTAGTCCTGAGTGGCTTGGTCAAAGACGGACACGGCACCAGCAGCCAATGGAGGTATAACAACAGCTGAGGTGTGTATATAGTATTGAAGTTTACTGTGTGCTCCTAATTTCACTCAAAAGTCACTGGCCCCAAGTATAGGGCCACCTGTTTTTCGCGATAATATTAACGCGAGTGCTAGACTTCAATAACCTATGTGCACACTTGCAGCCTTCCTTTGGTTACTGGCCGCTTGTCTTTGTGTCAAGAGAGTCTGTTACCTGAGTGAGCCAATCAGAAATAAGTTTCTCCGATACTGACCGTCCGTGATTCGCGGGCAGACAGATAAGAAGCGTAAAAATTCAAATGTTCAAATCGCCAAAGTGTTTCTGAACTAAAGTGCGTTGGAACATAACTTGCCCTCGCGAAGAAGAGGCGTCTCTAATGAAGTAGCATAAATTCTAGAAAAAAAAAAGACTTCACATAATCAACTTCTTTCTATGCGAGACTCGTTCAAAAAAATCTGTTCACAGTAAAGTAAGCACTTTTGAAATTAAACAAAGAAAAAAATAATTACTGCCCTTTTATTGAATATATGCTAAGATAACTACTCACAAGCAAGCCTGCCCCCAGTTAAGTTGGCAGCGAATTTAGAAAAATAGTTCCAAGTATTGATCTTCCATTCCAAGTGCAACGTTTAAATTGATGGCAAATGAAGTTAATTTTTTTTTTGCTTTAAAAAATGAAAGTGTACGAAATAGCATACTATTAATACAATAAGTTCCCAACAGTTTCACGTTTTCACTTGACTGACATGAATGAAGTCCCTAGGCCCACGAAAATGAACAAAGTGAGGAGAAGAGTAGAACGTAAGCAGGGTTTTAGTAAGTGCGCAATCAGCCGTGAACAGCTGAAAAATATTTAGCGGCTGAGGTGTACAGAGAGGAACAACAATTCAGGGGCGCTAATCTCTAGCTTGAGCATGCTTCAGTCACTGTGAGTATCTTTGTGATAAAGAGGGCTATAATGATGGTTGCTCGTAAGCGTCTTTTTGTAGTATTTTGTAAGCCATATGTTTAATAATGTCTTTGTGTAAACATGTACGTTCGGCAATGCAGTGGGCTGTGTTCGGAAATCAACGATCTGCTTGTCGAATTATATATATTTTTTTTCGATATTACAAGTTGTCTTGTGTCTCACATTTTGTTATTATAGTGAATTTTTAACTATAAATGAAATTTATTTCTTAATACATTTTCAAATAAAACTTCTAAAATAAATTTTCTTTTCTTTTCAGATACAAGACTTCAGACGTGCCTAGTTCATTTTGAGCATCACGAGACACCAGTACTGACACGTGGGCGAATCCGTCATTTAGTAGCGCTGGAGAGTATCGCTAGCGAATTATGAAACATGCTCCTTAAATGTATTCCAGCCACCGTTTATTTGTGCGGAAACATAAAATAATGAAGTATTTCTCATTTCTGGAGCATTTTAAAACGTCTTCTTTTCTGTGGGATGTGTTTTCTATAAATGGCATCAATACGCGAGCCAATTTCTTTCCACTTTCGTTCATGAAGACACCTTGTTTGCCTGTATTTATATAAAGACTGTCACGAGACATTCGAAACACCGTCATCGCGACATATTCAGATAGAGAATACAATTTTCGCCTCGTAAAGATAGTTAAGCCGTAAATGTCTTTATCTAACGGCAGTAAAAAGTTACAGAATAGTTCCCTACGTACAGTACCGTGCTAAAGGTCGGTTTACGATGAAAAACGTGTACGTAACAAACGAGTACATATCAACATTAAAGTAGGTATTTTTATGGCATACTTCATGATTACCGTGTACGTCAGGGCTGTTTACGTATAAGATGACCATAAACCATGCCATAAAGAATGCATACTTTTATTTTGAGACGTACACCTTCATCGTGTGCATGTTTATCACCGTGAACTGAGCTTAACATCAAACACGCTCTGCTACCACTCGGCAGCCGCCATAGCTCCCGAACGTTCTAGAACGTGGAAGGGCGGACGAGCCGCCACAGCTCCTGAACGTTCTAGAACTCGGAAGGGCGGGCGAGCCGTTTGGTGAGCGGGAGGTAGGGTACGTTACTCACATGAATGCAGGCACTCGACGATGGTGGTGGCATCTATGTAGTAGCCACCGCACAGCATGCATATGAGATGCTCGTTGACGTCCGTGAGCCGAAGACGTCGACGAGGCATCTCCATGGTGCCAGCACCTGAAACAGAGACAGCGGCGTCAAAGTAGAGATGTCGCCACCCACCACAGCTGTGCGTGCCGAGAGCATCACTGGGACATTTCTCCGGCGCTTACGGTACAAGTAGAGTGCCTTCCAATGGAGCACTCTGACCGACTCGACATCATGCACAGTTCACTAAAAAGTATAGGCTATTCACGGTAAAGTGAGCACTTCTGAAAGCACTCTCATTTGGAATAATAGTCGATAAACATATTTTATTTAAGATTCAGACGTTAACTTCCGAGTGCAGTGGAATATAGGAAACGTGCTTATTAGATACATGACTATTTAAAAAGGCTGTTAAAGGATAAAAATGGCCGAAAGGAAAAAGAAACTAGGGCCTCAAAAGTGCTCAATTTACCATGAACAGCCTAATAGTACTAGTACACATACTACCGAAATTGCTGGAAAACTATTATTTATCCCGTTCGGTTACGTATGAATTTGTGAACAGAAGTTTGGCAATAGTGTAATATAATGGTGTATACTGTACTTGTGTCTAATGTTCATTTTACAACCAGTGAACAACGTGCTGCGTTGTTATAGACGTTATCATCATCCATTCATACCCGAGAGGCGTGGTAGCATTTTCAAATCACGTTACCCATTAGAAGATTCTCAAGGCATTGGGTACTGATTCCTCTCTGTGTACAGTACTGGCCACTTCGTATGCAACATGTCCACGATCGTGGACACAGTGACTGAACGGAAGTTGCATATGACAGAGGAAAGAGTATTTTTTGTAACACAAATATTGTCCTGCAATTTTTTTATTTAAATGTTTTAAAAAAATGATTGATAAGAGTCTAATAAAATTTAAGCATATTTTTATTTGGAATGATTCAGAAAGAACATTTTACAACCCACTCCCCATTCCCCCTCCCTCTTCCTCCTTCAGCAAACAACAGCATCATAATAACTGTAACTGCATATAGCAAAACAAATTATGTAATAATATTTATACACTTTACTTATAATTGATTTTATACACTTAAAGTTGTTATAAAAATAATAACTTTCGTTCCTGAAATGTATTCATTATCAAAAATATTTGTACACATTATTTCTCATTTTTTTTAGTTTACATACAATCAGAGTAACAATTATGACAATCTTGCCTGATCATCTTTTTTAACTGTGCATTCTGAACCATCCAGAATGTAACTACGATTAAATTATGATTTAAAATAAACCCTTCAAATTTTATATTTTTAAACAATTGAATTCTTTGACTTTCCACGGAAAGGTAAACAGCTAACGGACTATAGACGCAATTTCAAAATTTGTCAAATATAACAAGGAAACATTTCGGAAATATTTCTAATGACCTTTAGCTGTTTACCTTCTTTCAGAAGAGACCCCAAGATCTTTAGCGATTGGGGAACATTCGAGTTAACAATATATTAAAGTTAAATATAAAATGGTTGTAAACTTTAATGAAACTAATGGACATTAATAACAAACCTGTAGTTTATATGCTGAGTTTTACCAGAGAGTAAGGTAAGAATTCCCGGTCAATAATGGCATTTTCAAAATTTTCTCTTGATAATACAAAATAATGCAAGAAATAAAAGATTCTAATATGACTAGAGACCCGAAAAATTTGCATAATTATTTTGTGTCGTATTATACAATAAGCACGTGTAGCTCAGTTAAACGTCTGTCATTGGACCATACTTTATTTGACAACATCATGTGTAATTTTGTGCCCATGAATAAACATTTCGTGGTGGTGTGCCTGAATCATGTGCACTGCAGTCAGGAAGGAGAAACGACGCAGGGTCAAGCATACCCAGTACTGTGAATTTTAGCGAGATGTCAAATAAAACCGGGAATCTACAGGTACCTACACATAGCAAATAACACCCAGAGTTAACTGCCAAGCCTTCAGAGCGAATAGGGCTGGAGATTAACTAAACGTGTGCTTCATGGAGTAGCGACGAAATTCGCTGGTGAAGGAAATTGTGATAACTACAGTTCATGACCCACCCGCTGTAGGAAAACAAAGAGGACCGGAAGCCACATTTTGTAAGCGTACCCAGAAGGCGGAATCAGAGAAACAACTGTGGCAGTCTTCATCAACTAACTCGTCCATTCTCGTGTTCATTTGCGAGCTTAAGTAGCTATAGAGGATCGTTATAATGTGTTGATAGTTGCATTTATCTCGAGAGCGCTTCCTGCAGACAGAGAAACACCTTCCGAGGCAATCTGTACAAACTGACCGTCCATTGGCTAGAAGTGAAGAAATTGCCAGATATCGGAATACAGCCTTGGACGACAATACAGCCTTGGACGACTGGATAGAGACAAACACTCACTCCACGGTGCGACAGTATCAGCCGCAAGTACCCATCCATGTGCAACACATGTCGAATATCGTGTTAAGGCTCGTACAAACTTTCATAGTACCTTACGATCAACTGCAGATCTTTGTGACTGCTTCACTTCTTTCAAAATGGAGAGATTTTGACGGCTTTTAACATCTGTACTTGTGTTAAGGTTCATTCTACCCAGGTTTGGAACAAAACGAGATCTCTTATGGGAGAGGTTTGCTTAGCGGAAATTTCCACCGCTAGGTGCGCAGTGTTCCAAAACGCAGTTTTTAAATGCAATTTTAAGCTAGGTGAATTTATGATTATTGCAATTATCCTGTCTTCTAACGTGGAAAACCAAAAATATGGTTTCATGCCGACACTAGCGCTTATCTAGTGGCGAAAATTTTCCTTTGCTAAACGTTTAACAATGATCTTCCCAACATGCAATAGAAGTAACTTTACTTGTGTCAAGCGAGATTCTTGCAACGCCGTGAAAATTGTGCCGCGTGGTTGATGTTATAGTCTATTCACGGTTTCTTCACCCTTTTTGAGTCAAACCTCTGAAATATCGCACCATGTATGATGTGAGTGAGTGAGTAAAGATATTTCGGTGGCTCTTGACAGCGAGGTCTTGAGAGCCGATGAGGGTGAAGTGAGGTGAGTATGGAGCAGCGCAGGAATGAAAGGGCAGGGGAAACGGGCGATCCCGAGAAAACCCGACGACCAACGGCATTGTCCGGCACGAGTCCCACATGCGAAAATTCGGAGTGAACCGGCCGGGGACTGAACCCGGTTCGCCTTGGTGGAAGGCGAGCAGTCTAACCGCTATAATATATAATTAGTCTCACCCGGAACGTTCTTCTAGCACACTTTTTATTCATTCGCAAAAAAATAATACCTACTCATTGATAACACGGCACACATAAAAAAATTTATTTAACAAATAAATGATACTTTGTGCTTTTGATGTTTATTGTATCAAGTACAAAAAAACAGGTTTTTTTTTTAAACAGGTATTGAATTTTTCAAATAACAAGTACTCAATGCTACAGCCAAAAGTACTCATTGATCATATCTAATTGCAACTACAGATGGCTGATAAATCGCAGTCTGCGTCTTTGACACAGATATTTCGTTGTCACAGATATACCTGTGACAAAATCATTGAAATATCTGTGACTGAGATATCACATAATGATAGGTTCACAACTTTTGAAATGAACTGTAATAAGCAAAGCAGCTTCTTTCGTCACAGTTTATTTCAGCTGCCTGTGAAATGTCACAGCGTCACAGCTAGCCTTGCATGTTTACCAAGAGATGGCGGCTAAGTGCTTTTAAACCAACTCTTCAATGATTAGCCATAGTTTCTGATTAACAGTAGTAAATATCTTTACATGAATCCCTTATGTTTTACTTTTATTGTGTTAGCTCCGACGTACTGTTTTTTTATATTAAGTCTACAAAACAGTGGATGCCAATAAATAAATACAATATTTTAAAATCAATAAATGTATATAATTTTTAGCAACATAATTGTAATGAATTAGTTGTAGACGCCGTCAAGTGCGCTGTCTGGCCCTCTCCCTATTAATAATTTACCTTTTAATTTTAATTATTAGCGTCTCATATAGTGTAGACTAACGTGAAATTGTTCAGTGATGGAAAAATTATGAAAGAAAATGACAAAACATCACAAAAGGAACCTTTATTTGAAATTTCACCACTTGAATNTTTAGCAACATAATTGTAATGAATTAGTTGTAGACGCCGTCAAGTGCGCTGTCTGGCCCTCTCCCTATTAATAATTGACCTTTTAATTTTAATTATTAGCGTCTCATATAATGTAGACTAACGTGAAATTGTTCAGTGATGAAAAAATTATGAAAGAAAATGACAAAACATCACAAAAGGAACCTTTATTTTAAATTTCACCACTTGAATATAGATGTTTTTAAATCAAAAATGTTTTTAAATCACCACTGTTTAATATGTATATATATGGGTGGTCCTTATTTTTATGCTTTTAAAAAACTACCGCGGCACCCTGTCATATGATTATCTACCCTAAAATATGAACTAGTTTTTCTAAATTTAATTTTTGGAAAGGTTTTGGAGTTTAAACAAAGAGCATTGTATAGCCACTTCAACCATGAATCCGGGAAATTGACTCCAGCATGTATTTAAGCCTATTTTAAAGTGAAATAGCATGCAGAGACACTCACTTTAGTCAATACCCTCTCCTACTCCTTTCCTCTGCCTACGCGTCGAGGTTGAGCCCCGCCACGCAATTCAATTGGAATTCAGCAATCAGCGAGATGACGCGCATTTATTCCTCAAACTGTACGTACTTGTTTCGACTTGTCATGGCGTCCACGAGGAGTGGCGGGAGTTAACTAACTAGAAATAAAACGAACATCTGGCTTATAGGCCATTCACTACCAAATCTGAATCAGTCAAAGTTGCCTTTAATTGGCAGAGTATTACCTTTATTTTTTTACTACAAAAGCGAAGAAAAGAAATCCATTCTTGATTCTGCGACAGTGGCTGCATGTGAAGTGATAAATTTGTGGGAAAAAGCTGGTATACAAACGAGATTAAAAAAACATGTGATCAGTAAAATAGAACAATACTTCAAAAAGTGGCAGAATCTGAAAAAAATTAAAGAGAACAAGAAAAAACGTTCGGAAGCATTAAAGAAGAATGAACAAGATTGGCAACAAAAATTACAATATTTGTTTGATATTGTTCACTCTGAAGCTATAAGTATTATGTCTATAGAAGAGGATAGGCAGTTTTTATTAGCACAACGATAAAAAGGTCACCGGGGTTTAATTGGTTCAGTAGATAAAAAAATATTAAGAAAAAGTGAGGAATCGAAACAGATAGCAGGACGTCTTCAAAAATTACGTGAACGTGAAAACAGAAGTATCTTGGCTTTGACAGAAAAGTTCTTACTTTCTTCTTCTACCACCAGCGAAGAAACAATTGTATCCGATTTCGAAGTCTTACCAGAATCTTCAACAGAGCAACCACCACAAAAGCGAGCTCGAAAAGACATAATTAATTGCCACTTAGCTGCTAGCCTTGACGTCTCTAAATTAAGTGACAGAAAAGCAGCTGTGGTCGTAGCATCTACTTTGAAAAGTGCAGGATGTGACCCTTTAGAGTTTAATGTTAATAGGTATTATATTCGTCGACAACGTTTGAAAAATCGAAAAACAATAGCAGAGTCTCTCAAAAGCGCGTTCAAACCTGATTTGCCATTAACGATTAATTAGGATTGCAAGATTATTGANTTTAATTGGCAGAGTATTACCTTTATTTTTTTACTACAAAAGCGAAGAAAAGAAATCCATTCTTGATTCTGCGACCGTGGCTGCATGTGAAGTGATAAATTTGTGGGAAAAAGCTGGTTTACAAACGAGATTAAAAAAACATGTGATCAGTAAAATTGAACAATACTTCAAAAAGTGGCAGAATCTGAAAAAAATTAAAGAGAACAAGAAAAAACGTTCGGAAGCATTAAAGAAGAATGAACAAGATTTGCAACAAAAATTACAATATTTGTTTGATATTGTTCACTCTGAAGCTATAAGTATTATGTCTATAGAAGAGGATAGGCAGTTTTTATTAGCACAACGATAAAAAGGTCACCGGGGTTTAATTGGTTCAGTAGATAAAAAATATTAAGAAAAAGTGAGGAATCGAAACAGATAGCAGGACGTCTTCAAAAATTACGTGAACGTGAAAACAGAAGTATCTTGGCTTTGACAGAAAAGTTCTTACTTTCTTCTTCTACCACCAGCGAAGAAACAATTGTATCCGATTTCGAAGTCTTACCAGAATCTTCAACAGAGCAACCACCACAAAAGCGAGCTCGAAAATACATAATTAATAGCCACTTAGCTGCTAGCCTTGACGTCTCTAAATTAAGTGACAGAAAAGCAGCTGTGGTCGTAGCATCTACTTTGAAAAATGCAGGATGTGACCCTTTAGAGTTTAATGTTAATAGATATTATATTCGTCGACAACGTTTGAAAAATCGAAAAGCAATAGCAGAGTCTCTCAAAAGCGCGTTCAAACCTGATTTGCCATTAACGATTAATTAGGATTGCAAGATTATTGAAGACATTATTGGACATGAAACTGTAGATCGTCTGCCAATTTTGGTATCAGGACATGGGGTCGATCAGCCTCTAGCGGTTCCAAAATTGCAACGTGGAACAGGCGAAGTGTGTGCTTCAGCTATCTTTGAGAGAATACATTAATGGGGCTTGAGCGATAAAGTAAAATGTTTATGTTTTGACACCACAGCTGTATACACCGGTTTGAGAAACGGAGCTTNTGGGGCTTGAGCGATAAAGTAAAATGTTTATGTTTTGACACCACAGCTGTATACACCGGTTTGAGAAACGGAGCTTGTGTTCTTATGGAACAAAAAATGGAGAAAGATATGCTTTGACTTGCAGGAGTTCCTGAAAAAGGCATTTCATTTCAGAGGCTTGCTGGTCTTCACCGTGCTAGATGAATGGCGAAAGCTATGTATTGCTTGAAGATTTTCCTATTTGAACATCAGTTTAAACTTACAAAGAAGGAAGAGAAAGCCGTGGAAGATATTTGTACTTTCACAGTCATGATATACATAAAATACAGGTTTCAGGCCCCTGCCGGATGGTCAGCACCAAGAAACGACATACAGTTATTGAAAGACCTTGAAGCTTTTCAAAGTATAAACCAAACGATGGCCAATGTTCCCATAAAAAAGTACTCGATCATTTATGGTACTTGTCGGAAGAGCTGGTATCTTTTGCTTTTTTCGACGACGGACTATCAGTTCAGGATAAGAAANGTACTTGTCGGAAGAGCTGGTATCTTTTGCTTTTTTCGACGACGGACTATCAGTTCAGGATAAGAAAAAAATGGTGGATGCACTAAAAATAGAAGGTGTAGAGGATTGTCCAAAAATAAAAAGCATTGAAGTCAAACACATCACCGGAAAAAGCATCTAAGATTTGGTGACTGGTAACTCCTTATGATTTTTCCAGATACNATTGAAGTCAAACACATCACCGGAAAAAGCATCTAAGATTTGGTGACTGGTAACTCCTTATGATTTTTCCAGATAATGGGTATCTCATCACAGTTTTTGAATAAAGATGTTGAAACTTGGGAGAATGACGTCAATTTTGAGGCTGCGAAGAAAATCGATAATTCTTTGCGGGTAGTAAATTATATTGCTGAGCGTGGCGTTGCTTTAATGTAGAAATTTAATTAACTGATGACAACAGATGAAAAGAAAAAGCAATATTGGCTTTTGTTGGTAAAAGAGTATAGGAAGAANAATTTAATTAACTGATGACAACAGATGAAAAGAAAAAGCAATATTGGCTTTTGTTGGTAAAAGAGTATAGGAAGAAATACCGTGATACAAAAAAATCAAACCTTGTATCTTGATCAAAAATTATTTTAATATAAAGAGGTATCTTAATTTGTAATCCAAACAATAATTTTGTATGCTAAATGTTCTATATTAATAAATACAAATGCGTGATTAATACAGTGTTTATATTTTTTAAATTCAAACCCATGTAGCGACCCCTAAATATTGTTACAAAATTGTGAAAAAAAATACTGAAATAGTTTCTAAGGGTAGAAAATTAAATAAGATAATGCCCAGTCAAAAAATTCAATTTTTTTTTACCCATATAAGGACTACCCTTATACATATATATATATATATATATATATATATATATATACACACAGGATGATTCTATAATCATAATATAAAAATAACACATTAAATGCAACTCATTGTTTATTTACAACGTCGCCGCTAAATGCCTTTTTACAGCAATGTTTATAATGATTGCTCAAAATTGCTACCANCATTGTTTATTTACAACGTCGCCGCTAAATGCCTTTTTACAGCAATGTTTATAATGATTGCTCAAAATTGCTACCCCTGACAGTGATGCAAGATTGGTAGCGTCCGTGGCGTGATTGGCGAACAGATTCAAATACGCCAGGTATTTCACGCACGCGTGCAGCCGCACAGGATAGTCGAGCGACAAGGTCTTCAATGGAATCAACTGGAGTCTCGTAAATGAGGGCTTTCAAATGCCCCCACAGGAACAAATCGAGACTCGATAAATCTGGCGATCGTGGTGGCCGTTAATGTGTTATGTTTTCGTGTTTGTGCCTCAACGCGTCACTTCCGCCCATATATTCCTATGCAATAATGTTTGTTTTAGTGAGCTCTACCACCCCTCAAAGTTTGTCCCATGATTTTAGAATCATATATATATACTGTGACAAAATCGCAGATATAAATCACAGATATCTATGGACCAGAGTAACAGTTGTCACAGATATTTGAAAATATCCGTTAAGCTCATCCCTGTTGCGACACTCCGCCAGTCGCCGTAGTTTTCCACAGTCGGAAGTGGCGAGCAGACTTCAGCGTTATCTTCGCGATAAGATGCCATGCTGACTCGACCACCTGCAGAGCTTCCTACTAACGCCAAGCCAACCTCTGAGGAAGAGCTTAACCATTTCCGGCAGCCTCATACGACGTAACACAACCAGTGGCGCAGCGCCAGATTTTTATTTGGGAATGCCCGGCGGCCCAGAGCGGTGATTCCCAACATCACTCATCGCGATGTCCGATAGAAGAGTAACGTTTAAGTTCGTTGCTCAGCGAGTGTGACAGAGCGCAGTCCACTACCTTTTCTCTTGGATTAGTTATGGCGTCGTTGCGTAGAAGATATGTTGGCTCAAAACTTTTTCGCTGTGTTCCGTCATCTCNTATTAGTTATGGCGTCGTTGCGTTCAGTGTGGTCACAGGTGCAAGTTTGCTGTTTCACTCATCGTTGAGATGATGGTTTATCGCGAGAAATGTTGACTTTTTGCTAGGATTCAACGTACTCTACCCATGTACAACAGTTTTCTTTCATTATTGGCTGTCATGCATGTATGCATCTACTACCCCATTTCACTGGGCCAATGAGGATTCTGATACTTAAGGCAAAACGTTCGTGATTGGTCTCCAAACATCTAAGCCGAGTCAAAATTTTGTTCATCCTATTATGAAAGAATAAACTAGTTAGAGTTTTATAGAAGATATGTTGGCTCAAAACTTTTTCGCTGTGTTCCATCATCTCTACTCATTGTTAGAGACTTTGAGCCAAAATATTTTATATAACACTTTAACTAGTTTATTATTTCATGGTTGAATGAACAAGGTTTTTACTCGGCTAAGTTGTCTGCAGACCAACCGCGAACGTTCTGCGGTATAGTATCAAAATCCTGATTGGTCCAGTGAAAAGAGGTAGTATCTTCATACATGCGTAACAGCCAATAAGAAAAGAAAACTGTCGATGATGTGTACAGTACGTCGATTCCTAGCAATCAATCAATTTTTCTCGCGATAAACCATTATCTCTATTCATCGTTAAAGACCTGCAAAATTCGCGTTATCATTTGGGGACAAGTTAAAATTAAAACACGTGTATTTTTGCATAATTGTGGCATTGGTCCACATTATACTTGACACGCACTGGTAAGCATTATGATTTGTTCATGTGAACGAATCTATGCAGTCCATTCACAAGCAAAATGGCCTCATACCAAAGTTCTGGCCAATTAACATTTACCGACTGCTGGGTTATACATAGCACTGTGAAGTCAAGCGCGGTGCTGATTAATAACGCGAAATTTGCACGTTTCTACTCATCGTAGTTACGTTACATTAACCTTTGCGAATAAACACAGTGACAGAAAACGAAAGCTAGTCCCGGAAATATATCTGACAAATCCTAAGATATTTATTTAAACGGATATACCATATAAGGTGCTTGGCATAGTTAACTCGCGTGTCCACCATCTTGTCTGTTTATGCAGTGAATATAGGAGAGAAGTCAGCCGAACTTCAATATCCTATGTGTAGGGGCAGTGATGTTTCGCAAAAAGATTTCGAGACAAGATAGAGCCCAAAGCACTGTAGGGTCGTCCAGCTTCTTTGATTGGCTGAAAAATGTTCAAACCCGTGTTAACCGTTTGCGCACGAATCACGCAGGTTCAGTGTTGGAGTTACTTAGTCCTGAGTGGCTTAGTCAAAGACGGACACGGTACTAGCAGCCAATGGAGATATAAAAACAGCTGAGGTGTGTATATAGTATTGAAGTCTACTGTGTGCTCCGATTTTTACGCGAAAAGTCACTGGCTCTACTTATGTGCATACTTGCAGCTTTCATTTGGTTATTGGCCACTTGTCTTTGAGTGAAGAGATTCTGTTGCATGACTGAGTCAATCAGAATTAATTTTCTCCACTAATGACCGTCCGTGATTCGCGGGTAGATAGATGAGACGCGTAACAATTCAAATGATCCAGTCAC
Organism: Clitarchus hookeri; assembly: GCA_002778355.1. Lineage (NCBI taxonomy): Eukaryota > Metazoa > Arthropoda > Insecta > Phasmatodea > Phasmatidae > Clitarchus > Clitarchus hookeri. The sequence continues at coordinate 484,494 of NQII01000728.1, forward strand.
CAAAACGGTTCGTAACTAAAGTGTTTTGGAATACAAACTTGCCCTGAAATATTTTCGCGAAAAACAGGCGGCCCTGCTGATTGGCTACCGCGTGCTGTGGACGGTTCTCTATTGGCTGGGTTGCCGGCTGGCGAGTAGGTTACCCGGTGCTTATTGGCGAACAGCGCTCCGACATGTCGGTGGCAAGTGACGTCATTTTGGTGTCGTGTGCAGCTGAGTCCGCAGAGCAAGCGGCTATTTCACTTCTGTAATATTAAGTACTCTGTGCTACCACCGTAACTTGCAAGTCTGGCCTTACAACCCGTATGGGCCTCGGTGGCTGAGCTGTAAGCCTGCTCGCCTCCCACCAAGGCGAACCGGGTTCAAACCCCGGTCCGGTCATCGGACTTTCACTATTGGGAATCGTGCCGGACGATCGCTGGCGCAATCGTCGCCTTCCACTGTGATGGCTGACAACCAACGCGCAGTTAATATCAGCATATTTGTACATAAGACTGTTGAGTCTAGCCTGCAGGCCATTGTACTCGCGGATTTTTCAGGTGTTTACCCATAAAACGATACGAATATGACCATTTTTATCACTTCGTACTCTGCTTCTGTGAGGCCATGCTGCACACAAACGCCAGTCGATAAACTTCAAGCGTGGCAAGATGAATACCTCGGAAAGGCTGCAAATTCACCGAGATTCATGACTTCGTGACGGAAACTTTCCGACACGTGAGGCATAACATACGTCCCTCCGTTCACTTAGTGGTTTCCCGTTAAATTTCATTAAATTCAAGATCAAGCAGTAGACTCTCAATAACATGCAATCGTCAGGCGGCTCAACAGCGGATAGAGGACAAGGATTTGTGAAAATGTCCCAAAATAGCGTTTCCTTTACTTTCACGTAGGTATATTTGGACAATACCATCTTTTTAGTAATAACGCCCCAAAAATTAAAAAAAAAAACCGAAATTTCTATACATATACACACACATTCTACTAAAACCCCGTCCAACGCAGTTATATAAAAATTTTATGATTATANGAAATTTCTATACATATACACACACATTCTACTAAAACCCCGTCCAACGCAGTTATATAAAAATTTTATGATTATAAAATCCTTCGTATGTACATGTATAAGTTGAAATATTGCCAATAAATATGCACATTCAAATTTCTATTTCTTTAAAGCAAGATAGAAGAATTTACCATATTAATAGTTACATTAAATAACTTGACTTACAATTCATGAACCCCCGCCGTCAAAGAACTAATGGTTTCACCCCGGTGAAAGTCTGTCTTCGCTGTCGAAACACAGCAAAGCGTCCGTTTTATTCAGCCGTTTCCCAGCACCCAGAGTCTCTCGAGTGTCAGAGAAAATTATAATAGCGTCTATGAAATAGGTTGGTCGTTTCTTCGTGGTGTCACACCCACCACGCCCCCAACAGTAGCCTCCGGCAGAAGGCAAAGGAGAGGAAACTTCGACACTTCAAGGCAGCGTTCCAAAACGTCACTCCGAGAGTAGAGTAGAGTAACCGAGAGTAACAGCTGAGGAAAGCAAGAGTTAGCATGCGACGATGAACTAAGCCGCAGGGTCATGCACACCCTATGCCCAATAATAAGCATAGTTGCCCACCATCCTACACACCGAAACTATTAGCGCCAAATTCACGTCATAAACATCACCTCTGATAAAGAATATGGTGATAGGCTCAAGTAAACTTTAAGCCATCTTATAAGCATAAACGACAGCTATTTCCCATCCACCGAAGCTACAGTCATCAAATTCATAACATAGACATCGCCGCCGACAACGAACGTGATGGTAGTGTCAAGCACGCCCTAAGCCCTTGTGTAAGCATAGTGCGCCACTATTTCATACCCACCTAGGCTATAGTCACCAAATTCATAACATAGGCATAACTTCCGACGACGAAAAGGACCGCAGGGTCAAGTACACCTTAGACCTTCATATAAGCATAGTTGGCTACCATTTCCCACCCACAGAAGCTACAGTCACAAAATTCATATCATAGGCATCACCTATGATGACAAACAGGGTGGTATGGTCAAGTACTCTTTAAGCTATCTTATAATCATAGTTGCCTGTTTTTTCCCACCCACCGAAGCTACGACCACCAAATTCATATCACAGGCATCACTTCCGACTGCAATCAAGGAGATAAGGACTAGTTGTCCTTAAGCCCTGTTACAAGCATAGTTGGTCATCATTTCCAAACCTTGGAAGTTCGAGAACCCGTAACAACCGTCCACAAATGTAAAGAAAATAAAGTTATACGTACAAGCGCTTTGCAAAGTTACCGCCNCGAGAACCCGTAACAACCGTCCACAAATGTAAAGAAAATAAAGTTATACGTACAAGCGCTTTGCAAAGTTACCGCTGCATGAAGAAGTGTAGAGTCTGAAATAGCAGACACATGTCATCTGCCTGCAAGCACTCGACAATCGCCCACCGCCGCCCTTGTCGTCTGCTACCGCAGGTGTCTGCCAAATCGGATCCCCCTCAGTGACACCTAGCCTCCCTTCGCCCACCGACATCCAGGCTGTATATATATATATACATACAGAGATGTGAAAATATATACATAAATAAACTTCAGAATGGGTAACATACAACAAATAACTATACGCGATACATATATAGTTATACTAACGAACATCGCTAGTCCGACACAAAGGCTGGCGGCCCGATTCATCGCCACCATGGGTAATCATTTACAACTAGCCATATAGTGGAAAATAAAGTGATATACAATTGCACTGATAACAAAACATTTAAATTAGCATGCTACAAATAAAACATGTACGCGTTAATACAAATAACACCGTCAGCCTAACGCGAGGGTCGGAGAAACCGAGCATAAAGGTTATGAAACCTCCCTGTACATGAAAAATCAGTCACGTAACAAACAGTAAAGGACTCGCATATTCGCAATTACATCACGAGCATGATGCCATAACGAGTCTCAACATATAAAAACAAATTACCGACGGAGGCACAGTCCATTATAGTGGTATGAGTGTAGCTATCACGCCAAGAACTTAAGAAGTAAACGCTAGAATGCATGCGAACATGAGAAAGAACGGATGACCACAAGGACCAACCTCAATAATGACTACAATGCGTCAAGTGCGATATACATTCCGCGACTTGTGAAGACTGTGTTCCTTTGCTTGCTTGGATACACTTGGTTACAGCTCCTTTTACAAATCCGACATGGCTGCCTTTAACATAGCTTAACGCTTCCGCTTACCTGGTGCATAACTGCGTTGAGGAGTGTTTTAAATAAACTTTTTTCCACGAAACTATTAAACGTGCGTCCAATCTGTTTGTCCACGAAAAGAACTAACTTCAGACGAGGGTTTTCGAGTTCTTTCAAGCCATTGCGCACATTAGAAACGCCATTTCAGAGCTCTTCAACGTCGATATACTTTTTTTTTAAGTTCTGTATGTCAAAATACACGCGTCAGATACATACAGGATACTCAAGGGCTCTGCACGGAACCTTGTTACAGACTTTCTACCAATAATCGATATGGTCAGCGCTGAAAGTCTAATAGGTACAGACCTGAAAAATTCGCTAATTCATTTTGAGATATGCTGTAATTCAAAACACGTGTGGTGATTTAACTTTAGCTATTGGTGCACCCGGTGTTTGACACCTCTTGGAGAACGCTGGCCCAATCGTCGCCTTCCACTGTGACAGCAGACAACCAATGTGCATTNTCTTGGAGAACGCTGGCCCAATCGTCGCCTTCCACTGTGACAGCAGACAACCAATGTGCATTTAATATCGGCATATATGTACATAAGACTGTAGAGTCAATCCTGCAGGTCATTGAACTCGCGAATTTTTCCGATCTCTACTAATAGGTAGATGCGGCACGACGAGAACACTAAACGCCAGTTCAGAGCCTTGCGCTTAGTGGTGATGGCGTACTTGATGTGGGTGGCAGAGTTGCTCCTCCCACTCTCGTTCTTCTCAGCCTTAAACGCCAAAGATAGCTCCAGGTTGTCGGGCCCCTTAAAGAGTCATGGAAACAGGCGTAGGTCCAGTTTGGCTCGTGACTTCCCCAGTTGGGGGACAGGAAAATTTCGCGTTTTGAACGACCTGTAGTCTAAACTCTAAGAACCTATGTATTTTCGATACTCTGATTTCTGTTCATTGGCTTCTGCACCAGTATGTAGCCTGTTTTACCTCAGACCAGGCAACACGTGATTCGGTGCTTCTTTCCTCGCAGGTCTGTTATTGGCTCAAAGTACACCTGGGCGTGTCTAATACACTGTGANACGTGATTCGGTGCTTCTTTCCTCGCAGGTCTGTTATTGGCTCAAAGTACACCTGGGCGTGTCTAATACACTGTGATGTGTTTGAAAACATGACATAAATGTACACGTGTTTGAAATCTAGCTTGTCCGAAAATGAATTCGCATTCGTGAAGTTTTCCAATCCCTGTCCATAATAAATAGGAATACTTATTGTGTAAAAAAAAATTATAAACCCTATCATACATATACACGCTTATTAACGTAATGCCGTATTTATTATATAAAACACCACCNAAAAAAAATTATAAACCCTATCATACATATACACGCTTATTAACGTAATGCCGTATTTATTATATAAAACACCACCCTTCGAAGCACATAGCTAGCTAAGGTCATCTGATTTTCGCGAGAATTGTCCCACGCAGGCTAGATATCATTATCCTACATACATACCTGCAGTTTTCCCTTGGTTATATGCCGCTTGCCTTCTTCGTAAGAGAGAGTGTTATTTGACAGGGTTAATCAGAGTTGTGTTACTACGGTACTTAATATCTGTGATTAGCAGGCCGGCAGGTACCCAAGACGCGTAGCAGTTCAAACCGTCCAATCGCGAAATCGAATCTGCAATGAAGTGTTTTAAATCCAACTAGGCAGGAAACCTTTTCGGGAAAATCTGGTGACCTTGCACATAAGCAGCATGTCAGCCATATCATGTGGATGTGGTGTTGGATGCTGCTCTGATATTAAACATCAGTTACTGCTCTGCACCGCTAAACCCGCCGACCTCCCGTGGCGCAGTCGGTTGCTGCGCCGCCGGTCTGTGGTGCGGGAGATTCTGGGTTAGAATCCTGGGCAAGGCATGGGTGTTAGTTGGAGATACACCATAAGTTAATTTGTAGGTCGTCCCCTAATAAGCCTTCAGGCATAAAACTGGGGCGACGTTAACAAGCCCTATTCAATAAAGCAATCAACCACTACGCCCACGACAGCGCAGTTGCGTAATTTGTACTTAATTCATGGAACTATAGAATACTAGCNATAAGCCTTCAGGCATAAAACTGGGGCGACGTTAACAAGCCCTATTCAATAAAGCAATCAACCACTACGCCCACGACAGCGCAGTTGCGTAATTTGTACTTAATTCATGGAACTATAGAATACTAGCTGTGCCCGCGGATCCACTCGCGTAGACTAGAAAACTATTGTTTAGGTTTTTTAAAAATAAATTTGAATTTTACTTAGTGTNGCTGTGCCCGCGGATCCACTCGCGTAGACTAGAAAACTATTGTTTAGGTTTTTTAAAAATAAATTTGAATTTTACTGAGTGTTAATTATGAGATAAATAATTATTAGACAAATATTTTAAATTTAAACATACTTTTATTTTTTACATTGTAATATTTTGCATTAAGTCCGATGTTAATTTTTCCTTTTTCTTATCTAAGGACATATATTTTATCTCAGGGTCTATTTGTGACATTGTGCTTTCGTCTCACACTAACAACTTACATTGACGCAGCATTGTACCCCGAGCGCTATTTTTACTAAAAACATTTTCCTGAGGGAATGAGATATTTTTTTGGGATGAAGAGTAGCTTATGTAACTTCACGGCCCTCCAACTATCTCTGTGCAAAAAATCACGTGGATCCGTTGCTCATTCGCGACGTGAAAGAAGGACAAACAAACAAACAAACAAACAGACACACTTTCGCATTTATAATAATAGTTAGGATAAAGCACCAGCGTGGCCGTGACTTCCGGCGGAACACGCTTGCAAGCTAACTTTATTTACTTCCATGTTTCCGGGCATCCACTAACGGTACGAAAAGGAATATCCCAACAATGGAACATCCTTCACCAAAATTATGTCTTTCCTGTAATTCTGGTTAAAAACGGTGCAAACATTATCACATAAATTATGTTCTTGTCCTTCTCTATAATGTTACTACTGTTTTAGATTTAAAAATCCTACAGTTTTAAAAAATGGCATTGAAGCCGGCCTCTGTGATGTATTATTTATCGTTGGTCTTATTCTACATTAGTTTTACCATAGCTATAAACCACGACGCCTGCTTTACACTGCATTTATGAAATATATTCAACAGAGTCAAGCATCCGCTAAGCAATTCCTTATTTAAACAGAAGCCAATGATTAAAAATAAACTGAANGAAGCCGGCCTCTGTGATGTATTATTTATCGTTGGTCTTATTCTACATTAGTTTTACCATAGCTATAAACCACGACGCCTGCTTTACACTGCATTTATGAAATATATTCAACAGAGTCAAGCATCCGCTAAACAATTCCTTATTTAAACAGAATCCAATGATTAAAAATAAACTGCAGGATAAGTTTTCCTGATGTGAACTAATGAACGCAACACAATAACTGAACACAGGCAATCCCTCAAAGAAAAGAACGATGTGGCATCACATTTTCCCGGTGTTTCTATAAGCTACATATATTTCATGACGTCATACCTTGCTAATGGGGAAACTTAAAACTGATCACTAAAAGGGTCTCCAATGAGCGATGATTTTATAGGCAATGGATTTAACGTCAACAATACAAAAAATATATAAATTTTTCTTTCTGTAGGGTTTTGAATATAGAATTTATAATGTGAATAAACTCTTCATAAAATGTCCTACAATATGAGTGTTTAAAACGAAATAAACCCTTTATCACATTTTAATTTTCCCATCAGAAAAATCCCACGAAATGGCTCAAATTCAATGACCTGGCAACACTGCAGGCTCTCTACCTGTTGGGGTCGCGGTGGCGCAGTGGCTAGAGTATTTGCTACCCACCAATGCGAACCGGGTTCAATTTCCGGCGTTGGGTTGTTCCCGGAATTTCGTAGGTGGGAATCGTGCCCGGGTTTCCCCGGAAATCTCCCGTTCTCCCCGCCCTTGCATTCCGGCGCTGCTTTATTTACACTTTGCTTCACCCTCGTCAGCTCTCAAAATCTTGTAGTTAAGGTGGGCCTCCTGGGTAAGCCGCCGAACAGTGTGCAGAGCTCCAGCAGAAAATGTTGTACCAACATACCGTCCAACGTGCCTGAGTGAGGTCTGCTTACGAATAACATTTAAGATAATTTACGCTTCTGTATACGTTTTTCATTTCCTCCATTTCTCTCTAAAGCATGTTTTTGTGATAGTGAACATGGCTCGAACGGTTGTTTTCACGGTCATTTTAAGGTATGAAAATTCCAGTACAAAACATTAAAAATGGAATAGGAACGTGCATCAAACCTTTCATTTTACTATCATGCCATAAAATGGTAGGGTATCCGCTGAAAGTCTCATACAGGTGCTTTATCGACGGCGAGACTGCACGCCAGTTCAGTGCTTTGGCGTAGAGGAGATAAAGGAGTTGATGCCCATGTCACGGTCGCCCCTAGCGCTCCAACGCTTTAAGGGCTCAGACCTGCAAAATTCCTTCAAGCAGACGGCCATCTTAAGAGACACCCAAAAATATCCACTCTTCTGCTAGAATACTCGGTACAGGGTCGGTCCTGGGAGAGGAGATAATGATGCCAGACCCTGCTACGGTCGGTACGCATCTTACGAGCAACGAGTCTTGTCTGCAGCCTCTCGAAGGCGTCAAGAGAGGGGGGAACATTAGCAGAAGTCAGCTGCGAGAAGGAGAAGTTGGCGGTGCCAAAGCCAGTCACCTCCGTCTTTAACGAGCGACGGAAACCACGAGCGAAAACCGGTTCGGCAAGTGCCCTCCCCCCCTGGGCCCGACACACGTGTGCAGCAGCTCTGCTGGAGTACAGTGCGTCGGAACACGCTGAAAGGCCTCCTCGGCTCCTGGAAAATCGCACCCCACCCCCCTTCCCCCCCGGGAACGACCAGCAGAGACACCCGATTTCCGCGAAAAGATTTCACGACCAGTACTTCATAACACTTCGTCTCAGTNCGGGAACGACCAGCAGAGACACCCGATTTCCGCGAAAAGATTTCACGACCAGTACTTCATAACACTTCGTCTCAGATCCACTGTCGTGATTGGATGGTTTCCATGTTGCGCGTCTTAGGTGTCCGTGCGCGAATCATAGACGTGCAGTATTGGAGTAATTCTGATTGGCCAGTCAGGTAGGAAAATTCCTTCGCACGAAGACACTCCGCCAATAAGCAAAATAAAACTGCTGGTATGCCCGTATAGTATTGAAATATAGTGTGTGAGGAAATTTTTTTCCCGAAATTCATGTATATCGTATAGTATAGGATTTGCAGTTATTCGCAAAGAAAAATTCGTGCATGTATTGGTAACATTGCTTTTTAAACTCATCCTTAATTAACAAAGGTTTTATACATGTTTAACAGACCCGCATTTAATATATCAAACTTGCATACTGATACATTTACTGAACTAGGCCAAATTATAACATATATACTGAAAAACACATATTTTAGCATGGCACAGCGAGCATTTTTGCCTGTAAGTAGCTGTTTATAAAAATCAGTACATGTTTCACTGTAATTGAAAAATGTAGAAATTCATATTTATGTAACTTAACTGAACTTGAGTGTCGTTTATTTCTCCATTTATAGTTCATGGCAGAAAAATGATCTATGTTAAAGCATTTTAAGGGAACGTACTAAAACATTAACAATATACTTTATCATCTATCTGATAAAGATATCGAACTCAATTTTTCAAATAATTTTACATCTGTCTCTACAGGAAAAACACTAGCAATATCAGTCACTTCAGAAAACTTATCATCTACATTCAACTTATCTACAGTTACTAACGATTCAGTAAATTTTAACAATTTCTGAAATTGTGGTGGATATTCTAGTGACCGGTAGTTCATCGTGCAGAAAATATTGTCTTCACTGAAATCAAATCATTTGTTTTTGGTAGCTCAGAAATACTCTATATAATATACAAGTTAAAATAATTAACGTTATGTTTCTCGTCATTTGGAAATAGTTCACCAAAACGNAAATACTCTATATAATATACAAGTTAAAATAATTAACGTTATGTTTCTCGTCATTTGGAAATAGTTCACCAAAACTATGTCAACCCTATTTATCTATGTGGCTGCCTTCACTGTTCGTTTTGATCCAAAGACAATAAAAGACAAATAGCCGTCTGCCAAGTCAAATATTTGCTTCTTTCAAAATAACGAGCATGTGTTGCCATCTATGAACATTATACACATAGCTTTCTTAGAAAAATTGATTATCAAATTGGCAATTATAAATATTGTATAACAAGGATAGANAACATTATACACATAGCTTTCTTAGAAAAATTGATTATCAAATTGGCAATTATAAATATTGTATAACAAGGATAGACTATTTTCGATTTTCATACTTGAAAAAATGTTTTCTATTTTTTCTTATAGGACAGTGAAAAATTTAAGTTTTGAAAAGAATACACATTCCTTCAAAGAACGCTTCGACCATTAACAAAATTTGTAATCACATTAATTTTTTGTCAGGTTGTGCAGACAAGAACAGTGTGCAGAAAAAAAAAGTGCAAACTCAGAATTGTTCTGGGCAAATCTCTACATCTGGCAACTATAACGAGGCACCCAATTTTCACGAAAAGAGTTCCGTGCATGCCGTATTTCAAGACATTCGGACATATCGGAAGTTTTCTTTTTCTTATTGGTAGGGGCGCCGGATTAACGCGAAAAGACTTCAAGACCAGTTGTATTTCAAAACCGTTTACCTCATGTCCACTCGCGTGGTTGGACGATGTGCATGTTACGCGTCTGATATGTCTGTTCGCAATCGTAGAAGTAACAGTAACAGAGTAACTTAATTATGATTGGCCACACGAGTTACAAAATGGCTCCTGAATAAGAAAATTTGCCAATGGGACAAAGAAAACTGCTGCTGTGACCGTTGGGTACTGAAATCTAGCGTGCGTGGAAATATTTTTTTCGCGAAATTCGGGTGTCAGTACTTATTGCCACAGGCCACGTATCTTTGACGAATTACGTTTTCTTACTTGAATGGCCAGTCAGAAGTAGATTGCTTCGTTCTTGTTTGTCTGCAATTCGCGGGCTGAACACTCGGAAGCGTAACACGTAAATTGTCCAGTCACAAAAATGGACCCGAGATCAATTGTTTTGAAATACAACTAGCGAAATTTTTTCGCAAAAATTGCGTGTCCCTACACATGGTGCAGGGCTTAGTTCGCTACTGGATAGCTCACGGCTATACGCGAAAGCCTGTCGTTATGTCAGAAATGGTGTGTTTATAATTAAAAAAAACATAGGAACAAAGCATGGAACATAAACACAGTAAAAAATATTAGGAAATTTACGTGAGTGAGTGAAGAGATTAAGGCGGCTCTTAACAGCGAGGTTTTAAGAGCCGATGGGGGTAATTGAGAAGAGTTTTATCAAGAGGTTATAAAGGAAGAAATACGCCATGTTGGAAGCCTTGTAGTATTTATGTTCATTAAGGTAGGTAAAAAAATAAAATAAATAAAATTATTTCTTAAAGAAAAGATACAAAATACTCTTAAAAACAGTTCAAAGTAGAAATCCTATCACATAATGTAACATTAAACCATGACTTGAAACCAGAAAAATTCACGAGTTCCATGACCTGCAGGCTAGACTTTCCATTTCCAGTCTTATGTAAAAATATGCTGATATTAACTGTACATTGGTTTTCTGCTGTCACAGTGAAAGGTGACGATTGGGCCAACTTTCTCCATGAGGTGTCAAACGCCGTGTGGACCAATGGCTGAAGTTTTATAAACNGAAAGGTGACGATTGGGCCAACTTTCTCCATGAGGTGTCAAACGCCGTGTGGACCAATGGCTGAAGTTTTATAAACACACGTGTTTCGAATTCTAGTTTGTCCCGAAATGAATCCACGAATTTGTCAGGTCTCTTACCGTGACATGACGCGANACACGTGTTTCGAATTCTAGTTTGTCCCGAAATGAATCCACGAATTTGTCAGGTCTCTTACCGTGACATGACGCGAAAATCAATGCCGAAAGTAAACATACAACTAATGGTGCATGGTAACACAGAGGTAGTGTTTTGGCCTACGAAGGTGTAGAATATCAGTCTTTTGAGTTCGCGAGTTCAAAACTCGATATGTTGGTAAATATTTATACACATATTTTAAATTAATAAACGTGTTTCATGTAGCGAGTAAATAAAAATCATGAATAAGTATCTGTGGCAGTACGCTAGTATATCAAATAATTATGTGATTGCACTAATTAGGTATTCGTTTAAGCCAAATTGTTTGGAGATAATGGTTTATCGCAGGAAAATTTGACTGTTTGCTAGGACTAGACGTACTGTACATATTTCCGACGGTTTTCTTTTCTTATTGGCCACCATGCATGTATGAAGCTACTATCCCATTTAACAGGACCAATGAGGATTCTGATATTCTAAAGCAGAACGTTTGTGATTGGCTTGCAAAGATCTTAGCCGAGTCAAAAACCTTGGTCATCCAATCATAAAAGGATAAACCAGCTATAGTGTAATCAAAATATTTTGGCTCAAAATGTTTTCGCTTTTTTCCAACATCCCTACAAATAATATAACTAGCTCTATAAATCGGCTGGGGCTTAATACAACTTTGAAAAGGTTAATGTGTTTTTAAATGCTCTTTAACACAAAAAATTCAAAATTTAGCTGCTCTTTCCCTGATAGCTTAAGTTATTTATAGTTAATTTGTTTTCAAAATTCTTTATAGACTTAAAAAAGTTAACGCTTGCAGACTAGTTGGTTCAATGCTATTTATTTGTTTTACTCTATTCTTTAGAATTACAGTTACACAACAAAAAATATACCTGTTTACTAAAGAATACGTTTTACAACATTCACAAACTCTCAGTGCCTAAGTCACCGTGGTGTATCTGTTATAGTACTCGCCTAGCAATCCAAGGTACGTTGGTTCGGGACACTCACTCAGAAAGGATCAGTAAACTTTCGAAAAGTTCTAAATAAAGTAAATGTGTTAAAGAATAAATGTTTGGTAAAATATTTCTTCGTGTTATTTGGTTGAATAATTTTTCCACGCCGTTTACGAATTTTTCCTTACTTATGATTACAGACCAGAAAAATTCGCGAAATCAATGACCTGCAGGCTAGACTCCACAGTCTTATGTACAAATATGTCGATATTAACTGCACATTGGTTGTCTGCTGTCACAGTGGAAGGAGGCAATTGGATACCGTTCTCCGTGAGGTGTCAAACACCGCGTGGACCAATAGCTAAAGTTACATAAACGCAAGTGTTTTGAATTTTAGCTGTCCGAAAATGAATCCGCGAATTATTCAGGTCTCTACAGTTATGATACAATTTTCCCGTCAATCACCGTATCACATATTCTGCAGAATGCTGTCCACACACAAATGTATTCGGGAAAATATATAGAGGCGCTATAATTTCCTGACATAATTCGGTACCAAGGAAAACTGAATACAAGTATGTGTTTGCACTACGTGTGTCATTGGACTTCCGTTCATCCAACACGCTCTGCAGGACTTAGAACCAATAATAAGCTATCAGCACTCTGGTGGCTTCCTCGTGTGTGGTCGGGTGGAACAGGAGAATGCGTTCTACCTTAGACGGCAGCGAATGAACAAGTGACCTCTGCTCGAGTGTGTAAAGGAGTGCGGAATATAGACTGGTGCCATCTTATAACACGAAATTTTGGTGTCTATAATAGAGACCTTTAAAATTCACGTTTAAATTTGGGGGCACGAATAACTTTAAACACATGTACCTTTTCAATACGATTTCCACTGGAACACGAGTTATTTGTAAGGCTACCTGTTTTTCACGAAAAGATTTACGCGGAGACTAGACTTCAACATCCAACATCCTATGTGTATAGACCTGAAGAATTCGCGGATTCATTTTGAGACAAGTTAGAATTCAAAACGTGTGTGTTTAAATTTTTTTAGCCATTAGTCCACGCGGTGTTTGGCACCTCCTGCCGAACGCTGGCCTAATCGTCGCCTTCCACTGTGACAGCAGACAACCAATGTGCAAATAATATCGGAATATTTGTATTTACAACTGTGCAGTCTAGCCTGCAGGTCATTGAACACGCGAATTTTTCAGGTCTCTAGTATGTGCGCACTGACAGCCTTCCTTTGGCTATTGGCAGCTTGTACTTAAGTGAAGGCAGTATGTTAAATGAGTAAGCCAGTCCGAATAAAGTTTCTCCGATACTGACCGTTAGTGATTCGCGGGCAGACAGATAAGACGCTTAACAATACAAGTGATCCAATTACGAAAGTGGTTCTGAAGAAAAGTGCGTTGGAACACAACTTGTCATGATATCTTTTCCCTAAAAACAGGTGCTCCTAGTTATTTGACACGCTTTGGGTAACGCTGCGCCAATAAATGAACACTTCACAATCACGTGCAGTGGAGGAACTACGCGGGCACGAGTAGGTACAGTAGGGGAGACAGTACGGTTGTGCCAGGGTACGAAAGTGACAGTCGAAATATTAGCCAAAGTATACGGATTAGCGAGTTGTGGTAACGGCGAAGGGAGGGGCTTGCATGTCTGAACCCGTGTCACAGTATTGCGTGCGCTAGGAGAGACCCGCATTCGTTTTTTGACAGTCAAAAGTAAGTATTTTTGTTCGATTTATTTTGATAATTGTTGTTACATACATACAGATTGAGTATTAAGTGTTATTTATCTATATAACATATACATTAGTAAATAAAAAGCAGTGATTACTTTGTTCATAGATTATTTCATTTTGGCATGGTGTTTGTTTTTATGAAAACAAATGCGTTGGGTATGGTTGTGACATTGTTTGTGGGTACGGTTGTGACATAAGTAAAAGTTGTGTTTTATTGTTTTAGATGCCCAGACAACGCTCGCGGAAGACTGAAAAGGGGAGGCAAAACATTACTCAATACGAAAATGCATATATTGAAACAAAACGAGGTGTATCTCTGCGACAAGCAGCAGAAATGTTTCAAATTAATCGAATGTCCTTGTTCAGATGTTGATATAAAAATATTAATTTTTATGCTGAAGAACACATTGTCGTGTTTTTATTTCAAAGAATTTGAGGTAACGTTTATAAATGTTTTATTTTTAATCTTAAAGAGTTCCTGTAAAGCTAGTTTCTATCTAGAAATACAGGTTTATTCAATTTAGATAAATGAAGACTGATTATAATAACTACAGATGCTAAAGTGTCTTATTTGTTGTAAGTGATTACAATGGGTATTTTATTTGTTTTAATACAAAGATATTTTTGATATTTATGATGTTAATTAACATTTATTTTATATTTTGATTATGAATAGTTATGCTAGTTTCTAGGTAAAACACAAATTTTGAGACTCATTGTAATGTGAAGACTGGTTTTAATAATTACCTTTTATGTATATAAATGCTATAGTGCCTTATTTCAGAGTATTATTAAATACTGTCACTTTCGACCCCAAGCACTGAATCAACGGCCCCTGGGGTGTGATCGGTTGTGACATTTTAATTTATTATATGTTGGGTTATGTAGAGATTATACGAAACATCACTTTTCGTTTAGCTAACTGGTATACATACAAAACTATGACCGATCAAATGCAAAATGGCACAACCGTACCCAGTCTTCCCTACTGTGGATTTTAGCCCGATTCCAAAACGCGAATTTTGCATGTCCTTACTAATAATTAGAGACCTGAAGAATTCGCGGATTCATTTTGAGACAAGCTAGAATTCAATTCACGTGTGTTTGTATAACTTTAGCCATTGGTCCACACGGTGTTTGACACCTCCTGGAGAACGCTGGCCCAATCCTCGACGTCCACTATGACAGCAGACAACCAATGTGCAGTTAATATTGGCATATATGTACATACAACTGTAGAGTCTAGCCTGCAGTTTATGAAACTCGCGATTTTTTTAATAATATATTAAAAGGTTAACATGACGCTCCCCGTAAAATTTGCCTTGCATGTATTGATAAGGACGCTTGATTTTCGCGAAGCGAATCCCCGTCATCACGTTTTATTTCAAAACGCTTAAAACTCAGATTCACTTCAGCGATTGGATAGTCCCAATTGCTCCGAGTCTTTGATGCCTGCCCGCGAATCACAGCCGTTCAGTACCGGAGTAACCTGATTCCCATTAGCTCAGTAATATGTTAACCCGTTCAGTCACCGTGTCCACAATTGTAATTTATGATGGGAGCTGTACACAGCAGGGCACCAGTGTCCAGCCTTCCTGGTGAATAATCTTATTTGTGGACTTTTCTACGCCTCTTTGACATGAATGGTTAACGTCAATAGCATTGAACAAGCAGAACGTTGTTCATTGTCTGAAAAAAAAAAAGTTCATACCAAAAAATTACGTGATTGCAACACTTCAACTCGGAAATTAATGCGTGGCCGAACGGGTTAAGGGGTTAAATGCTCGCGGAAAGCAAGGCAGCAACATTACGCGTCCACGCAAGCGGAAATCCGAGAGAAAAGGGAGCGCGCAGTAGACTGAAATGTTGGCTCGGAACAATGGGCACGACAATAGCTTTTCGCGTCAGCACGATTTGTTGTTCGAAATTCCTGCGCCGACGCAGTGGTGTGTCATTGCACTGCGGTTGTTCAACTCGGTGCAACAGAATGCCGCGCGGTTCCTGCGAATAAACAAGCATTGTTAATGTTTTCTTTTTGCCGTAACGCGTGGTTGAATTTTTCTGCTACGGGAGTTCCTTTGTTCCAGGCACTTGGCGCTATATCCACTGCTATAATAAAAATACACTATTTTCCAGACATCCTACCAACACACATCAGTTTCTGTTGGACTATGCTGCTAAGTGTAGCTCTAGCAACTGTTCTATGCACATTTCTTTGGCCTTGAAAATAAAACTCACATAGGTAAAATTTCCCGCTTTTGCTGTCGTGAATAAACACATTTTATTTCCGTAAATAGGGACTTATTTCATTTTAGTAAAAAATATTTCGTGACCAGTTATATTTTAAACTCTTTTAACTGGATGATTTGAACCGAGTGATACGCAACTTAATTTACTTACCGCTTATAACAGACGTTTAGTATCGGAGTTAACTTAATTCTGATTGGTTCAGGCAAGCATGAAGGTGTCGTCTCGTAATGACACCTCGACAATAACCGAAGGTAAACTGCAGTTCTGAACATAGGATTTTGAAGTCCAGCCTGAGCGTTATAGTGTTTTGGGTTTTGGAAAATGGTGTATCTTGTAATACAGACACGATACAACGAGAAAAGAAAACCTGATGTGTATATTCAATGTTAAATTTTACAGTATGCTCAAACTGCTTTGCTGAAAGTGTCTTATTTTAGCGATTAAATGTTAGCATAATTGGTTTCACCCTCTTGTATATAGTATTAATGCCTAAGCTCTTGTAATTTTATAAATTAGGTCCACTGGAGATCCAAACATTTCTTAGGCTTATTTAAGATTTATATATATTACGGGGAACCACTGTTTGTTCTTTTGCTACAGTGTCAGTGAGAAATGTGTTAAAACTTTGGGCTCATTTTATCTAATTTTGCCAAGCTGTTGTAAATAATTTATTCTATCCGAAGCCGTCAAAAGTGCATCAAATTATCTTCAGCTCAATAATAACAATATGACTAGATGAGTTTACGAATTTTAAGCTTTCTATCAATTACTAATACGTAAGAAAAAAAATAGTAAAAAAAAACAAAAAAAAAAACACGGTTGCATCTTTGCCATCTAATATGGAGAATAAAATAATAGTGTTGGTTTAAGAGTCACATTGGTATACGAACTCCAATGTGATTCGTTAGGGGACTTATAATGCAAAGAGCCCACGTGGTGGCGTAGTTGTGATAACACGCATCTTCCACCACGGCGAACAGGGTTCGGATCGCGGCGGATTGGCACTCGGATGTGTAAAACGTGGTGGACGTTGCCGTTGGCAGGTGGGATTCTCTCCGAGTACACCAGCTCCTTTTCGTCCTATCCATCGCTGGTTTAGATCCGCCCTCCTTGCTTCGCCACCATCACCGCTGAAAACTTCAGCGCCGAACTGGCACTCACACAGTAGTGAAATTCATTTGGTGTTGGCGCACCCATTCGCTGATTGGCTGAGAGAGCCCCTGGAATGGGCCTGGTTTCTGGTTGGCTCCTGCGTGCTGCGAAAGATTCTATACTGGCTGGAGATCGCAGTTTAGTTGAGTGGAGAGGTTTGCGCGGCGTTTACAGTAAATCCCCTGTCACACAGTCAAATTTTCGCGTTCAAATTACGTATGACTCGGGCCACCCGATTTTCGCGAAAATAGTTCTACAGAAGCGAGATTTCTATATCCTTCTTGAACTCCTGCAGGTTTCCTTCCTTTATTGGCTGCATGCATTTATCTAAATACATGGTGATGTTTGACAGGGTCAATGAGAATTAGGTTACTCCGGCACTGCACGTCTGTGATTCGCGGGCGAACACCTGAGACGTGCAACAGTTGAAACCAACCAATCGCGATAGTGTAGCTGAGTTAAAGTATTTTGAAATAGAACTTGTCCCTACTTATTACAATAAAATGTGTTGACAAAATACGACTATAGAATGTTTCGAAGGTGTTTGAAAATGCGTCACATTCACATTTTTTTTGTATTGAGTGTATATATATATGTATATGTATATATATATATATATATATAT
>NQII01000728.1:502848-518752 GCA_002778355.1 Clitarchus hookeri
GGGGGGGGGGGCTACACGATAGTAGCCAGGTGTACCACTTTTTTTGGCTCTTCAGTGTATATATAATGTTAGTCGCAATTTAAAAAATGTATATGAGATAGTGCTGTTGTGATTCCATGAAGACCACTTCAGGAAGAAATGTAACTATTATTGGGATTTATTTTCAATTCTTTACTAAATTTAAACTTAATTTTTAGATTTATTTGTTGCACATCGAAATGATTCTGATTTCTCAATATTCCGTTCATGCTCAGAGAACCTCCATGTAAACTAATTATCTTCATAAGCTTATATCATTTTTCAGAAACTGTTAGGCATTTTAAAGATTCGCAGTGTCTGAAATTAAAATTACTGATTCTCTGAGCCCATCAAACATCAACGAAATTTTATAACCGGTTCAACTTTCAAAATGTTTTATAGCTAGAGCCATTCAACTTTTCCAGACAAACATGGCGACAATAATAAAGTTTCGGTGTCGCCACATCATTCCAACTTCATTTGACCAAATTAACGGAAGCAGTTCGAGAGGAAAATTTAAGAGTGTGGCAGTTTTTTTCTCCGAAACCTGGCAGAAGAGGATTTGTTTTGCGTTTTGCGGGCTAAAAGGGCACAGGGTGTAGCTCAACACACTTCCTGAAATCGTAATGGGATAGTTTCTCTACGTGTTATCGCCCAGATAGTCGTCGCATAAAAAATATATTTTTCTCTTCTCAGCTGTAACCTGTTAGAAAGTAATGAAGGCAGTGAAAATTCAACAAGTTTAGAACGTTTGGAAAACTATTATCTGTGCTCTGACGCGCCAGAAATGTTGATACAACCTCTGAAAAAGAAGGCATTTATTTTCGTGGCTATACAAAAGCCAGATATGCATCCTATCTACCCCCGCGCCTGTGCCCTTTCTGGGTAATACATTGTTATAAGTAGGGACAGTGACTTTTCGCGTAAAAATCGGAGCACACAGTAGACTTCAATACTATATACACACCTCAGCTGTTGTTATACCTCCATTGGCTGCTGGTGCCGTGTCCGTCTTTGACCAAGCCACTCAGGACTAAGTCACTCCGACACTGAACCTTCGTGATTCGTGCGCAAACGGTTAACACGGGTCAGAACATTTTTTAACCAATCAAAGAATCTGGACGGCCCTACAGTGCTTTGGACTGTATCTTGTCTCGAAATATTTTGGCGAAATATCCCTGCCCTAGTTATAAGTATTTCCTTTAGCTTACCATTACGTTATCTATCTTATAACTGTCCTTCCTTTGGCTCTCCCGGGAGACGTAACTTTTGATTATTGTTTTGTTTTTATTACTTTGCATACCATTACCCTTTGATTGATTGTTGTTGTATATGATTATAAACTACATTTTGTTTTACTGTCAAGCTGGTCGGACGGTGAGTGTGGCACAGTTGATCCTGCCATCCGCCCTTACTCTCCCAGTAACCTGGGGGTTATTCCCTGTATTCTAATGTATATATTTCTACTCTACTTTTCTACGCCATTGTAAAGCGGCTCTACAATTTATTAACTATATTCATCCCTGTGTTAGGCAGCGGCCGGGAGAGTGGCATGTGGACCTCTTTCCGATCCCCCACCCCCGCATAAACCATCCCTCAGTCTAGATTCTCGTCATTTAATTCTAATTCTCCATGTTCCATTGCCTAACAAAAGGCGAACCGAGAAAACTGCTAAATCCAAAATGTAAGGGAACAATCCCTGTAAACAACGGGTAGGATGAAGCGAGGCGAGCATGTAGCAGCGCCTTAACGCAAGAGAAGGGGAAACGGGAGATCCCCGAGAAAACCCGCCGACCAGCGGCATAATGCGGCACGATTCCCGCGTGCGAAAATCCGAGTAGCGGCCCCGCCGGTAGTAGAACCTGGCTTCGAGCTCTATACCCGGTACACCAACACTGGTGGCTACCCAATGCGCTCGTGACCTTTTGCCGCGAGCCTGGCTACGTCAGTGCGGCCCCGCCGAAGTGCACTGCGGAACAACGAACTCGACCTTATGTCCACAGCGCACGCGATCGCTGATTCGCAATCAAGCCGCTCGTTGCAACCCAGCGGAAGCGAAAACACGTTAATCACACCGTGTCTCCTCGATTACACGTTCCCTATGCCGCTCGTCATTCATTTGACCCTTTCAGACTCACTTTAATTTACGGTTTCGGGCGTTGCAAGAAAAACATTTGTTTCGTTGCCAAAGCCAAAGACCTGCAGGCTATATGTTCGGCTACGTCGATATTAACCAATCATGACCTACACCAGTAAGATGGTTTGTGAATCATTCGACCACAGGTGAGATTATTGGTCATTGAGTTTCGCAGTCGGCAACAGACCAAAAACTGCCTACATGTTCGTGGTGTACACAATTGTGATCACTGGGTATGGGTGTGTTAAATACGAAATGGTAAAACCGTTTGGTCTTGGGAGGAGCAGGAGCATTCTACGAAATTTTGTAAAAATATAAAATCTCATGAAAAATTTTATTATGGCTAATTTATGGTTACATCCAACTTTTCTGAAGCCCTGCAAAAGTTCACCTTTCATGCTTTTGCTCAGCCTCATGATTACACTAGGTCTAGAAAATTACACCGACTGGACAACACACCGTATCTGTGGGCACTCAATGTAATAATATTTAGCACAATAACCATTTCTTACTAGGCACTACCAATACACTTATAAATTGCCTATTTTTATTCATGTTAATTATAAATGAAATGTTATAATTTATAGATAAAATATAAGTAAAGAACTAATTTATCCAAAAATAAAATAATTTTAAGTTAAGAGAAGCATAAATCTCTTGTAGTACATAACGTATTTAGGAAACAACCAAACACGTCATATACATATGAAGTGATTTTTCAAAGGTTTGATTCTAAAATTGTAAAGACACTGCTAATAGATTATACATATTTTATTAATTTAAAGAAGCTGAATAAAAAACACACTTTACAGGGTTTAATTTAATATAGTCTATTCTCTTTTCTGAAGCCCAGCTGAAGTTCTACTTCTAGGATATTCCTTCACCCCATGCAAACAAAGCTTATTCGAGTCTAGAAAATTACACCAAAGGAACAACGCCCCGCATTCGTGCGCACACAACGTAATCATATTTAGCATAAGAACAATTTCTTACTTGGCATTACCAAAAAACACCTATTTTGAAACTGATTCAATTCATATCAACGATAAATGAAATATTACCATTTAAAAATAAAATAAAACTCCAACTCAACTAATTCAACCAAAAATAAAGTAGCCTTCCTTAATGTTAACACAAGTGTAAACCACTTGTAATACATAACATAATTAGAAAACAACAAAACACGTTAAATATGGTGTAATTTTTCAAAGGTTTCATTCAAGAATTTTGAAGAAACTGCGAATTGAATTAAGCAGTCGAAAAATGGGGAGTATAGGGCAAGGGCGTGGAGGGTCGGAGCGCCGGAACTGTTCATGCCCTGTCATTCTGGCCCCCAGCGGCCATCTTGTCCATCATGTTGGATGTCCGTGACCTTGACCTATGGCCTTGGCCCCAGCGACATTTAACCTTGAAGGACCCGAAAATCCCAAACATTAAAAAAATATATTAACAAAAATTATTAATAAATACTATTATTAAAATTATTGAAAATGTTTTTATTAAAAAGTTGTTATTAATAATTATTGAAAAACGTATTATTAAATAATATTATTAAAAATTAATATCACAAATTTATTTTAAAATATTTTGTTTCCAGAGGTCTTACCAGCACTACCAGCCAACGACTGACCCTCGTCAATGTTCCTCATTGGTAGATTACTTGTGTTCGCTTCACCCCAAAAGTGTTTTTTTATTGGTTGATTATTAATGTACGTTCGATATCCCACCAATGTTTCTCATTGCATATGCATACCCTCCCCTTCCCCCTCACTTCTGCACATTCTGTCGAATACACTCCACCCACCATATTGATTTTTTCGTTTGTCATTTGTAGGGCCACCGGTTTTTCGCGAAAAGATTTTTGCCCAAGATAGATTTCAACTTCTTGCCTGCATTCTTGCGAATTTCCTTTGGCTATTGGCCGCGTGTCTGTGTGAGAAAAAATGTACTACTTACGTGGGCCAATCAGAATAAAGTTACCGTGGCACTGCACGTCCGTGATTGGCTTGCAGACAATTAAGATGTGCTCGAGTTAAACTTAACCTACTACGATATTGGTTCTGAACTAACGTGTTTTGAAGTACAACTAGTCGTGGAATCTTTTCGCGAAAAACAGGTGGCTTTAGTCATTTGTTTACTTTTTCATCACCTACGTGATAATTGTGTATTAATGATCGATTGCGCCGCCAGAGAAGCTGTCGATATAGCCCCTATGTTGGTTGTTGCCGGCATTGACCTTTACCCCAATAACTTTGAGCTCGAAAAATCGAGAAAAATCACAGTATGTGAATACAATTGTCCATTACTAGCCGGTTGCAACATGGAGCCATACCGACTAACCATACTAGCCTACGACTGACCCCACCAAAGACTGGTTCCTGGCGAGATTGAATGAGCGCAAGACTAGCTGCTGACGATACCAGTTCCTGCGAAACTGGCCAGACCAACCGACAAGACCAATCTGCCATACCACCCACCTATACAAACGATGATAGACAATCTCGAAAAAAGTCTCAAATAAAAATTTATTTTATTAACTTATTATAAATATTCTATATTTCTAATTATTTTCAAGATGTTTGCAGATCATGGATAGTAGCCAACAATCTCATCTTATATAACCCCGATCCTTCATTTCATCGATGATTGAAGATATCTCAACGATGTGTAAGAGATCCCCGCATTTTGGCAGGTCAATTAAATATCTGAGTCTATCAGCAAGTTAATTCGGATCTTCGGGAAATATATAACGAGCATTCTTGGTGCTTTCTGCCTGCTTCACATCACTTGTCGAAGGAAACTCGTTGGTGAAATGTATGGGAACGTCGAGAGAATCATCATATTTCTCAACAGATACTTCATAAACACTGTCGTCATAGTCATAATCATCACTGCTGTCTTCATGATCGTCTTCACTTCCTGTTTCATCCTCAGTATCAAGTTTACTTTTCATTGTATGAGTCGCATGGTCATCATTAATATTTGAAGCATACAATCGTTTATTTTGAAGTTAATCGACTTAACGCAAACATCTTTTAAGTGTACATTCCACACATACCGACTGTACCATGCCTCGTAGGTCTCTCATTACATCATTAGCATTAACTGTCTCATCATAGTCGTCTCTGGAATAAGTACCTATCGATGAACAAGGGGTATTGACAACCTCACATGCTGGTTCTCAAAGGGCAAATCCTTGCAGATCTTGGTGTAGTTCTTCAATGTATCGCCTTGTATAAATCGCATGTGCCAATTGTCGTGACGCTTCATCATGCGAGTTCCCTCGCCATCTGCGAACATTTTATGTAGTGTATTAATATGAGGTAACGAAGTCAATATATGTTTTCTAGAGTCAAGCAAAGGTGCGTTACCTTTACACGTACCAGTGTATCTCTTTAAATTATAGCTTCTACCAAATGTTGCGCAGCACATAGCGCATGTTAGCATTCTGGTGTTAAGTTTCTTTGAAAATTCGATCTTTTCATGGCGTCGTGCATTACAACTTTTAATGATAATCTTAGCACAGTAACAACAGTGTTTTCTATGTAACTGTCGACCAATCGATAGAGGTTTGCATGTAGTCGTACACGACAAACACGATTGCACATCGTCAGAGGTTTGCATCGTCTTCAAACATATGTGTATTCAAACACTTGCACTATTACTGCACAGTGCTGACTCATCAGTGCTGACTCATCAGTGCTTACTCCTCAATGCCGACTCATCAATGCTGAGTCCTCAGAGCTGACTATTCAGTGGTAACTCCTCATTTCGGAGAGTGTGGAGCTGATTGCGGAGCAAGTAGAGCTGATTGCGGGGTGTGGAGTGCTGTTTGCGGAGCTGATTGCAAAGCATGTGGTGCTTATTGTGGTGTGTGTGGTGGACTCTTAGTTTAGATGGTTGTCTCATGTGGCTGAGAATTTCGAGTAGAGGGTGAAAACTCTATCAGAGAATTGGCACTGTCGACAATCATGTGGTGATAATGTAGGTCGCGGGCACAAGATTAACTGTTAAATATTTGCTTTTATATAGAAAAATGTCAGTAGATGATCTGACTCAGTGAGGTGAACATCGATTTGGAAGCGCCCTGTAATCATACCACGAAGATGAGTTGTGCATTCCAATTCCTGGCATTCACCTCAAATATCATTATTGTCGTCAGTGCCGATTCTGCGATAGAGGGGGGCAGCGGTGGCGTAGTGTCCAGGGTGCTCGCCTCCCACCACGGCGATACGGGTTCAATCCCCGGTGGTTTCACTCCGGATTTTTACATGTGGGAATCGTGCCGGACGATGCCGCTTGCTGGCGGGTTTTCTCGGGGTCCTCAAATTTCCCCCGCCCTTGCATTCCAGCGCCGCTCCATTCGAGGGTCACATTTCTGTCATGCCCGGAGATGACGGTCNGGAGCCGCGACCTGCATTATAACCACATGATTGTCGTCAGTGCCGATTCTGCGATAGAGGGGGGCAGCGGTGGCGTAGTGTCCAGGGTGCTCGCCTCCCACCACGGCGATACGGGTTCAATCCCCGGTGGTTTCACTCCGGATTTTTACATGTGGGAATCGTGCCGGACGATGCCGCTTGCTGGCGGGTTTTCTCGGGGTCCTCAAATTTCCCCCGCCCTTGCATTCCAGCGCCGCTCCATTCGAGGGTCACATTTCTGTCATGCCCGGAGATGACGGTCACCTACAGGTCCCAGCTGGAAAGACCGTCACTCGGAGGGTGTTGCCTTGCCCTGGATGCACTCCCCACACGCCATTCACGAAAAGATTTCACGACCAGTAGTATTTTATAACATTTTAGCTGAGATCCACTTCGTGATTGGATTATTTCAATGTTACGCGTCTTAGTTGCCAGAGCGCGAATCACAGGCGTACAGTATTGAAGTTACCTAATTCTGATTGGCCAATCAAGTCGTAAATTTATTGATACAAACACGCCGCCAATGAGCAAAAAAAAAAAACCGCTGGTACGCCCGTATAGTATTGAAATCCAACATGTGCAGAAATCTTTTCGAGAAATTCGGGTGTCCCTACGCATCATATATTACTGACATTCATTGAAATGAAAAAAACTTTAGTCACAGGAAAGGTAAATATAGGTATGAAGTGAAATTAAATGGCAGTTCCTTTCATGTTAGCTTACTCGGGCGTTGATTGGCCGCACTTGACTCTGGAACCGGGGACTTGGGCCTGATTGGCTATTGCACGTTGTGGGGGATTCCCTATTGGTCGGACTGCCATCTGACAGTTTAGTGTACAAGCGCTGATTGGTGAAATACGTCTCGCCATATTAGTGGCCAGTGTGAGGTGATTTTGCTGGCGTATTATGTGGCTACAGTTCGCGTTGCAAGCCACCGTTTCACTTCAAGGTTGTTCAGTGTTCTGTCACACTGCCAAAAAAGCGACAAATCTTAGGATATTTGTGGGGAAACGCTTGAGAAACTTTTTATACTATTCAACCATTTATGAAACTATAAAAATATCGGGAAACTACGCGAAAAGTTTAAAACTTCTTAGAATTTCACCTAGAGATAGGGCTATCTTATTTCCGAGAAAAGATTTACACGCGCGCTAGATTTCAACACGCTACGGGCACATCAGCAGTTTTGTTTTGCTCGTTGGCCACTAGTCTTTGTGAGGAAACCTTTTCTAACTCAAGTGGCCAATCAGAGTTAAGTTACTCTGATACTGTTAATACGTGGTCAGACAGCAAAGACGCATAACACGTAAATCATCCAACCAACGAAAGTGGATATGAGCTAAACAGTTATGAAATACAACTGGTCCTGAAATATTCCCGCAAAAATCGGGTGCCACTACATGGAGTTATTTAGGCACTTGATTTGGTCAATTTACTTAGCCCTACATAAAAGTAGGTCTAACACTACTTAACGACAAGGCTATAATGAAATGTGCATGTAAACCATAGAGCCACAGAACTCGCCAGCAAAATGGCGTCACTGACCCGAAATTAACCCCTGGTAACTAACTTGCACCTTGTAAAATTCGCAAGTTGGTGCTACTGATATTATATTTATCTATGTATAGGGGCACTGACATTTCGCGAAAAGATTTCGAGAAAAGATAGAGCCCAAAACACGGTAGGGTCATCCAGCTTCTTTGATTGGCTAAATAATGTTCTGGCCCGTGTTAACCGTTTTCGCACGAATCACGAATGTTCAGTGTCGGAGTTACTTAGTCCTGCGTGGCTTGGTCAGAGACGGACACGGCACCAGCAGCCAATGGAGGTATAACAACAGCTGAGGTGTGTATATAGTATTGGAGTCTACTGTGTGCTCCGATTTTTACGCGAAAAGTCAGTGGCCCTATCTATGTATATGGGTGCCCGATTTTCACGAAAAGAGCTCCTGTCAGTTTATATTTCAAAACACTTTAACTTAGATCCACTTTCGCGATTGGATGGTTCCAACTGCTACGCGCCTTAAGTGCCTGCCCGCGAATCACAGACGTACAGTACCGGAATTCTCATTGGCGCAGTAAACACCACACTGCCTTCCGATGAAGTCGCGCGGCCAGTAACGGAAGGAAAACTGCAGGTGTGCAAGTAGGATACTGAAATCCTGCTTCCGTGGAATTCTTTCCGCCAAAATCATGTGTCGGTGCTTACAAAGAGCATAACGTTACTTAATCTATGGGTTTTTCTGCGATAGAATACTAGAGAGAAAAATGCATTTATTTGTATTGACCCTGCTAAAATTTTTGTGGTGAACACGAAATGTTTATTACTACCTCAAAACATATTTTTATTGGCCACAAAAGGTTTTCAATGACGCAACTAATACATGCTGTGTACACAAAAAAAAAATTCGAAGGGTGAATACCAACGATGACCCCCAAAAACTATTTTTTTTTATGTTTGTACGATAAATGAGGATAAACAAATTCAAGAACGCTAGTCAAAATAACGATACTTCACACCAATTTCATTACTATCCTTGTGCTTAATACATGGCCGACAACACTTGAATGTCAGAAGTATTACGAGGCTGTGTTCTTATCACCAGCTAATAAAAAAAGCCTTGCAAATCCGTAACTTTTCAAAAAATATAGGTCACGAGCAACAAAAGAATGTTATCATCTGACCCACAAATACCAGTTTGATAACATGCGATGATAACACTGAGCAGATATTTGGCAATCTCTATGAACACAGCCTGAAAGTCGTGAAGTGAAGGTTTTTTTTTTTTAAGACTTACATCTTGTTTTTTATCAGACTTCTTCCTTTGATAAATGCGTAGACTATATCGCTAGGGACACCCGATTTTCGCGAAAAGATTTCAGGACCAGTTGAAATTCATAACACTGTAGCTCAGATGCACTTTCGTGATTCGATGGCTTGCGTGTTAGGCGCCTTCAATGTTTGCGCGCGAATCACAAACGCACGATATTGAAGTTACCTAATTTTTATTGGCCAGTCAAGTAGAAAAATGACTTCACACAAAGACATGCCGCCAACGAGCTAAGGAAAACTGCTGGTACGCCCGTATATTATTGAAATTTAGAATGTGCGGAAATCGGTACACGAAATTCGGGTGCCCTTATATATCGCTCTAAAGAATGTATTTGTATATCTAACTGCGACTAAGATTACAACTTGGCTCCAAACTTATTTCTGGGCCTTATTCGCAAATTATTTATAGACGCTGACCTAAAATGGCTACACAATAAAGACAGAGTCTCTACAACATAAATTACCTAATTTTATCTAACGTGCCTATTACATAAAAATTGCATAAATCTTACACACACACACACACACACANATAAATTACCTAATTTTATCTAACGTGCCTATTACATAAAAATTGCATAAATCTTACACACACACACACACACACAAACACACGCGGACACGGCAGGATAGACTGCACTGTCCTGTGTATTTTCGAGCCTCAGCTTTCTGTTCATTGGCTGCTGCCCCAGTGTGTAGCCTGTTTTACCTCATACCAGGTGAATTAGGATACGGTGCTTGTTTCCTTGCAGGCCTATTATTGGCTCAGAGTTCACGTGGGCGTGTCTAATAAACTGTGCTCCAATCGNTAAATTACCTAATTTTATCTAACGTGCCTATTACATAAAAATCGCATAAATCTTACACACACACACACACACACACACACACACACACGCGGACACGGCAGGATAGACTGCACTGTCCTGTGTATTTTCGAGCCTCAGCTTTCTGTTCATTGGCTGCTGCCCCAGTGTGTAGCCTGTTTTACCTCATACCAGGTGAATTAGGATTCGGTGCTTGTTTCCTTGCAGGCCTATTATTGGCTCAGAGTTCACGTGGGCGTGTCTAATAAACTGTGCTCCAATCGCAAGTATAATAGACTCGTTATGTGTTTAAATTTTAGCTTGTCTTAAAATCAATCCGTGAAATTTTTCATTCCCCACTTATATAACAAATTATAGGTATGTAGAGACCTTCAATATTAGCATTATTATTATTAGGGGACAGGGTAAACTTGAAACACGTGTACCTTTGCAATACGTTTGTCATTGGATCATACTTTATGCGACGCACGCTGGGTAACTGCACCAATACATGAACACTTCACAAATGTGTGCCCCAATCACGTGCAGTTCAGTCAAAGACGGAGTGAATTCACGTCAATGCAGCAGCCAATAAAGAAACGACGCCGGCTCCTTTACGTATAGTACTGTGAAGTTTAGCCTGATGTAAAACCATGACGAGAATTTCGCAGGTTTTTACGAAACTTTTTACGTAGAGACTAGATTTCAATATCTTATGTGCACATTTGCAGTCTTCATTTCGCTATTGGTCACTGGTTTTTGTTGGAAAACTGACCGCCCGTAATTCGCGGGTAGACAGATAAGTTGCGTAACAATTCAAATGCTCTAATCACGAAAGTGGTTCTGAACTAAAGCGTGCTAGGACACAACTTGTCCTGAAACTTTTCGCGGAAAACGAGTGGCCCTAATCATAGGCTATTTATAGAGATGATGCAAAATAGCGAACATTTTTTGAGCCAAAATATCTTCTATAACACTCCTAACAAGTTTATTCTTTCATGACTGGATGAACAAAGTTTGGACTCTGCAAAGTTATTTGCAAACCATTCACGAACGTTCTGCCTTTTGGTATCAGATTCCTCATAGGCCCAGTGAAATCGGATGGTAGCTTCATACATGCATGACAGCCAATAAAGAAAAAAAACTGTCGGACATGTGTACAGTACGTTGAATCCTAGCAAACTGTCAATTTTTCCCAGCGATAAACCATCATCTTTAGCTAGGGGCAGTGGTATTTCGCGAAAAAATTTCGAGACAAGATGCAGTCCAAAGCACTGTAGGGTCGTCCAGCTTCTTTGATTGGCTCTGTCCCGTGTTAACCGTTTGCGCACGAATCACGAAGGTTCAATGTCGGAGTAACTTAATCCTGACTGGCTTGGTCAAAGACGGACACGGCACCAGCGGCCAACGGAGGTATAACAACAGCTGAGGTGTGTATATAGTATTGNACGGACACGGCACCAGCGGCCAACGGAGGTATAACAACAGCTGAGGTGTGTATATAGTATTGAAGTCTACTGCGTGCTCCGATTTTTACGCCAAAAGTCACTGGCCTAGTTATTACAACAGCTATTGCTGTGGGAACAATCCAGATACTGTTNCTCCGATTTTTACGCCAAAAGTCACTGGCCTAGTTATTACAACAGCTATTGCTGTGGGAACAATCCAGATACTGTTGGAGTTAATGTATTGCAGACACTATCTGTTACGTAGTAGGAACGCTGTGGTCTTCTGTAGCAACCATGTGTACAGCAGCATACACAATCACTGACAGAACTACAAGGAACATTTATGTTTCTACTACTATCTAAGTTTAAGATACTTAGATGATACTTACAACACACCAGATGGCTGTCCCTATTTTAACAGTCTAGATGCTTCCTACAACTACTTTTTCACTCGGTGTGGTTCTGTATCTTGTATGTTTATTGTTAGTTCAGTATCCCAGGATGTGTGAAACAAATCCTGGATCCAGGTTCGAAAGCATCATAAACATGCGAGTCTTTTTTAATATAACATGCCGACAACTGAATGCGCAAAATCTTCACGTCTCTATAAAACCACAAAGCACAAAAAGTTGAGTGAATATTTGACGTGCTCTGACGTTCGTTTCGTTCCTTCATATGCGTTTGCCCGTTTTGGTTTAAGCAATTGTCTTTAACCACAAAACAAATACGTAAAAAATGGTAAAAAAAAATGGAACACTGCTGTGGTAGTTGAAACTTGGTTTTGAATAACGAAGCAATCTGTAAATATTACTTATATGATTTTTTTTNGAACACTGCTGTGGTAGTTGAAACTTGGTTTTGAATAACGAAGCAATCTGTAAATATTACTTATATGATTTTTTTACGTTAGATCCTTGACATTATTATCTAAATTCATTGTATTTTTTAAATAGGTGGGCAGCAAATATGACAAAATTGCTTAAGCAATACTTTGGCGGATAGTTGAATCTACATCAAAATCTGTACGAAAGCGCGTAATTTCTANGACAAAATTGCTTAAGCAATACTTTGGCGGATAGTTGAATCTACATCAAAATCTGTACGAAAGCGCGTAATTTCTAGTAAATGTATCTTATCTCCAAAGGTTGGAGTAGGAGCTTTGTGGTTAGAGACTCGAAAATTTCGCAAATTTATTAGAGAGGAAGCTAAATTTCATACACGTGAACATTTGACTTGCTTTCTTAATTGGATCGCAGTTTGTAAGACACGCCCTGAAAAAATTTGAACCAATAACTAGAAACCTGCAAAATCCGCGTTATTTTTTTTGAGAAACCTTAAACTTACAACACGTGTACCTTCGCAATACGTTTGTCATTGGACCACATATTATCTGACACGCCCTGGGTAACTCTGCGCCAATAAATGAACACTTCACAATTGTGTGCCCCAATCAGGTGCAGTTCAGTCAGAAATGGCGTGGCTTTACACACACACACACACACACACACATATATATATATATATATATATATATATGCAGCAATCAATGGAGAAACGATGCCGGGTCCAGCACACACAGTATTGTAAAATTTAGCCTGATGCCGAATAAAAACACGAATTTTACATGTCTTCACCAATAACTAGGGCCACCAGATATTTGTGAAAATATTTCCACGCACGCTAGATTTCAATACCCTACCGAAACATCAGCAGTTTTCTTTTGCTCGGCGGCCATTTGTCTTCGTCAGGATACATTTTCTAACTCGAGTGGCCAATCAGAGTTAAGTTATTCTGATACTGTTGATTCGCGGGCAGACCGTAAAGACGCGTAACGTAAATCGTCCAACCACGAGAGTGGATATGAGATAAACTGTTATGAAATACAACTGGTCCTGAGATTTTTCGCGAAACTCGGGTGCGCCTACCCATAACTGACCTGCAAGAGAACTAAGAAAGAATACCATCTATGTGGTTTGCGATGAAACTGGTGCGTCGGCCAATGAACATCTTACTGAGGCTCGAGTACACAAAGGATTGTGGAGTCTAGCTTGTTGCCGAATTTCCGTGCTTCTACTCATGGTTAGAGAAATGAAGAATTCGCGGATTCATTTTGGGGCAAGCTAGAATTCAAAACACGTGCGTTTATATAACTTTAGCTATTGGTCCACGCGGTGTTTGACACCACCTGGAGAACGGTGTCCAATTGTCTCCTTCCACTGTAACAGCAGACAACCAATGTGCAGCTAATATCAACATATTTGTACATAAGACTGTGGAGTCTAGCCTGCAGGTAATTGAACTTGAGAATTTTTCAGGTATCTACTCATGGCCATATCTACTTGTAAACTCGCTCTTAGGCAAGCGCCTGAAAATTCGCTTTAAACCTCTACCCACCGCCTGCGAGGAAGAGTCCGTGAGGACCGTAGAATAAACATGAAGTTGACCGATTTTTGTCTCCTGCATATGTACCCAGCATTGACCTACCCCACATCAATACAACTGCCAAAGTCACATGATCAACACTGATGATCGTGTTTGTTTATATCTTCATTTTCAATATGCAAGAACGTTTATATGAAAAGAATGCTTTAACGAACTTGTATTTAGTTAATTGCTTTAAAAATTGGCTATGGTTAGGGCCAGTGACTTTTCGCGTAAAAATCGGAGCACACAGTAGACTTCAATAATTTATACACACCTCAGCTTTCGTTATACCTCCATTGGCTGCTGGTGCCGTGTCCGTCTTTGACCAAGCCACTCAGGACTAAGTAACTCCGATACTGAACCTTCGCGATTCGTGCGCAAACGGTTAACACGGGCCAGAACATTTTTTAGCCAATCAAAGAAGCTGGATGACCCTACAGTGCTGTGGACTGTATCTTGTATCGAAATCTTTTCGCGAAATATCACTGACCCTAACAATCACTTGAAAGAATTAATTTGCATAAACAGCGTTTTAACATCAACTCCTATCCATGTGGTTTATGATATTTGTATTGGAGGAAAAGCAGTCGAATGTTGGGACACGGAGACGCTACTGTACACCCCGAGCACGCAATACGCCCCACTCCCCCTCTACTATGCTAACAGAGGAGACTTCGGCAAGTTGAGACAAATTAACAGATTGTACCCCACCCCGAAACAAAAGTCAACACGTGTTTGATTACATCTTAAATAATAAAATACTCTTTTATACGAGTAAAATACTTTTACCAATTTGACTTAATCTAATTGCGTTAAAATTAAGTTAGTGATAGTATTCAAACATCTCAAAGCACTTGTTTACATAAACAGTGTTCTAATTTAAAATCGCAACCACGTCGCTTACGACATTCGTACTGGCGGGAAAGCAGTGGACATGGAGTGTGGCTATAATGCGCACCTAGAACGCGCACTCTATCGCAATTTTTGTTAAAAGGAGGTGGGTGGTGGTCTCAATGCTTATAGTTAGGGCCAGTGACTTTTCGCGTAAAAATCGGAGCACGCAGTAGACTTCAATACTATATACACACCTCAGCTGTTGTTATACCTCCATTGGCTGCTGGTGCCGTGTCCGTCTTTGACCAAGCCACTCAGGACAAAGTAACTCCGACACTGAACCTTCGCGATTCGTGCGCAAACGGTTAACACGGGCCAGAACATTTTTTAGCAAATCAAAGAAGCTGGACGACCCTACAGTGCTTTGGACTGTATCTTGTCTCGAAATCTTTTCGCGAAATATCACTGTCCCTACTTATAGTTTTGCAACTAAGCATTTTGCCTCCAGGTAGCACTGATGTTCCATATGTACCGGATTTTCTTAGTTACGCATGCAAACAAATGGGATAATTGCATTTTTCGTAAACTAAATACAATATTATAGATCTTTCGAAATGTATTGTGTCAGAACCTACATAAATAATAAATTTTGTAATTCCCACTAGAGTGGGAAATTAATTAAATATGTCCACATATGGTTTAACATTCGGTCGTAAAATGGATTTAGGAAAACATTATCACACAATTACTTTAATTAAATGTTATAACAGAATCTAAATATTTTTACTGACGAAAGATACATTTACTACACTCTTAAATTCATAACTTTTTCACTTAACTAAGCTTGTTTACGTAAGCCCAGTGCGAAACACAGTAGTATTTTTAATTATTGTCCTTGTAAACAGTATTGGAGGACGCGTATAATAGTTAGGTACTAGTTATAGTTAATATTTAATATTTTGTCTGGTATAAATATAAATAAAT
>NQII01000728.1:518819-605857 GCA_002778355.1 Clitarchus hookeri
ACCTGCGCATTACTTAAATATGCAATAAATAGGGCCAGTGACTTTTCGCGTAAAAATCGGAGCCACACAGTAGACTTCAATACTATATACACACCTCAGCTGTTGGTATACCTCCATTGGCTGCTGGTGCCGTGTCCGTCTTTGACCAAGCCACTCAGGACTAGGTAACTCCAACACTGAACCTTCGTGATTCGTGATCAAACAGTTAATATGAGCAAGAACATATTTTAGCCAATCAAAGAAGCTGGACGACCCTACAGTGCTTTGGACTGTGTCTTGTCTCGAAATCTTTTCACGAAATATCACTGCCCCTAGCAATAAACCATCATGTAGTTATTTTTCCTTAGATATACATACTGTATGCTTCGTCTATGCGGTCTTCCCAAGTGTGATTTCATATCACTTGTATATTAGTGAATATTTCCATGAAAATGCTTATAAAAGTGCTGCCTGCCGCGCTCAAGTTACCTCTGTCCTCGTGCTGATCATGGTTTTTTCGAGTGCTCAAGATGGAACTGTTTTTGTACGTGATCAGTGACTTGAGTGTGATCACTGTTCTTTTCTTGTGTGCGGTACTGAGTGTGTTATTATTTGGAGTGATCGTGGATGTTCGGTCGGTGGCTATTCAGTTATAATCATGCACCTCGTTTTGATTAGGATTGTGTGTGTGTAGTAAGGTCACTTCTACTCAGGTTGGGAAGGTCAATGATAAAATTTTGGCAAAGTGTAAATTTTCGCCACTAGGTAAGCGCTAGTGTTACATGTGTACCAGATTTGCTCTATTTTCTACGTTATAAAAAGTATCATTGCAATGAGCATAAATAAAATATAAAATAACTTCGTAACTTAGTAAAATCTATCTCTCTTATCATTCACGTAGATAAACATTTTATTTAAAAGTGTCCTCTTTGGAACACTGCGCACCTAGCGGCGGAAATTTTCCCTATGCCAGACTCTCCCTTAAGAAAACTCGTTTCGTTCCTAACCTGAGTACAATTAACCTTAGTATGTCGTATCATGTCAAGGGTGTTGTATGATTGTTCTGAAATGAGGTTATTACCATGTCCATACACATAAATGAAGGCATGAAAATATATATGTTATAATTTTTCTATGGCTTATTTGTGGTTATCCTTGTTTCACTGTATTGCGGAGCTTATTATTATTATTGTTATTCCACCCCCCACCAACCCATTCCTTCACTATGTGTAAAAGGCTACGTGTCCAAATATTGGACTGCTTTTCCACCAGTACGACTATCCTAAGCGACGTGGATACGACTTGAAACTTAACTTCTGCGTGTTTATGACAGTCATATTTGTACAAATATACATACAGTTCTGCGACAGAATATTAAAACAACATGTGGACAATTTCATTATATTTCTAGTCTAGTACGAAAAACAACCCGTCTATTCGCGGTTTCGTCACACTTTTTGAATAAAACCTTTGATAAATCCCCTAATGCATGACGTGCTTGATTGTTTACTTAACATGTCATGTATCACTAGCGTTTTATACTTGTGTTAACATAAAAAAAACCACTTATTTTTTTTATTAAATTGAACTTCTACATATATTTTATCTATAAATTATAATATTTTATTTATAAGTAATATGAATAAAACAGGGAGAAAATAGGTGTGTTGGGAGTGCCTTGTAAGAAATAGTTCTTCTGCAAAATATTACTACGGCGTGGTGTCCGTTTGGTGTAATTGTCTAGACTCGGTTGAGCTTTGTATGCGTGTGGTGGAGGAATATCCTGGAAGTAGAACTTCAGCAGGGCTTCAGAAAAGTTGGAAGTAATAACCGGGAATGGACTATACAAAAGTAGTATTGGCTATATGAACCCCATCTTTAGTGTATGTTCGCAACCTGATTAGAATAAAAGTAAAGTTAATTCTACTCACGTTACGAACGAAATGAATTTTTCCTATGGAAGAGTTTGACATGGGGAAAATTTTTGTCGCTAGGTGCGCAAATTTGTAAAGACGTCCCTTATATTTAAAATTTTAAGCTACGTGAATGATAATACAAACAAGATTTTGCTTAGTTATGAAGTTAATTTATATTTTAATTATGATTATTGCAATTATTTCGTTTATTAACGTAGAAAATAGATAATATCCGGTACACATGCAACACTAGCGTTTATATAGTGGCGAAAAATGTTAGTTGTCAAATTAAAAGCATTGAGCTACTCAACCTGAGTAGAAAAAACCGTAAGGTGGCCGGCCGCCTGGTTGAAGGAAGTTTGCAGGTATGAGGCTTAAAATCGTGGGAACGCTAGGGGTGACCAAGACATGGGCACCAGTTCTCTTATCGCCTCTACGCACAAAACCCTGAACTGGCGTGCAGTGCAGTCTTTCCGTCAAAAACGAGATTCTATGAGGATTCCAGCGGAAACCGTGCCATTTTATGAAGTAATAATAATAAAAGTAAAGGTTTGATGCACGTCACTATTCTTTTTTTAATGTTTTGTACCGGAATGTTCAAACCCTAAAAATGACCGTGAAAACACCCGCTTGAGCCATGTTCACAGTCACAAAAACACGCTTAAGAGAGAAACGGTGGAACTGAAAAACGTATACAAACGCGTAACGTTTTTTAAGTGCTATTCGTAAGCAGACTTCGCTTAGACACGTTGGACGGTTTTTAAATAAAACTTTTCCTGCTGGAGCTCTGCACACCTTTCTAAAAGTGAGGATGTCTCCACTGTTGGGAGGTGCCGGGTCCTGCTACAGTAGCACGTGTGGGGCGGCCCGCGGGGCGAGGGGAAGCACAATCGATGCGGGGTCACTTCAGATCGCCGAGTGGGAACAAGACTACGGCGTGCAGAGGGAGGCGAACGGTGTTTCNAGTCACAAAAACACGCTTAAGAGAGAAACGGTGGAACTGAAAAACGTATACAGACGCGTAACGTTTTTTAAGTGCTATTCGTAAGCAGACTTCGCTTAGACACGTTGGACAGTTTTTAAATAAAACTTTTCCTGCTGGAGCTCTGCACACCTTTCTAAAAGTGAGGATGTCTCCACTGTTGGGAGGTGCCGGGTCCTGCTACAGTAGCACGTGTGGGGAGGCCCGCGGGGCGAGGGGAAGCACAATCGATGCGGGGTCACTTCAGATCGCCGAGTGGGAACAAGACTACGGCGTGCAGAGGGAGGCGAACGGTGTTTCACGAGGGGAAGGAGGGGAGGGAGGGCTCTGCTCTTGGGCCGCCCAAAGCGTCCGGACACCGGAAAGCGCCCGCCGCGAAGAGATTGGAAGGGGAGAGAGAGTTTGCACTTCCTCTCTGACTTCGAGTCTTAAACCTGTGTGCCTCATAGACTGAAGATGATGTAGACCGCTTAATCGTATTCTGCTCATGTACCCAACATTTACCTACCCCAAACGTACAGAACTGTCAAAGTCACATGGTCAACAACGATGAACGTGTTTGATTATATCTCGATTTCTTAAAATGACAAGTACTATTACATGAATAAAATACTTGGGACAATTCTAATTTAATCAAACTGCATTAGAAATGGTTAGAGTAGGTATAAACACATCACAAAACATTTGTTTACAAATCAGTTTTCTAACCTAACATCAAAGCCATGCCGTTTTCGCAAGACGTGTTGGCAAAAAAGCAGTTCAATGTTGGGGCACGGAGATTGGTCGTGCGCAGGCAGCGAGGTCGGTCTGCCTCATCTTAAACGATTCCATGCAAGCCCGCATGGCCGCTTGTATGGGCGGTTCTATGGAGGATTTGGCCACCTGCTGGCCGTTTCCATGGACGTTCTCGTAATTGATCGTGTGCAACGTTCGATGGGATGTTTCCTACAAGATTTAAATTTTTGCCAATCAGAGAGATGGTGGTTGACAATATGTTTATTTTATTTTGAGGAAGAGTACAAGACTATTTAACACGAATAAATAGTAAATAGTAAACCAAGAAAATTTCTACTGATGCTATTGTCTGGAAATTAAAGTAAACAATCTTTTTTATTTAACACGAAACTTCCAGTTATAACTACAAAACTCTGGGCGTAAACATATTATGCTAAATTCATGGCTGAATATTGTTCCTGAAACNACTTCCAGTTATAACTACAAAACTCTGGGCGTAAACATATTATGCTAAATTCATGGCTGAATATTGTTCCTGAAATACCGTTGCAGAAGTATAATCATAAAAAATGCACTCGTCTTTACTTGTGAGGCAACAGGTATCGTTAGACAGGATATTCCATAGAATCCTCCATACCTGATCGCATGCGGGTGCGGGTAGCAGGTCTCGTGGAAGCTTCTGCCCGAGCCTGCACTGAAAATTTTATCGGGGCAGCCAGGCTTAAGACTTCAAGTCTTAGGCTGGGTTCACAATCGCAATGCATAAGCACAAAGCGTAGAGCATAACATTAGAACATTTACACGACCAGAATTATTGTGCAAAATTAATTCACTATTGAATACTTATGTATTATTTTTAACCAATGAAATTTTTTCACGGCAATTTTTTCAGTTGGCAATGTTGGTAAATAATTGATTTTCGTAACAAATTGTAATATTGTGTTGAAAATTGACAGCGATTAAAAATATTTAGCATGCTTATTTTTCTTTAAAAACTTTTTTTGCAATTCTAACTTTGTTTTTATATAAAAACTATTAATCCGTTGTAAATACACAACTTTGTTGAAAATTTTACACTCTGCTCTGATTGGCTGATACTCCATGCTCCTGCACAAGAAATGAAAAATGGCCATTTCATTTGTGTACAATGACGGGAACTATCGTGAACACGACCTGTAATGCATAGATGCGAATCAGTAGGTATTGAAAACATGGCGGTCAATTCTTGTGCACACGACATATGGTCTATGTTTACTGCTATGCTTTCAATTGTGAACCAAGCTTTTTTTGCTGGCCAGATTTGGGGCCATAAACGATTACTTTTGCAAACAACAAAGCATGAAATCTGTTTCTTCATAATTTAACAAAATTGTATTTGTAGGATAGGAAATTGAAAAAAAAAGACATTTTGTAAGAAAGCATGGGTAGAGACATGAAAAATTCGGTAGTTCAATTATCTGTAGGCTAGANACTTCCAGTTATAACTACAAAACTCTGGGCGTAAACATATTATGCTAAATTCATGGCTGAATATTGTTCCTGAAACACCGTTGCAGAAGTATAATCATAAAAAATGCACTCGTCTTTACTTGTGAGGCAACAGGTATCGTTGGACAGGATATTCCATAGAATCCTCCATACCTGCTCGCATGCGGGTGCGGGTAGCAGGTCTCGTGGAAGCTTCTGCCCGAGCCTGCACTGAAAATTTTATCGGGGCAGCCAGGCTTAAGACTTCAAGTCTTAGGCTGGGTTCACAATCGCAATGCATAAGCACAAAGCGTAGAGCATAACATTAGAACATTTACACGACCAGAATTATTGTGCAAAATTAATTCACTATTGAATACTTATGTATTATTTTTAACCAATGAAATTTTTTCACGGCAATTTTTTCAGTTGGCAATGTTGGTAAATAATTGATTTTCGTAACAAATTGTAATATTGTGTTGAAAATTGACAGCGATTAAAAATATTTAGCATGCTTATTTTTCTTTAAAAACTTTTTTTGCAATTCTAACTTTGTTTTTATATAAAAACTATTAATCCGTTGTAAATACACAACTTTGTTGAAAATTTTACACTCTGCTCTGATTGGCTGATACTCCATGCTCCTGCACAAGAAATGAAAAATGGCCATTTCATTTGTGTACAATGACGGGAACTATCGTGAACACGACCTGTAATGCATAGATGCGAATCAGTAGGTATTGAAAACATGGCGGTCAATTCTTGTGCACACGACATATGGTCTATGTTTACTGCTATGCTTTCAATTGTGAACCAAGCTTTTTTTGCTGGCCAGATTTGGGGCCATAAACGATTACTTTTGCAAACAACAAAGCATGAAATCTGTTTCTTCATAATTTAACAAAATTGTATTTGTAGGATAGGAAATTGAAAAAAAAAAAGACATTTTGTAAGAAAGCATGGGTAGAGACATGAAAAATTCGGTAGTTCAATTATCTGTAGGCTAGACTCTACAGTCTTATGTGCAAATATGCCAATATTAACTGCACATTGGTTGTCTGCTGCCATAGTGGAAGGCGACGATTGGGCCAGCGTTCTCCACGNGCCAGGAGGTGTCAAACACCGTGTAGACCAATGCCTAAATATATATAAACATACGTGTTTTGAATTCCAGCCTACAGGGATCGGTGGTGCGCTCTAGTGGATGACGAGAGAACTACAGCATGTGGACCGCTTTTGACAGATGCTGAGGTGAGTAATTGGTAGATACCAGAAAAATTCCCGAGTTCAATGACCTGCAAGCTAGACTCTACAGTATTATGTACAAGTACGACAATGTCAACTGCACATTGGTTGTTTGCTGTCACAGTGGAAGGCGACAATTGCATACCGTTCTCCAGGAGATGTAAAACACCGCGTGGACCAATCGCTAAAGTTATATAAAAGCACGTGTCTTGGATTCTAGCTTGTCCCAAAATGAATCCGCGAATTCTTCAGGTCTCTAGTAATTGGGAAACAAGATAGTGGGCGAAAACCAAATAGCGGCCGTAAACAAGATGGCAGACGGAAACAAGATGGCCTATGAAAACAAGATGGAGGCAGGAAACAATATGGCAACCAGAAACAAGATAGCGAATCCAAGATGGCTGCTGATCCGCAGATCCGAAGCGCCAGACCTGCAATATGTCTTCGTTAGTAACATACCTACTTATGCTAGGCTGATAAAGAATGTAAATTATTGATGTATTGATACAACAAGAAACAACCGTAATGCTTTTGAAAGAAATTTAATTAAATACCTAACAAAGAAACCAGGAGTTTGTAAGAGTACTTTCTCGGTGGGAAAAAATTTTCACTCTTATTTTGGGGTTAGAATTTTCGTAACGAAGCACTCAAAATCTTATAACACTCGTATTTTCGCACACACAAATGTGTACACAGTTTAAATAAAAAGTGTATTCGTTGCACAGTAAACATACTTAAATACCGCTAACAAATCTTCTGTAAAGACTTTGGAAAGCACGAAATGTATCAACTGCTGGTAACGGTCACGCAAATATAAAGAGAGGGATACCAACAAGACATAACAAAAAATACGACACCATGTTTCATAAACTGATAATTACTTTCCATAACACTTTCTTGATAGAATTAACTAGTGTTAAGTGAAGCCAGCATTATTTAAAAAATTAATATTAATATTTTGCTAGAAAATTAAATAAAATTTATAAACAAAGGTAGTGTGAACGTTACTCCAATGTTGGTGTACACATAATATTTAATGCTTAGTAAGTAAAGACCAGCAAAATTCGCTTTATTTTTTGGCAACAAGTTGTATTTTAAGCACATGTAATATGCACCACTTTTTCGTTGGAGAATACTGCATTTAACACGCCTTGGACAACTTTGCGCCCATGAGTAAGCACATTATAATGGTGTTCCCGAATCATGTGCAGTCTTGTCAGAAGGGGAATGGCTTGACACGCAAAAAGCAGCCAATGAACAAGCGAAATCGAATCCAACATTCACAGTGTTGTGAAATCTATCACGATGCCTAAGAATAACGCGAATTTGGCAGATCCCTATCAATAGGGGAGTGATATTTCGCGAAATTATTTCGATACAAGATACAGTCCAAAGCACTGTAGGGTCGTCCAGCTTCTTTGATTGGATACAAAATGTTCTGGCCGATGTTAACCGTTTTCGCACGAATCACGAAGGTTCAATGTCGATGTTACTTTTTCCTGAGTGGCTTGGTCAAAGACGGACACGGCACCAGCAGCCAATGGAGGTATAACAACAGTTGAGGTGTGTATATAGTATTGAAGTCTACTGTGTGCTCCGATATTTACGCGAAAAGTCACTGGCCCTACCTATCAATAAGAACCCTGTACGCCTTATCTAGCGTCACCCATGAACTAAAGATGAGGTAGAGCGATCTCGCTGGCTGTGCACAGCCAGTCTCCGTGTTTCAACACTGAACTGCCTTTCTGCCAATACGACTAGCAAAAACGGCGTCGATTAGATTTGATGTTAAAACACTATTTAGTAAAGAAGTGCTTTCAGATGTTTTTATACTTCCTATAACTAGAGCTAGTGACATTTCGCTCTGAACGTTCAGAGCACAACTTCGGACTGGACTGAACTCGAACTGGAATCAAAACGCAGCGANAGTGACATTTCGCTCTGAACGTTCAGAGCACAACTTCGGACTGGACTGAACTCGAACTGGAATCAAAACGCAGCGAACACGGAGCGAACATGGACCGAAAGTCGCGTTTAAACTGAAGTTTTCAATCTGGAATTCCATGTAAACAAGAGCGAATAAGGGGTGAGTGAACACGGACTGAAATCGGTTTAGTGACATATTTCGGCAACTGCGTGAACTAGAAAACAAACGACACTTGAAAAATAAATAGACGATAGTTAACCTGTTTTTTTTTTTTCGTAGTTGTTTTGAAGCCAGCATTTTTCTTTTCTACTCTTACGAAATCAAAAATGTCTACCTTCCTGTATTTTTTCCTATAATATAATTTTAATAATTGTTTCTTTGACGTTACGCTTAAAAATAACTGTACGTCCACTTGGGATTAATTTTTTAAAACGTTAATGCCCTTGAAGCTTAGAATTTGCCTGAAACAAATTTTAAAACTGACGTACGAGCAAACATGTAAACAATACTTACAAAATGGCGGGGAAAAAAAAAAAAAAAAGCTGTCACTTCCAGTTTACTGCTATCGTGAGTTTTTAGAGTAAACTTTCAATCCGGATTCTACACTCCAGTCCGCCTTACCGAATAGAGTGAACTACTCACTCCATCCCTACTTCAGTCCAGTCCGGGTGTGTTTACAGCAAATTTTCAATCCGGAGTGTTCAGCCGACTCCAAGTTCAATCCGGATTGTAAAGATGCTCTAAACGTACTATATGTATTGACAAGTAGGCACTTTACCGCCTGAACTACGAAGCTTTGTTAATCTCAAGCATCTGTAAAAGTTTTTTTTGTACCGATTACTAATTAATTGCCTCCAACACGCTTGACATATACGTATATTCAAAAATGTGCACCCCACCTTCTGCATAGAAATAAACATAAACAACATTTCTTGTAGCAGAACGGGATATGCTAAATATTAAGGCAAAATCCTACTGGTCATAAAATTTATAAAACAAGACGTAAAAACATTACTTCTACATTTTTTTTTTCAATCGTTCACCACTATCGCTTACAACTTCATTGCGTGTTATTAAATATGAAATTAATGTAAGTATATATTAATAAGAATATTATTTTTATATTATCTAATCGTGTCCAATTTATTAAGTAGAATAAAAAATAATTTTTTTCGACAAACTTTTTTGTTTATAATAGTGTCGTGAATGATGACACCGAAATGAGTGGTCCAGTCAGCCTTATTTGGTGTCCAGCCCTTGGCCCTCGCTACTGTTGATGTGGCCGCCTGGTTGAAGGAATTTTACACGTCTGAGGCCTAAAGGCGTGGGAGCGCTAGGGGCGACCGAGACATGCGCATCAACTCTCATCGCCTCTACGCGCGAAGCACTGAACTGGCGTGCAGTCTTGCCGTCGATAAAGCGCCTATCTGAGACTTTCAGCGGAGGCCCTACCATTTTATGACGTAATAACAAGAATAAAGGTTTCATGCACGTCCCTATTACTTTTTTAAAATGTTTTGTTCCGGAATGTTTATACCCAAAATTGACCGCGAAAA
The DNA here is from genome assembly GCA_002778355.1 of Clitarchus hookeri. Classification (NCBI taxonomy): domain Eukaryota; kingdom Metazoa; phylum Arthropoda; class Insecta; order Phasmatodea; family Phasmatidae; genus Clitarchus; species Clitarchus hookeri. The sequence continues at coordinate 528,627 of NQII01000728.1, forward strand.
CACCTGTTTGAGCCATTTTCACTATAAAAAAACATGCTTTAGAGAGAAATATAGGAACTGAACGTACACAGACGCGTACATTTTCTTAAATGCAGACCTCACTCAGACATGTTCGACGGTTTTTTAATGAAACTTTTTTTTACTGGAGCTCTGCACACCGATCGGCGACCTACTCAGGCGACTACCTTAAACCTGTATGCCACGATAACATTTTCTACATAAGGTCGGGCGGTAGCTTCCGCGAGATCTGCTACCCGAGCATGCATGCAAGCAGTCACGAAGAGTTATCTGGAATAACCTGTCCAACGAGGAAAGACGGGTGCATATTTTTTTGATGATTTTACTTCTGCAGCTGTGGTTCAGGAACAATATTCACTCATGACTTCAGTATTAAACGTTCATGCACAGAGACTTATCGTTTTGTGGTTATTACTGTAACTTTCGTTATAAATCAACACGAACGTTTACCATAATTTCCACACTATGCTGTTTCAGAATCAGTAAACATTTTCGTCGGTTTCCAATTTACTAATAGTCTAATCAATCTTTCTCAAAACAAAGTAAATAAAATGACTACTACCCTTCTCTGACTGACTAAACTTTTGAGCTTGTAGTAAACATTCCATCGATAATTGCAGAAGGTCGATTACAAAAACGTCTAGGAAATCGGCCATCAGATGGCCCAATCTTCCATAGAACTATTCATACAAGCGGTCATACAGACTTCCATGGAATCTTTAAAGGAATATTCCATCGTGGCGTATGAGCTTTAGTGTTCAATCTTTTCAAGTTACGAACCAAACGAAATTACTTATGGGTAGGGCCAGTGACTTTTCGCGTAAAAATCGGAGCGCACAGTAGACTTCAATAATATATACACACCTCAGTTGTTGTTATACCTCCGTTGGCTGCTGGTGCCGTGTCCGTCTTTGACCAAGCAACTCAGGACTAAGTAACTCCGACACTGAACCTTCGTGATTCGTGCACAAACGGTTAACACGGGCCAGAACATTTTTTAACCAATCAAAGAAGCTGGCCGACCCTACAGTGCTTTGGACTGTATCTTGTCTCGAAATCTTTTCGCGAAATAGCACTGCCCATACTTATGGGAGAGTTTGGCATAGGCGAATTTTCCGCCGCAAGATGAACTAGTGTTCCAAAGAGGTAGCTTTTAAGTGACGGTAAACGGAGAAATTCTTTATATTGTTGTGAAAAAGGTAGTGTTGGGCTCAAACTGTGATATACACTTGTATCTGCCAACATTTTAAGAATTAACTTTATTTCATAACTATTATTCACCCTATCCTGTGGTGTCTACAAGAGCAAACAGCAGAAGTACAACTGTAATTGGTATTGAGCGTTCTATTACTGACGCCCTCCAATTCTGTGATAATCAATAAATGAGAATGAAGCCGAATAAGTGAAAACAGTGAGAATTGAGGAACTGATAATCAGTGATAACTAATTAATACAGTGTTTTAATTTCACTGATTTATTTGTGATTTCCCACTGAATGTCAAGAATGTCATTGCTATAAATCACTTGTTCCCAGTTAATTTGCTTGATTTGCCGGTCCGCGGTAGCTTATCAACTGACTTTAAGTGAAAGATTTTTCACTGATTGATAATACTGATTCAGATTTAGAGTGAAGAGTAAACAGTAAAATAAAATACAACTGTGTTTCGCATTGAGCGTTCATAAACAACCTTATTTCAATGGGAAAACGTATAAAATTTAAGTGCAAAATAAATATAGATATCATCAAAATGAACTTCGCAATGTTCTCCTTTCCCTTTAGGAAACTGCGCACGAAATACTTGCAAATGATATTTATTAAGTATTTTCTCTTTTTTGTAGTTTCAGCTGTTCTACTTAAATTAAGTAATTGTGTATGCCAACATTTTTCTAGATACCGTGTTACGAAAGAATATAAAATAACATGTGGAAATACATATATCGTTATATTTCTAATATACAGATTGCCAGATAATTCGTGGATACGGACTGCACCAAACGAATGTGTGTTGAAAACTAAGTAGAAAATAGTATTTTGATAAGAAGCGTAAGGCAATTAGTTAACGAGAAAAACGACATCAAAGTAGATAAAATTACTTTATTTCACATTAAGCACAGCATATAGCAGCAACACACAAAAGGTCGTAACATTATAACAGGTGATCGAAGTTTGCTCTGCCGATAGCAATGCATTTTCCGCACGTTGGATGCATGCAGCATGCACGGAGCTCGGCCGCCGGATGCACCGATGGCCACTGCCATGTCCCAGTACTCACTGCATGTGGACTCCATGGCCTCTCTGGCACTACTGAGCTCGGCTCGTTCCCTTGCAATATGCCTTACCACATACACATTAGTTGCAGCGTTGCCACATCACCTCACCTTTATCTAACTGGAATACCACATGTTTGCTACAATGGTTTTGGAAATTTCATGTCGTTTTTCTCGTCAACGAAGGGTGCATTTTTACCAAAGAGTATTTTCTACTTAGTTTTGATCACAGATTCATGTGGTTTAGTCCGTATCCACGAATTACCTGGCATCCTGTATAGCGCAAAGGACAAAGTTTATTCTCTGAAGAAGTTATAACAAAATACAAATAGGAAGATTCTACAAATTTACATTCATTATACAAAAATTGCACTTATTCGATTTATTTTCATAGAAAGCGGAAAAATCCTGTACACGTTCGTCACCAGCACACCCTAGTGGCGAAAATGTATAGTTCCAAAACTGAAATCATTGAGCTTCCCAACATTAGAGGAAAAAACCTTACTACTGTTAATGTTTATTCTACTCAGTTTCGAAAGGTCGATGCTAATAGTTTGGCAACCAAGCATTTTCCCCCGCCAGGTAGCACTGATTCTTCATGTATACCACATTTTATTCGTTTTGCATGTAAACAAATGGGATGATTGCCATTTTCATAAAATAAATAAGATTAGGCTCAAATCGACGTAAATAATAAACAATTGTTCTTCAGACTACAATGGGAAACCAATTAAATATGTCCACACATTGTTTAATATTCGGTTTTAAATTTGGGTTTGGGAAAAACACTGTATTACACAATTACTTTAATTAGAGGGGCTATGACAACAATCCGAAAAACTCCTTTGATAAAAGCTACATTTATTCCTTAATGTTTCCCATCAAAATAAGCTTATTTATGGACGCTCAATGCCAAGAACATTTGTATTTTTACTGTTTACTCCTATAAACGCCTTTGACATAAGTGAACAACAGTTACAAAATGAAGTTAATATTTTGGCTGGGGGAAGTATGTCTATATTAGCTATCACGAATCCGGCAAAAACAAACTTTTAGACACAAATATATAGAATTACTCAATTTACCACCAATAAAAGTGACCTATTTGAAACACCAGCGCACAATTTTCCCGTATGAAAAACACATCATGAGGCTTCTAAGATTGTTCCCAACCTGAATGGATTATAACCTCACAGAAGTCCAGGAGGTTCTGCGGTCTTACAACTGCAGCATAACAAAAATGTTTGCTTATCTAAACGAAATAGTTATTATCTGAGCATCGCATAGATATACAATAAATAGAGGCAATGATACTTCGCGAAAAAATTTCGAGGCAAGATACAGTTTAAAGGACTGTAGGATTGTCCAGCTGTTTTGATAGGTTGAAAAATGTTCTGGTACGTGTTAACTGTTTGCACACGAATCACGAAAGTTCAGTGTCGGAGTTACGTAACTGTGAGTGATTCGGTCAAATGCGGACACCGCACCAGCAGCCAATAGAAATACGAGAACAGCTGAGGTGTGTATATAGTATTGAAGTCTAATGTGTGCTCCGATTTTTGCGCGAAAAATCACTGGCTCTATCAATAAATGATCATGCAGTTTTTGTCATTGATTGTTGTAGAAAAACGTGAGTAAGTGTGTGAAGAGATTTGGGCGGCTCTTAACAGCGAGGTCTTGAGAGCCGACGACGGTGATTGAGGTGAGAATGGAGCAGCGACGGAATGAAAGGATGGGGGAAACGGGCGATTGCCGAGAAAATCCGCCGACCAGCGGCATCGTGCGGCACGATTTCCACATGTGAAAGTCCGGGAGTGACCCAGCCGGGTGTAGAAACACGTGATTGGCTACATATTGTCATTTGGATGGTTTTAGCACAGCAGTGACACTCATATCAGTTAGTTTCTGCCACGTGCAATTTCGTGAATATTTGGATGGTTCTTTTCATTAAGTTGTGTTGCATTTTCATGATTATGATTCTTATTCTTACAAATGCATTTTTTTAATTAAATGACTGCAGATAAATGACGCAATAAATAATTTAGGCGAGAAAACTTAGGCCAGTATTAAAATTTAAAAAAAAAATGCAGGCTGGTGAGGTTATAGGATGTCTGCCAACAAAACTAAGTAAACATTTGTAATTTATGTGTTGTAACGTTGGCAGTTCCGTAGAACCTACTTAGGCCGACTTCGGCAAACAAATGACTAAGATAAGATTCTCCAGTTAAAGCGCTGAGTTGCAAATCTATCGTTGTATGCTCCTTGCAAAGAAACGAGGGAGCGATAAGGGCGACACCGACATGCTTACCTATCACCCCGACGCACCTACAAGCAAGGTTCTGAGCTGGCGTGCAGTGTTGCCGTTGCACCGCTGGAACTATGGGTCTGTAAGGGAGAGTTATCCATTTATCGCCATATCTAGGTACTGGGAAATGTCGCGAATTCATTTTAGGACAAGCTAGATTGCAAACACACGTGCATTTATCTCATGAATGCAATTGGATGACAGTTTACTATTCACGCCCATGTAAACTTTAAGCCAATAATAAACCTCCACTAAAAAAAGAAGCACTGAATACCTCGCCAGTTGATCTGGCTACACACTGGGGCAGCAGCCATGAACAGAATTCTGACGTTTGAAAATACACAGGACAGTGGATTCTAGCCTGCAGAGCGTTCAAAAAGCGAAATTTTCCTGTCCCTAGTAATTGTTAATAGATAGGGGCAGTGACATTTCGCGCAAAGATTTCGAGACAAGATAGAGCCCTAAGCACTGTAGGGTCGTCCAGCTTCTTTGATTGGCTAAATAATGTTCTGGCCCGTGTTAACAGTTTGCGCACGAATCACAAAGGTCCAGTGTCGGAGTTACTTAGTCCTGAGTGGCTCGGTCAAAGACGGACACGGCACCAGCAGCCAATAAAGGTATAACAACAGCTGAGGTGTGTATATGGTATTGGAGTCTACTGTGTGCTCCGATTTTTACGCGAAAAGTCAGTGGCCCTGTTAATAGGTGTTCGCTGGTTGTCATTTAAAGGCGAGAACGAATTAATATATAACATTTTGGATTAAGTTAACTTGCATAAATATGCGTTAGTAGTTCATATTTAATGTCAGTAATGATGAGTAAGGCAATTAACTAAGCTTCTTTTGTCTCACTTTTAAATAAATCCTCCTAAATATTTATCAGAAAGAAATAAATAAAATTCAATATAGTGATTGAAGCGGGCTCTTAAGGGGAATGGTGCAGTATTGTCTTACAAATATCAACCTGTCATTGCCGCTAGTTGTTCAGCACGTATATATAAATTATTGGCACATTAAACTCTAAATAATAGCCTCCCACACATTTTTACATTGTCTGATATTCACTGTTTTTATTATGTTTTCGCTACTGAAAGAAGATAATAAGTAAACTATTCTTTATTATTATTGATACGTGAATTTCACGAATTATTTTGGTAGTGGCCTCGAATGTTCAGTCTTTTACGCTTTCGGACCACAATTAATGAGCAGGATATTGAAGTCTAGCCTTCGCGTAAATCATTTCGCGAAAAAACAGTGGCCCTAGTTATTGGCCACGTGCTTTCGTCGAAAGACAGTAAGGTGTTTGACTGGTCAATGAAAATCAGGTTACTCCGGTACTGAACATCTGTGATTCACAGGCAGGTACCTAGGACACACATCAGTTGAAACATTCTGATCACGATAGTTGATCCGAGTTATAGTGTTTTTAAAAATATTACTCGCGAAAATCGGGTGTCCATAATTATACGTGCTTGAAGTACAGGCACAAAGTAAATAAGAATGTAGATGTGAGATACGCGCTTATTCCGCCTGGTCCAGTCGCGCACGGAACCAAAATGGCGCCATTAGCAAGCAAAATGTCGGATCACCGTTCGCCAATCAGCGTCTGGTAACTCACCCGACAGTTGGCAGCTCTGCGATCAGGGAACCTTTCGCAGGACGCACTAACCAATAAGTATAGATAGGAAAATTTCGTGAGTTCAATAACCTGAAGTCTAGACTCCACATTCCTGTGTTTACTGGAGCCTTAGGTGTCTTTCATTGGCTGCTTGCTGCCTGAGAGAGAAGGCAGTGTAACCCCACACCTGACAGTATGGGATTAGCTACTTGTTTCCTTGGAAGTCTGTTATTGGCTCATTTGTGCCCAGGGCGTGTTTAATAAAGTGTGATCCAATTGCAAAGGTGACTGTACTGTATGTGTGTTTGACGTCTATCATGTCCTGAAGTTAATTCGCAAAATTTTCCTATCCCTACCAATTAGATACTAGACTTGTTCCCAAAGCTTAGCGCTACCAATCAGAGAACGGGTACGCGCACATCAAAGGAACCGCTACGCAATTTCGTCTCTGTATATCTATTTACTCTGTGGTATATTCTGCTTCCGGAAGAATTTACGAAATCTTCATTTTTATATTGGCGCTATTCCGCCAGTAGTAGGAGAATAATACATTCAGTCAATACCTAACAATGCCCAAAAACGGAAAGGCGTAGGAGACTTTTATTTCGATCGAAATGAAACAAAAAGTTGCGACGACCAGTTGATAAATATTAACACTTAGAACGGTATGTTCTGTTTAACTAGGATCACGCTTAAAAGAAAAATGATAATTTGCTACTGAAAAAAAATTTCACGTGTCTGTATTTTCATTTTTTTCGTTAATGTTTGCCTGGATCTAAATATAACTTTGGAGCACATCAACACTAATTATCGTGAAAAAAATATTAATAATATTTTATAGCAATTGAAATGAACAATATATGCTCTGATTTCGGTTATATATGAAATTATATTGGCTTTAGGGGAAATCAATTCAGCATTCCATTGGCTGACGGACAGCCAGTTATATAGGGCCTACCTTACTCAGTAGAATAACCTTTTCAAACGTGGTGCGAACAACTAGGACTGTGGTTAAATGGGAAACGCGGAGGCCACTAGGACTGTGGTTAAATGGGAAACGCGGAGGCCAGCAGAAATGCCGTTCCTATAACTGTGGACGTACGTGACACACGTACAGCCTCACTAAAATACTAGTAAATACGAACAGAGCGGAAAAAGCAACATGTCAGTGCAGTATTCCCCTTAAACCTTAAGCTTTGTTCACAAGTCAAGCCATAACAATGACCATAAAAAAGTAGGTAAGGGACACCCGATTTTCGGTAAAACATCTCATGGAGAGTTGTATATCCTGACACTTTAGCTCATCTTAATTTTTGCGAGTAGATGATTTAAATAATTATATGTAACGCCACCCAATTTTCCCGGGAAAAAAATGTCCACCGACGCTAGATTTCAATACCCTATGGGTAGGGAAAGGAAAATTTCGCGAGTTCAAAGACATGTATGCTAGACTCCACAATCCTTTCTATAGTCGAACCTTAAATGTTTGTTCATAGCCTGTTGCCCCAGTGTTACCNTGTATGCTAGACTCCACAATCCTTTCTATAGTCGAACCTTAAATGTTTGTTCATAGCCTGTTGCCCCAGTGTTACCTCACATTTGACAGTACGGGATTCGCTTCTTGTTCGCCTGCAAGTCAGCTATAGGCGCGGAGTCGTCCAGGGCGTGTCTAATAAACTCTGATCCAATTGCAAAGGGGACTTCAGTGTACACGTGTTTGAAATCTTTCTTGACCTGAAATGCAATCGCGAATTTTTCCTGTCCCTAACTGTGGGCACATCAGCAGTTTTATTTGGCTCATTGGAAGAGACGTGCAAAATTCGCGTTATTATTTGGCGGCAGACAAGACTTCNACATCAGCAGTTTTATTTGGCTCATTGGAAGAGACGTGCAAAATTCGCGTTATTATTTGGCGGCAGACAAGACTTCACCGTCCTATATACACTCGAGTCTGTGTCATTCGTTTATTGTTTTCTGCAAAAGTGAGGACACACATTCCCTTTTGACTTGGTACGACGTGATTGGGCTATCATATCGTTACTGGTTTACGATTGGTTCAAGGCCGCTTAGGGTGTGACAACCTAACTGTAGTCCAATGACAGAAGCAAAGCAAACGCATTTTTATTTGAGGTCTATTCTGTCTCAAAATAATAGCACGAATTTTGCAGGTCTCNGACAGAAGCAAAGCAAACGCATTTTTATTTGAGGTCTATTCTGTCTCAAAATAATAGCACGAATTTTGCAGGTCTCTACTCATTGGCCACTTGTCTTTGTCACAAGACATTTTATAACTCGAGTGGTCAGTAAGGATTAAATTACTCTGATTCTTTTACATCTATGATTCGCGGGTAGACAGCAAAGACGCATAACACGTAAATCATCCAACCACGAGGGTGGATATGAGATAAACGGTTATCAAATACAAATGGTCGTGAATTATTTTCGTAAAAATCAGGTGCCCCTAATTTAGCCTGTATACCTTAGTTGTTTGCCCGTGAATCACAGACATACAGTACTGTAGTAAACTAATTCTGATTGGCTAGCTGAATAGAAAAATATCTTCTCAAAAAGACAAGTGGTCAATAAGCAACAGGAATCCGCTGATACGCCCGTGCGATAGGGCCAGGAACGTTTCGCGTAGAAATCGGAGCACACAGTAGACTTCAACACTATATACACACCTCAGCTGTTGTTATACCTCCATTGGCTGCTGGTGCCGTGTCCGTCTTTGACCAAGCCACTCAGGACTAAGTCACTCCGACACTGAACTTTCGTGATTCGTGAGCAAACGGTTGATACGAGCCAGAACACTTTTTGGCCAATCAAAGAAGCCCTACATCCTTACAGTGCTTTGGACTGTATCTTGTCTCGAAATCTTTTCGCGAAATANCTCCGACACTGAACTTTCGTGATTCGTGAGCAAACGGTTGATACGAGCCAGAACACATTTTGGCCAATCAAAGAAGCCCTACATCCTTACAGTGCTTTGGACTGTATCTTGTCTCGAAATCTTTTCGCGAAATATCACTACCCCTAATTATTACCAGTTCAGAAACTTAAAAATTTAAATCTTAAATTGCGTATACCGATAATTATATTATCCTCTATTCACACAACTATAGCTTATTAACGGTTTCTTCACACTTTTTAATCAAACCTTTGAAAAATCACCCTATGTAAGACGTGTTTAGTTATTTTCTAAATATGCCATCTATCACAAGCGTTTTATACCTCTGTTAAATTAAAAGTATCTTATTTTTCGTTAAATTGAAGTTTTATAAAAAATTTACTTATAAATTATAGTATTTAATATGTAATAAATATAAATACAAACTGTGAGAAAGCACTGTCTTGGTAGCGCCTAGTAACAAATAGTTCTCATGCAAAATATTATTACAACTGAGTGCACGAATTCGGTGCGTTGTCCTTTGGTGTAACTTTCTAGACTTAGTTAAGCTTAGTTTGCACGAGGCGGAAGAATATCCTGGAAGTAGTACTTAAGCAGGGCTTCAGAAAAGTGTGAAGTAACCGTGAATGGATTATTACAATCTTTGTAGAGTAGCAATTATTTACATTTTCCCCGACCCAGGTGAAAATTCCCTGATATTTCCCTGCCACATGAAATTCCCTAACTGTTCACTGTTTTCCTTGAGGGTGGACATCTTGAACGAATGTCGGCGTGAGCTCATCTTATCTGTATGGCTCGTGTAGAAAACGAGGAAAATTTCTGATTGGCTGTTCTAGTTTTCCACTATGTCTTGTTTGACGCGATAGGCGTACGTGTGAACCAGACATGCCACCGAAAATAAGCAAGAGGCGCGCTGCATCGCGAGGGGTTGGCAGCCCTGCGGTCGCACCTGGCCCGCGCTGGCAGCTGCCACGCTGCCAACATGACGCCGCCAGATTCGCGCCCTCCTGTCGCGAGCGCCAGCCGGCGGTGACAAATATCGTTTCTCAAATTAAGTTTTGTTCTACTCAGGTTGGCAAGTTCAATGATAATACTTTTGTATAGTAAGTTCACGGTTACTTACAACTTTTCTGAAGCCCTGCTTAAGGTCTACATCAAGGATATTCCTCCGCATAGTGCAAACACAGCTTAACCAAGTCTAGAAAATAACACCAAACGAACCACGCACCGGACTCGTGCGCACTCAGTGTAGTAATATTTTGCATCATAAGAACTATTTCTTAATAGGCATTACCAACCCACCTATTTTTTTCATGTTTATTATTTATATTAATTACAAATGAAATATTTTTAGAGTTAATAGACAGAATATAATGAAAAGTCAAATTTAACAAAAAATATGGTACTCTTATGTTAACAGAGGTATAAAACGCTTGCAATACGTCACACGTTTAGGGAACAACCACGCACATAATTCATAGTGTGATTTTGCAAATTTTTGATTTAAAAAAAGTGTGAATAAACCGTTAATAGACTAAAACTACATATTTTCACCACCAGGTAGCACTGGTTTTGCACGTGTACCGTTTTTTTTTGTTTGGATGTAGGCAAATGTGAAAATTACAATTTTCATAAAATAACTACAATTCTGTAATATCTTCCGATTTTTATCACGTTAGATCTTACTTAGATAATAAAAATTTTCTTTGCAGTAGGAGTGGAAATATAACATAATATGCCTACTTGTTTAACGTTCTGTCGTAAAACTGGATTATGCAACATACTCTATCACAAAATAACGTTATTTAAATTGCGACAGCATAATAGAAACATTCCTTTTGATTTCAGCTGTCTTAATTTCGTCTTAATGTCTAAATTTTTTATTTAATATAGGCGTGTTTATATAAGGCCAAAGCCAAAGAAACAGTCCTGCTTTTTTACGGTTTACGATTCGAAATAATGTTGGAGGATGTGCTTAATATCTAGTGAGTAGATTCCATTTGGCCAGATCCAAAAAGGAGAAAAAGTTCTGCATGTGACGGCTGTCCAAGTGACTTCTTGTCGAGTACATAGGGAACTGTGGAGTCTAACATGGTGCAGTTTTATAACGAGGCCTCCAGTTACAATCCGGCAGCACACTTGACTTCGAGCAGTTGTGCATTCGATCGAAATTTTGTCAATGGCTGCCAATTTTGCGTAACACGAGGTGAAAAATTTTTTTTTTTTTTTTGCATAACTAGGGAACGTCCTATTCTCGCAAAAAGAGCTTCAGTTAAGTTGTATTATAAAATACTTCAACTCGGATCCACTTCAGCGATTGGATCGTTTCAATTGCTGCGCATCTTAAGTGCCTGCCCGCTAATCACTAGAGACCCGGAAATTTGGCGAATTCGTTTCAGAACAAACTAGTCTTCAAACACATGTATAGTTGACTTTATTTTTCAACTGGATCGCAGTTTGTAAGCCACGCCCTGGACGAATTTAAGCCAGTAACTAACCTGCAAGTAAGAGAACACCGAATCCTGTGCTACCTGGTCTATGTTAAAACTGGAGCATCAGCCAATGAACAACTTACTGAGGCTCGAGTTCACAAAGAGTTATGGAGTCTAGCTTGTTGCCAACTGAATCCGCGAAATTTCCGGGTCTCTACTAATGACAGACTTCCAGTACCGCAGTAACCTAGTTCCGACTTGTCGAGAGAAAAAAAACACTGCCTTCCAGTGAAGACGCCCGGCCAGTAACGTAAAGGCCGTTTACACGTTGCCAGTAGGCGTGCCAGTTGAGGTTGCCAGTGACTGGCAAGTAGTGATTGGCAACGTGTAAACACCCTGCTGCCAGTGACTGGCAAGTACTGACTGGCAACGTGCAACGTGTAAACATCCTGTTGCCAGTGACTGACAACGTGTAAACACCCTATTGCCAGTGACTGGCAACGTGTAAACACCCTGATGCCATTGACTGGCAAGTAGTGACTGGCAACGTGTAAACATCCTGTTGCCAGTGACTGACAACGTGTAAACACCCTATTGCCAGTGACTGGCAACGTGTAAACACCCTGCTGCCAGTGACTGGCAAGTACTGACTGGCAACGTGTAAACACCTTGTTGCCAGTGGCTGGCAAGGCCAGCGCGCCAGTCGCTGACAATGCCAGAGAAACAAATACGTTTGGTTCACTGGCACGCTGGTGCTCTCTCCCGCCACTTTCCGGGACTCGCGCCTCGCTACTTGCACCGTGTAAACAGACATTTGGTCTAGTGTCCCAGTCGCTCTATGCCAGTCGACAGGTTGTTGTTGTTGAAGTGAACAAACACGTGATTGTGAGTAGTTAGTGCTGGAAAGGGCAAGAAAGCTGTGAAAGACAAGAAAGACAAACCTACAAAAACGTTCCGCACGACTGATGAACAAACTGCACAGTTTGTACGTTTATATAGGGAGTATGAAAATCTGTGGGATGTTTATCTACCGGAGTATCGTAATCGTGATGCTCGGAGTGCGGTTTTGTATGCGTTAGAGAATAAAATGAACATAACCTTTTTACAACCAATGAAGTTGCAAAGAAAGGGAAAAGTTTGCGTTGTACTTACCATTTCGAGTGAGTGAAGAGATTTCGGCGGCTCTTAACGACAATGTCTTGAGAGCCAATGAGGGTGATTGAGGTGAGAAGGGAGCAGCGCCGGAACGAAAGGGTGGGGTAAACGGGAGATCTCCGAGATAACCCGCCTACCAGCGGCATCGTCCGGCACGATCTCCACATGCGAGAATCCGGCGGTTACCCGGCCGGGGATTGAACCCGGTTCGCTTTGGTGGGAAGGGAGCACTCTAACAGCTAAGCCACCGCGGCCCCTTGACATTTGGAGGTTTCGAAAATCGAAAAAAGTAAACGCAGCAGTGGGGTTACTGACTTTGTGTACAAGCCAACATTGTTATGGTTTGAAGATATGGAATATGTTATGGGCATCATCATCGCCAAAGCTAATGAAAAAGGAATCAACTTGGTAAGTATCCTATTGCCATATATTAAAAAAATAGCAAGTAATTTTGTTAAGAAAGCATATTGTTTATGCACATTAAAATACTAAAGTATGATTGATCAAATTCTGAGGATCACATTTGTGTATCTCTCTGTCTTAGATATTTTCAGACTTTGGGCAAGAATGCCCAGATTTCAATCCAGGTTACGTCTCTTTCCATATAATATTAAGTACATGTTGTGCCACTGCACAAATAACACTAAGCCAAACATATTTGACCAACTATGCCTTTTACCAAAAAAAATTACAAAATTTGCAACACTTCTCCTTGAATGACATTGCCACAATTAATTAATTCCATTGTAACAATTATTTTAAGAACTCTACAATTCTCTAGTATTACTAAAACACCGCATCGTATTAATAGCACCATCAGTAAGCTACTTTCATATTTAAAAAAACGTTACAATTCTGAATTATTAGTACCATCAATTGTTTTCATTCTAAACAATAATCACATTAAGACGTTACAATTCTGATTACCTTGTTCCGTCATTCACTTGGCTTCTTTACATGAATTATTTCAAAATAAAGCACGACTATTCAAAAAAATTGGCTTCCAACCATGGTTTTACAAAACACAGTATTTGAAAATATTCTTTCTTGCATAACACTGTGTGATTACTATCACATCGATGACTAGACTGTGGTGCCCCATTTGACACGATATGCGGAAAGGAGGGCAGCTTGTCGAGCCCAGTAAAGCCTCCATTTCCATAAAAAATATGTATTAAAATTTGAACAAAAAAATTATAAACACGGTGGAGGCAGTTACTTAACGCCAAAAAAAAAACGTGAGAGTCATGGAAGAACGTGAACATTGAACATGAAAGAAAACCCACTTGCTTGGGCGGCCAAATAGAACGATACACGACACGTTAACACAGGAAAATACACACACACGACGCCTTAGTTGAGCCGAAAAGAGATTAAGACGGGCAACCAAAACTACGATTTTGGAAAAGCTGGCGAAACTGCACACCCAGGACATACACAACTACGCCATACGTAATTCAAAACATTTAAAACTTCCCATAAAAAAAAACGCTAACGATCTCCACGACTCACCGTTAAATCTGCCCCATCACGCAGTTGCTCGCCCAAGAGGCAGCATCAGGAAGTGAACATAACGGCGGCTGATCCCTGCTGTACGAGGACGGTGTACCTAATCCATTGGTACACCTGAATTTCGCGAAAATATTTCACGACTAGTTGTATTTCATTACACTTTAGCATATATCTTCTTTCTTGGTTGGGTGATGTAGGTGTTAAACGTCTTAGGTGTCTGGCCGGGAATCACAGACGTACAGTATCAGAGTTACTAAATTGCAATTGGCCACTCAAGTAAGACAAGTCTTCTCACAAAGACAAGCCGCCAATTAGCAAAAGAAAACGGCTGATATACCCGTAGGGTATTGAAAGCTAGCACGTGCGGAAATATTTTTTGCGAAATTCGGGTGTCGCTACTAATTCATAATGACATTCTTGACACAGAAGACACTTCGAAGGCGTCGGACGGGCGTAGGATAGAAGGATTCGCCGCCATTTCTCATCATTGCTGAAGCTCAGAGAGGGGGTAGTTCAAGCCCTGTGAGGGGCCCTTGACCACCCAATGGTTATGTCATTTTATTACAGTGGTTTAGGAAAGGCTAGCACTTTCCGCCCACTGCACCTTAACAATTTGTAGTTCCGGAAATTGCCCACCGCAGTTGCAATTAGGAGCCCGCCGAGTTGCCCCAGCAAGACCGGTACCCATAATGTTTCCCTCCCCCCTTCCCCCTCAATGTTGGTAAGGGAGGCAGCAGTGAGGCCGCTGCCTAGGTAAGCTAGCTCTATTGTAGCCGGAAATTTGAAAAATGAAGGTTAGGTTAAAGCCTGGACAAGGATTTTTGGTCCCCGGCCAGGTTTGGTATGTTAAAGCGGATTCTATTGCCAAATACAATTCCCGTGACTCTAAGAACACGAGGTCTGGTTGAGTGTAGCCCAGCATGAAATGGTAGTGAGGGTGAAAACAATGTTCATGAGTCTACCAATCCTTTAGTTAATAGGTATTAAGTATATATTTGTTAGTTAAACATTATTAAACAAGTGACGTAAATTAATTAAGCATTACAAAAATCAATCGGCGCGTTTAATAAATGCTACGATCTCTGGAGACGCGCTGCTTGTTGAAAGGAATAGAAGGAGCCCGGGCTGTGCCACGACTTAAATAAACTGACATCCATCAAAAAAAAATTACGCACGGAGGGGATGGGGGGTGAATAGGAGGGAGAGTAGGGGAAGAAGAAGAGAGGGGATCCCAGCCGCAGAGAGTGCACCGCCGCTCCGAACACGAAGGCGAGAGAAACGTCTTAGCGCAACGATCGCTAGCGTCGCAATATATATATATATATATATATATATATATATAACTAGATGGTTTTAAAAAATTGTAGAAAGTAAACAAGCGCTGAAAACAGAATTACTGTTTCATATAGATAACTGATGTTATTAAAAAATAATTTACAAAAATAAACCGATCAATACAATAATTATTTAATTTCTACAAATATTTTTAACAATTTAAACAGTTATAAACATTAAATTACAAGAATTGAAGATAATATTAATGGNAAATTACAAGAATTGAAGATAATATTAATGGTTTATCAATACATACTAGTAATTACTAAATATGAGGTTATGCTTCATTGCTTCCGAGAAATGTCAATGAGGAATGTCAATCAAAATGAGTTTGATTTAAACCGGATTTCAGCTTAAATTCTATATATGAAATTTCACTTCAAATAAACTAAAACTATAGTTAAAAATTGGGATTTAGCTCATGATATTTTCCATTAAATGTTTTTTTTATGTACGAATAGTAACAATTTATTTTATGATATCAATTTTGTGATAACAATTAGAAAAAAAATTAAGGAAAGTTTTTTTTTAATTTGAAAACTGGCACAATTGCATTAATTTCAGGATTAAAAAACAGTCACTGCTTGCACGTTGTTAAGGCAGTACAAACTAGAATCAGCTCAAACAAAAAGATCTCCCGGCTGAAAACATGGTTTCATGCAATCATCCTGCCTTGCCACTCGATCACCCAATATCCAGTGAAAAGCTACTTGTATCTGTCCCTCAATTTCTGAGCAATCTTTNCCTGCCTTGCCACTCGATCACCCAATATCCAGTGAAAAGCTACTTGTATCTGTCCCTCAATTTCTGAGCAATCTTTGTAGGCGTAGTCATAGTACGTGTCCGCTGAATACCACGTGGTTGAGTGGTTTCTGCTCTCCGTAACCACGGTTGTGTTTACAATGTCTTCGTGGTCGACACTTGCTGGTGGCGTGCAAGAGTTAGTGGATGCGGTGCGCAACCAGTTACGAAGGNCGTAGGCGTAGTCATAGTACGTGTCCGCTGAATACCACGTGGTTGAGTGGTTTCTGCTCTCCGCAGGCCCGTAACCACGGTTGTGCTTACAATGTCTTCGTGGTCGACACTTGCTGGTGGCGTGCAAGAGTTAGTGGATGCGGTGCGCAACCAGTTACGAAGGGCACATGCGACTTTGATAATTATGATTGTAGTATCAACTTTCATGCGACAGGCTGACTCAAAACACGAAAACGACTTACTAAGATGTCGAATGCGTTTTCCACAATTCTTCGTGCTCTACTAGTCCTGTAGTTATAAATTCTTTCTTCATGACGTAAGTTCGGTTTTGAATAAGGTTTCAGCAAATACGTTTTCAAAGGAAAGGCGTCAACGCCAACAAGAAGCCCTCCTTTTGGAAGCAATTTTTTTATTAATGGATACGTATTGCTACATTAAAAAACTCCTCCATCAGCATTTCATCCATACGACGCAACATCAATTTACTTAAAGCAATAGTCGTGATCGACTATGCCCTGAAGTACGATACTGTTTGTACCTTTATAATTGTAATGTTCACTTCCAGAGCTTTTAGGTGCTTTAATCACTATGTGTTTACCATATATAGACGCCACAACACCCGGAAAATTCCATGTGTCATGGAATCCCACCTGGATATTTTCCCAGCCGCGAATAGACAGTAGTTTATAAACGCGGCCTTAGAGAGGAAGAAGATAGCTGGCTGGCTCGGCGGGAAGCGGCAACAGATGTCGTCGTGTCGAGACAGATTTCGTCGCGTTGGTCCGCCAGAGCTGACGAGCGGCGAAGAGCGACGCGGGTTGGTACGCCTGCTCCCAGCCGTGCGTCGTGGGGCGCGGCATATCCTTGAGGTACCTACATCCGCGCACGTCGAGCAGCGATGTTGTCAAACTATCGATATATCTAAATAACGATATTACAGGATGTACACCCACAGAGAAAACGGAGAAAATAGTGAAGATTTGGGCGGCTCTTGACATCGAGGTCTTGAGAGCCGATGAGGGTGATTGAGGTGAGTATGGAGCAGCGCCGGAATGAAAGGGCAGAGTAAACGGGAGATCCCGAGAAAACCCGCCAACCAGTGGCATCTTCCAGCACGATTCCCACATGCAAAAGTCCGGGAGTGGCCCGGCCGGGGATTGAATCCCGGTTCGCCTTGGTGGAAGGCGAGCAGGCTAACCGCTTAACCACCGCGGCCCCTATTAGGGGGGAAATATTAGAACGCATACATTTATTACTGTATGAAACACATGCATTCGTTTTAAAAGTGTATTTGAGCTCAGGCATCACTAACAAAGCAATACATGGGCAAAACGTAGTATCTACAAAATATCTTAGAAAACACTGAGCAAACTTGAGCAAATATTTCGTTGCTATAAAACAGACAAACGTGAAGAAAAAAAATTGAAATTTCATTAAAAGTCTTTAAAATACTCTAACACAAGAACTCATCAAACGTTAAGTGTTCACTTAGTCATTTGCAAAAATCACCAATTGGCGTATACTTTAAAGTCAGGTTAGAAAGAATAGAGAAATGTCTCATTATTAGAGACCCGGAAATTTCGCGTATTCATTTGGCAATAAGCTAGACTTCACAATCCTTTGTGTTTTCGAGCTTCAGAAAGTTATTCATTGGCTGATGCTCCAATTTTGCCCCAGACCAGGTAAGCACGGAATTCGGTCAGGTTTTTCTGACTGATTAGTTATTGGATGAAATGCGTCCAGGGCCGTGGTAATCAAACTCCTATCCAATTGAAAAGAAAGTCAAATGTACATGTGTTTGAATTCTAGTTTGTCCTCAAATTAATTCGCGAAATTACCGGGTCTCTTATCACACCTTTAAACAACCCATTTCATATTCTATCTGCTTAAAATGTCAAAGTGCCTAGCATTTTTCACCATAATTACATAAAACCTACTGATAAAATACTAGAACTAATATTTATTTAGTTTATTGGACCTACATTTTACCAACATCAAACAATTGTGAATAACCTTTTTTAGACCACCAAGGAAGCTACCCATATTGGCTTGTAGACAAAATACCTCAGTAGCAATAAAACCTAGTCAGATACTAAAGAATAAATTTAACCCGTTCGGTCAAACATTAATTTCCCCAAGTTGATGTGTTGCAATGTCGTAATTTTTTAGTATGAAGTGTACTTGTGTTCGGCATTTCTTTTCCAGCCAATGGACAACGGCATTAACCATTTATGTCAAAGAGGTGTAGAAAAGTCCCCAAAAATAAGATAAGCCACAAGCCAGACTGGGCACTGGTGCCCTGCTGTGTACAGTTCCGGTCATAACTCTCAATAATTCGCAACGTGTCCACAATTGTGGACACGGTGACTGAACGGGTTAATAAATTTGTAGGTGTAATTAAACAACAAACGAGATAAACTTCTTAGAAAACAGTCTCCTCCAACTCATCTCACCTAAAATACTTATTCAGACTTGCGCTGACTTTTCTAACCTTTTCGATGATCGTTTGAAAACTGCAGATCTCTATCAGATTGTTAGAAATATAACCTACGAGTACATAATAATTTATTTGGATAAAGTTATTAGGCAACAATATTGTTGAGGGAGAAAAACATTTTTAAGCAAAACACAAAAAAAAAAACATGGAGCGTATACTTATGTACGCGCGTTAGAAGTTATAGTTCTTTGGCGTGACGAAAATAAAATTTTATTACGTATGCAAATAAATTATGTAAGCAGGCAAACAATAAACTGACATAAAAAACATTAAATACAATTAATAAAGGTTTGATTAAAGAACAAAATTAAATACTTACAACAATTAACCTCAAATACTTTAAAACACTTTCAAAATTATATTATATTATTTTTTTCGCTAACAAATTTCTCACTGCACAATGTAAGTAAACTTAATTAATAACACATATATATTCACAATGAATTACTAATATAAATTAAATGTTTTTCAATTTGCCTATTACATGAACTGATTTTCTGTCCGTTTTAAATATAACCACGTGCTATGTTGTCTACCTTGCGTTTGTATATAGCTAGATGATACGCGCATACGCGTTGAGTCATACCTCTACCACGTTTACTGTAGAATTTCGTTACACTGTGCGCGCGCAACTTCCGTTGCACACTAAACTTTTGCCCTCAACGCGCTAAAAGAAGTATAACTTCAACACATTTCGAAACAACGTCCAGACGGGACGACAAATAACTAGGGGCACCCGATTTTCGCGAAAAGAATTAACGCACCCTAGATTTAACATTTTGCTCACTTGAATGGCCAACGAGAATTAAGTTACTCCGTTGCCGTTACTGTATGTCTGTCACGCGCGGGCAGACACCTAAGACATATTATACCTAAATCCTCTAATAATGAAAGTGGATATGGGCTAAACCTGTTAAGAAACACAACTGGTAAAAAAATCTTTTCGAGAGAACCGGGTGTCCCTGCGAATAACTGAAGGTAGATTAGTTATGACGGCATAACTACCGTGAATGAAAGAAACTTGCATTAGTGTAGTCTATAAATAAATGGTTCAAATGGTACACATAGGCCTGATGGCCACACACCACTTCAGTTCAAAACCACTTTCGTGATTGGATCATTTGAATTGTTACGCATTTTATCTGTCTGCCCACAAATCACGGACTTAATTCCGATTGGCTCACTCACGTAGCATACACGCTTCACACAAAGACAAGCGGCCAATAGTAAATTATAGACTGCAAACGTGACATAGGATATTGAAATCTAGCATTCGCGTAAAATGTTTCCGCGAGAAACAAGCGGCCCCAGTTAATAAAAGGGACACCCGATTTTCGCGTAAAGAATTCCACAGAAGCTAGGTTTAAATATCCTACTCACACTCCGGCATTTTTCATTGCGTTATTGGCCTCGTGCCTTCGTCTAAGACAGTTTTGTGTATACTGGGCCAATGAGAATTTGGTTACTCCGGTAGTGAACGTCTGTGATTCGCGGGCAGGCACCAAAAACTCGAAACCAACCAATCGCGATAGTGGATCTGAGTTAAAGTGTTTTCAAGTACAACTTGACCAGAAATATTTTCGCGAAAATCTTGTGTCCCTATCCATTAATAATTACCACGTAAGTAAAAGCTACAAGAACTAAGCACTTTCAACAACCTGACAGTTTTTCCACGCACTTTAAACGGCGATAAAATTTTTTAATTCATTTAAAGGACTTTTCAAGGACTTGCAAAGATCGTGGAAATCCTGTACTTTCTCGCAGTCGTCCATTGCGTGTCGTATCATAACATCTGTGTCTGTCATAAACGTAAAACTTAAGCTCACGTGTTTACAAATTAACATTCCTCCAAATGGGTATACAAATTTACGGACCTATTTTAATTCTGCACTGCAATTTCGCGAAAAGATTTCAAGACAAGTTATATTTAAAAACACTGTAGGGTCTTTTACCTATCTTGATTGGCTGAATCACTTTTTGACAAGTGTTAAATGTCTGCACACGAATCACGTAGGAGGCGTGCCGATGTTGCCGAATTCTGAGTGGCCCGGTCAAAAATGAACACTGCTTCTCAAGAAGACAGCAACCAATGGTAATAGGCAAACTGCTGTTGGGTGCTTATAGTATTGAAGTCTACCCTTGTACTTAAATTTTTTTCGCGAAAAATCACTAGCTCTATGCATTGCACTTACGTGTTTAAATCTTTATTATCAACAGAGAACCAGAAATGTCAGGAATTCTTTTTAGGACAAGCTAAACTTCAACCATGTTATATACAACTGTGTTCTTTTTCAATTGGATTACATTATTTGTACTAGTCCTGAACAACTTTAAGTCAATAACAATTCCGCAGGGAAAGAAGGACCAAATTTCGTGCTACCGTACTGACTGAAACCTGGAACAACAACCAATTAATAATCAACGAACTGTGGCGCGACTAAACAAATGATTATGAAGTGTAGCTTGTTGCCAAATGAATCCGTGGAAATTCCGGGTGTCTAGATAACAAATAAGTGTTGTACTTTGTAAAGAACGTGAAAGCGAGACAAATACAATGTAAAATTATTATTTCCATACTTTTTTTTAAAGAAGCACAGTGACACTAAAGACGCTTTTGATATAATGTGTTTGGATTCACAGTATTGTTGTAACAAAACTGTGACACCTATTGCTACTTTTAGAGAATTTGTCACCCAAACAGCAACATTTTTTGTGAAAATAAAGTCGTGGTCATCTTATATTATTTAAATGATTGCCGCAAGCGAAGCTTGCGTATGTACTTTTGTAGTGGCATCATTAGAAATAATGGAAAATCGCGAAAATGTTTGGAGCCAACATGTCTTATATCACTCTTACTAGTTTATTCTTTCATGATTCGATGAAGAAGGTCTTGACTCGGATAAGTTATTTTCTGACCAATCACGAACGTTCTGCCTTATAGTATCAGAATCCTCATTGGCCCAGTGAAATGGCGTTGTAGCTTCATATATGCATGACAGCCAATAAGGAAAGAAAACTGTCGTACATGTGTACAACACGTTGAACCCCAGCAAACTGCCAGCCTTTCCCGCGAAAAACCATTATCTCTGGGCATCATACAATTAAAATGAAGGACCACGTATGTTTTATATATCAGCAGCACACGCTGGGAAAAACTGAGCAGTCGCAGAAAAATCTAATTCAAAATTGAAAACCTCGGACAGTCAGGAAATTTGGAAACTGAAAATGAGTAACTACTGTGATATTAGCTGCACGAGGTTCTGGGAATATGCCAAGTGTCTGAGTTGCTAATGCGTGCTATGAATAGAGACCTGAAGAATTCGCGGATTCATTTTGGGACAAGCTAGAATTCAAAACACGTGTGTTTATATAACTTTAGCCATTGGTCCACGCGGTGTTTGACACCTCCTGGAGAACGATGTCCAATTGTCCCATTCCACTGTAAAAGCAGACAACCAATGTGCAGTTAATATCGACATATTTGTACATAAGACTGTGGGGTCTAGTCTGCAGGTCATTGAAATCGCGAATTCTTCATGTCTCTAGCTATGAAGTATTCAATAATAATTTTAGCAAATTCTGGAATTTCTGCGGGTGTTGATTGTGAACAACTTGTTTCATGTTGCTGGCAAGTTAGGCCGTCTTGCTGCAGCGTGTGTGGTGAGAGTTCGCGATACAAGTGGCTTTATTTGCTTTTGTATTATCAAGTATTTTTTGACGAGCGTAATTTGTTAGAAAAACCGCGTAAAGTTACAGAAATTTTAGGCCAGAAAATTAACTGGTTAACCACTAGCAACAACCAAAACTTTATTTGCAGTTGTGCATTAATTCTGCAACAAAACGGAACGGGTTTACTAGCTCCCCGGGAAATATGCTCGTGTTTTCAGCGCCCTGAGAATGTCGCGAATTCAATTGATGGAATTGGAGATTTCATGTAGATATTGTAGCGTGCGAAGCTTTGTGTTGGGTGTAAGCTTCCGGGCGGCATGTTTNTCTGCCAACCTGCGGGTCGGAGCGCCGCCTGTAATTAGCTGTTTCGGAACAGATCCTTCTCGGGCGCGTGCGTTATGGAGGCAGTGGCCTCTTTGTCGGCGTGTAATGGGCCTCTTGGACAAGATGTGTGACGTCCCCTACCCCAGGACTCGGAGCTAATCAGCTGGGAACGTACATGTAATGTGTGGCCATACCTGGATATTCACCAGAAATTCTTAACATTGTAATTAGTCTAATGAGGGAAAGGAAGCCCCTTTTATTGTCCGACATTTTTGTTCACCTTGAGGTGTTTGTAGGGAGTTTAGAGTTGTTTGGTTGGCATCCCCAAGTAAAATGTAGTTAACAAATATTTATATTTCATCTAGCTCACTTCAGTTTGGATAGAAACAACTGGTGATGAGACACAATCCTGCAGTGGATATTCCGGCTACCCCACACTCTAAGAAATTATTCGGAAATTTACCATACCAGTGTATATGCTTAGTGAGAAAGAGGGAATGGTGATTGTTTATCCTATACATTTGTTGTAGCGTTCCTACATTTGCTCAGGAAACAGTCAAACGCAAAGGGAAGTTCCCAACTTTGTATAGAAGCGATGCAAAACATTCCTTTATCTGCAGCTTGATGTGTGGTATTATAACCATACAGTGTATAGGTTAAACACTTCCATTACAGTTTAGAAAGATTAGAAGAAAAAAAAATTTTCAGTTCAGGAAACCTTTCGCAGAAGAGAGTGCATTACATTACCTCTTTTTATAGTAGAAAGTCTTGTCATTTTGGAGAGAGATTCCCATGTCAGGGCCTAAAACGCCCGCACCGCTAACCCGGTCCTCACAATATTACTCTTTTGTATTTATTTTTCCATAAACTGCAAAAGAGAATTTACTTTTGTAACAGTACAAAAATTTACAATGTAAAACTTCAAGAGCCGTGTTTGTAACAGACCTCAAAAAACGTTTATACTATACTGATCCGTATCTACTACCTCAGAGAAAATGGCGGACACTCAACATAAAACCGTATACAGCGGCTTGTGCAAAAACTAGGGGTGATGAAAACCAACGCTAGTTTAAATAACGTAAAATGTTTAACACAATCATAATAAAACAGTGGAAACTATTTAAAAACACGTCACGTTATTACTAGGGGCAATGATATTCCGCGAAAAAGTTTCGAGACAAGATACAGTTTAAAGGACTGTAGGATTGTCCAGCTATTTTGATAGGCTGAAAAATTTTCTGATCAGTGTTAAATGTTTGCGCACGAATCACGAAAGTTCAGTGTCGGAGTTACGTAATTCTGAGTGGTTCGGTCAAATACGGACACGGCACCAGCAGCCAATAGAAATACGAGAACATCTTATGTGTGTATATACTGTCTAATGTGTGCTCCGATTTTTACGCGAAAAATCACTGGCCCTGGCTATTACATATTAACGGTTAATGTCAATATTACATATCCACACAGAACTAATAAACTGAAGTATTTGCGTTCTTCTTAACCAAATAACATTACTAATACTTTGTAGGTGTTTTAATGCTAATAATTGTTGCCCCCACGCACGTTAGTAAAACAGTATATTGTGCCATTATAAAACTGTAACTGTGCAAATGTGCAGTCTAATTGCAGAGAGGCGTTATGAAGTTCAGAAATTATCTAATTCGTTAACCTCAGTTCTCCCTAAAGCGTGAAATTAGGTGATTCTTGCTATTCAGTACTTCATTATAATCGACACAAATAATTCAAACCCTCATAGTAAAATTGGTGGCGTGGTTTAAGATGCGGACTAGCCACTTAACATATAATCCCGAGTATACTCATTCAGGTGTGACGTGTTGCAGAACAGGTGAAATCATGGTCCGTGCTGTGCAAGTCTAGAAGCTACCACTAATAACGACATCACCTCTCCCTGGGCAATGTTATTAGTTGCTGATGACAGACCAACTATTTTATAATTGGCTGCTTCTTGTGCAGTGGACTTTCTGAAACCCTTTCGATGGTTTCCAAAGCGTCAACCGTTTTAAGAAATGCGTGTCTACTTCGTGCACTAAAAATTTCTTCTTTGGCAACACTTCAAAAGAAAACTTAATGTGTAAGTTAAGGGCCTGCAATGCAGTACCCTCTTCTATCTTATTAATTTACTCCATTTTCAATGTTAAAACAATATATGAATGATTTAAGGAATTCTTTATTTGGCAACTTCGTATTTTGTAAGTTCCATTACGTACTAAAAACCCTTGGTGAAAAAGAAAAGTAGGTATCTCGCTTCGTGTTATTGTTCCTTACGGGAATTTCTAAGTATTCGAGGAGAGAAAGCGACTCCCTCTGTGCAGAACAACATACTTATATTGATATTTAAATGCCTACTGATTTGAGTGGGCATTATAATAAAGAGCCTTTGATCTCTAATATTTTCTACGAATGCAGATGTGTATGCATTCTGCACCTTCAAGCTGCAGCCTGACACATTCTTACCTGCTTCACCGAGGGTGGTCCAGCCAGAGAATTCCGCGATCCCGACTCGTGTGCATGTTGTGACAAGCACTCGTTGAATGGTGATATGCTCATTCATATAAGGAAACGTTCAAGAGCTTCTCATCATTCTCAATTGATGCAAATTGTTACTAAATGCACCCAGTAATGGCTTCTCTGCATTAACGGGATGCGCCCATTTGTTTCTACTTATTGTCTGCCTTCTCAACAAAAGATGCGATACACGTGCCTTTATTTTGATCAATTCATTTCATATAAATACCCTGCACGAAAACCTAACACACCAATGCACGCTGCACAAACACACATCCGACTGTGACAGCTTCATCATCTCGCTGCGCGGGTAAAATCACTACTACCGGGTTGCTTGTGTGAAAGTCTTCAAAACCCGCGGCAATCATGCAGGCGTGTGCCTGCCACCTGCTACCTGTGACAGAGTCCTTAGGAGGCTCACAGACACACCAGAACTTGCCTGGGGGCAACTCGATGACTCTCAGCAGTCGCTTCGGGCACACAGTTCACTATCACTGCGCTGTCAATAACCGTCATAGCTCGCCGAATCCACAGGACCCTCCACAATACTCACAATCACATCTTCGGCGGGATCACCAAGCCATATTCACAACTGCTATGATTATTTCCGCATTATTCCGCTCTTACGCACATCGAGACGTTTCTCAAAAATTGAGACAATCCCCGACATTCTAGAATGTTCTAGTCGCCGGCAGAAGAAGGACAGAACATTGGCTCCCAATACTGAGCTGCATGAACTGCGGTGCTGTTATCACAGTGTAGATAAGTACACATATACGAATTGTCGTAGCAGTAATTTTGACATCGGCATACCCATTTTCTGATAGGCAGATCGAGGCTCTGGGAACGGGCTTTGTGTCTGATTGGCTACTTATTGCTGCAAAAATTTCCCTATTGGCTTGGCTGCCAGCTGGTAAGTAGGTTACCAGTCGCTGATTGGCAAACGGCGTTCCAGCATTTTGCTTGCCCGTGCCTGGAGTTTGTGGAATAAACTACTGTTTCACCTCTGTACTTTTAAGTACTCTGTGGTATGGTGGTGCTGCGGGCGCGGCAGAACTGAGTTGGAATCCTATCGGCAAGAAGTGGTTTATCTTAGCCACCCAACTTCCCAGTAATCTGACATCAGTTTATGACGTTATGAGGTTATAGCGGTTTGGTCTTCCCAAGTCATCGTCAAAAAAATCCGTTAGTCCTTTGGGGTTGATTGAGCCTATGTGCATAGGTAGCAATAAGCCTTTCAGAGGGTGCAATTGTACGAAAGGGCATTCGTCTCTAAAATCCCGCTGTCTATAATGATATCTTACAACCACTTCAAAAGAAGAATTATTTTTTCGCTGCCTTATTCAAAACAGGAACGCATTTTACTTCATACACTGAAAGACATCTTCAGTGCTTTCTCCCACGAATCGCACTTAACTTGCCTAAACAATTTGTTTTTCTTTCCTCATTCATCTATGCATTCAGGTGTTCACTCCATTTTAAAATACACACGCTGTTGCTTCTTGTTTATTATATTGATGCTAAATTTGTGCGTGATTACTGATATTTATCCCGTTGTCCTTCGGCATTCTTGAAACATATTTTAACGCTTCGTGTATAACAATGTTAAAAACTGGTGAGTGACTGCTTATCGTTTTTTTTNCATTCTTGAAACATATTTTAACGCTTCGTGTATAACAATGTTAAAAACTGGTGAGTGACTGCTTATCGTTTTTTTTGGCATTAAAATGCGAATATTTAAACAACCAGTTTCCACAGCAGGACCATCCCAAATATGGCAACTGGGNTTTTTTTTGGCATTAAAATGCGAATATTTAAACAACCAGTTTCCACAGCAGGACCATCCCAAATATGGCAACTGGGAGCGATACAAATTAGGAAACTACACCCTGTTCACAATTTTTATGGCTGAATACAATGTGCGTACAATTCCTTAAATTATTTGTTGACAAGAAATGTAAACTTAGTTTTTTAATATCTATATACTGAACTCATATGTCAGTAATATCTCATTTAGAAATAGCCAGATTATATGCAATACGGCTTCCCGATTTTATTTTAATTTCTAAGTACAAAACTCATAACTCACACTTTTTTTAATATTTTGCAAGACAGCTATTTCTTACTAGGCATTACCAACACACCTATGTTCTCCCTGTTTTTAATCATATTAATTGCAAATTAACTATAATAATATATGTATAAAATGTAAGTAAATATTCAATTTAAGAAAAAATACGAGGCTTTTATGTTAACAGAGGTATAAAACGTTTGTGACACTAGACATGTATAGGAAACAACGAAACAAATCAATCTTGGGGTGATTTTTCAAAGGTTTGATTTTAAAAAATGTGAAGAGACAGCGAATAGATTATACGTCAGCCTTTCGCGAATTTCTCGCATAACCGCTTTGTTACTTGCTGTGGTCAGGAAGCACCCTAATGACACCCTGCAGTCGCTTAGAGCACACCGGTCGCTATCTCTTTGTTGCCAATAACCACCGCAGCTCGTCGTATCACCAGGAGCACTCGCTAAACACAGCCATCCAAAACACTCTTTTAAAAAAATTTAGTTGTGTTAAGGACATGTATTCATACGTTCAATGATTATTTCCAGATAATTCTGCTAAAGCATACCCGGAGATGAATATTTGGCTGTCGAGACATTTCCTGATAAGGGAGTCAGGTGTTTCACCAGATGTGAACTTTCAGTCAAGCAGGCGCGTGCCAACATCACGCCAACATTACATCTAGAAACACTGTTGCAATATTTATTTTTATTGCATATTGTCCCTCGTTTTGCACATGTTATGAGTTTGTAAGAGATTCACGAACATTCAGCGTCAAAAATACGGAATTCTCAGCACCTCGGTCAAATCCGGAAGCAGACTCCTGCGTAAATAGCGACAAATAACAAAAAATAAATAAAAAATTGCTGGTGTGTGCAAATTATATTTAATCTACCTTGCCTTCATATAGTTCTCCAAAAATGTTAACGTTTAGCCATTACGAGAAAGTTAGGAAAATTTTGCTGGGTCAGTCACCTGTGAGC
Source organism: Clitarchus hookeri (assembly GCA_002778355.1). Taxonomy (NCBI): domain Eukaryota; kingdom Metazoa; phylum Arthropoda; class Insecta; order Phasmatodea; family Phasmatidae; genus Clitarchus; species Clitarchus hookeri. The sequence goes on from NQII01000728.1 coordinate 557,219, forward strand.
AGAACATCAGTCTTCTGCACACTGAAGCACCTATGACTTATTCGTAGGCTTATTCTATGGTGAAAATCAGTTTTAAACTGGTTTTGTTGCGGGGTTATTATTGGGTCAGAGTCCATCAGGAAGTATGTGTGGCACATGCCCTTGTTTAGTTAAGAATCTTATATAAACGAATCTAAAGCCTTTCCTTTAAAATGTCTCCAGACTACTTTGCCAAATTTACTTATCTCTAAGTATTCAACATTCCTTGAAAATATAAATTCTACTTGTTAGCCATATTCACAGTTTTTTTTTAAATTAACCTCTAGGTTTGACTCATGTTTGCTTGAATTTCTATCAATTCATTTAATTTTTTTTNACAGTTTTTTTTTAAATTAACCTCTAGGTTTGACTCATGTTTGCTTGAATTTCTATCAATTCATTTAATTTTTTTTGTATCATTGTGCTAAGTACTAAAGAAAAGAACCACTAAGCTTAATGCATATTTGCTTAATTTAATTTCAATAAATTTAATTTCTTGGTTTCACTGCACTAAGTACTAAAGGCCAAGTTTTTAAATACAACATGGTAAATAAAACATCTTGATTTTTCACACGGACGCATTTATTAATATTAACTATGCCTGCTCCAGGGCACAAAATATCTCGTCAGATGGCGGCTACGCCAGACGAGCCCATACCCATACGAGCGGCTAAATATAGTACAGTTTTTGACGTATATATAATCTGTACTTCCCTATTTTTTGTTCGACACTGTACACAAGACGTTACATTACAGTATCTCCACTCTAATTCGAGTCACTTGATGCGTCCGTGACTCTAAGAACAAAGTATAAATAAAAACCAAATTAGCACTTATACGAATGCACATAAATACTATATTGTTAAGATTTTACCAAAATATTTCCACAATCCTTTTGAAGCAATGTAGACGTGACAGTTTNACAGTTTTTTTTTAAATTAACCTCTAGGTTTGACTCATGTTTGCTTGAATTTCTATCAATTCATTTAATTTTTTTGTATCATTGTGCTAAGTACTAAAGAAAAGAACCACTAAGCTTAATGCATATTTGCTTGATTTAATTTCAATAAATTTAATTTCTTGGTTTCACTGCACTAAGTACTAAAGGCCAAGTTTTTAAATACAACATGGTAAATAAAACATCTTGATTTTTCACACGGACGCATTTATTAATATTAACTATGCCTGCTCCAGGGCACAAAATATCTCGTCAGATGGCGGCTACGCCAGACGAGCCCATACCCATACGAGCGGCTAAATATAGTACAGTTTTTGACGTATATATAATCTGTACTTCCCTATNCATATAGTACAGTTTTTGACATATATATAATCTGTACTTCCCTATTTTTTGTTCGACACTGTACACAAGACGTTACATTACAGTATCTCCACTCTAATTCGAGTCACTTGATGCGTCCGTGACTCTAAGAACAAAGTATACATAAAAACCAAATTAGCACTTATACGAATGTACATAAATACTATATTGTTAAGATTTTACCAAAATATTTCCACAATCCTTTTGAAGCAATGTAGACGTGACAGTTTNACATAAATACTATATTGTTAAGATTTTACCAAAATATTTCCACAATCCTTTTGAAGCAATGTAGACGTGACAGTTTTAGAGTTTTTGGACTTTATTTTTAATTAACAGGCCACATGTCTCTTGGCACATTCTCAAGTTAAGAGCAAGTGAATTTCCGAGATAGGCTTCAAGTTAGCGTCGACACACCAGCAATTTATCTTTGTCACTGACATATGGATGGGTGAGAAAGCATTTCCGTGTTTTGACGGCCCTTCATAACGCACAGAAGGATGTGGCGGTAGCTTGCCGACACATGCATACAGTAACTCCGTGTCTACTTTCCACCAGCTGGAATATCTTTTCCAACACAAAATAGAGACCTGCCAATGTAGTGTGGTTCAAAGAGTATGTTGATTTGGTTTTACCAATTGAGAGAGAGGAAACTTTTTCTTTGCCGATTATATTTTGAAAAATTCCCAAAAAAAAAAGGTACAATCAGACCACCAACGGGCATGAAGATTTACAAAATTTACCTTCAGCCTCCCAACGTTAAATACAATAGTATACGATAAAACCCCTTGAATTACAGCATTTACAAAAACGAAATTNCCTTCAGCCTCCCAACGTTAAATACAATAGTATACGATAAAACCCCTTGAATTACAGCATTTACAAAAACGAAATTCCCCCAGAAATTACATGATTAAAAAACCCCGTACGGCAAAAACTTAACTGTTATATAACCATATTAGCCGCCGTCCCCTCACCCCTTCACCCGCCCGCTTTAAAATGAACAGAGTTCCATTCTAATNTTATATAACCATATTAGCCGCCGTCCCCTCACCCCTTCACCCGCCCGCTTTAAAATGAACAGAGTTCCATTCTAATCAAGTCTCTCTGTCAGTTTCCTCCTAAATGTCTCTCTATAAGCTGTACATAAGTCTTTTATCTCTTTGGCGCCCCGTTCTGCAAGGTTTTCTAACGTCCATGTTGCATAGAGCGCCCCATGGTGACGTCACAAGCTACTCGCGCCGCCAGTAGTCATGGCGAAACCCTCGGGTGGGGGAGAGGGGAACGAAGCAATGAACCAGCCTGGCAACGGGCCGGCGCGCCAGTATGACAACAGTCCGCCTGCCGGTCACCTCGGCAGGGCAGAGCAGGAGTCCGACGGGGCGCTCACACCAAAGTAAGCCTCGTCCACATCAGCGATGATCATCCACGTNGCAGGGCAGAGCAGGAGTCCGACGGGGCGCTCACACCAAAGTAAGCCTCGTCCACATCAGCGATGATCATCCACGTAGTTCACGTAGTAGCAACAGCATATGGCGCGGGTATTACTTAGTGTAGGCGCACGGTGATAGAACGCAGTCACAAGGATTTACTTTTCTTGGTCAGTGTTTTAAACTGCAAAGCTCAGTGCCCAATGATCATCCTTGAGAATAACCATACTACAAACCTATGTTACAAAAGTCGAGCGCAATCCTACACCTTAATAGTAGCGATAACGGAATAAGTGCTGTGTACTGCAAGCATAAGAAATGTTTTCATTTGTAACACCTTAATCTATAAATTAATGTAAGTATGGAAGCGTTAATTTATTATTTCGGGTGTTGAAAACAGGAAATATTTTTGCGTGTGCTGTACGTACGATGATTATAAACGTGTCTCGTTAACACTACCGACGAGCTTGTAGGAACTGTGCTCATCGAAATTTTTGTGAACCGCTCCTAAAATTGAGCAGTGGTACTAAATACGTTAGAGATAAATACCGAACAACTACTAAAAAACAATACAAGAAGACATATAAAGAAAAATTATCTAGTGGCAAGAGGTTATACAATAATAACTCTTGAAAATTTTTACATCAATAAATTTTTTATTAATTATTTTCATTGTATTTTTTTTGTATGTATTTTATTCGTTGATGTTTTGATTTCGTCACTGTACTTTGGTCGTCTAGTAGCAGAGTCCGTTATACTGGCACCCGAACTTTAAGATATAGTAATAGCATTATTGAACAAGAAGTTACTAATACCTAATGATCCTACTGTCCACTACATGGATGCAAATCAATTTTAGTACAGATCTTTAAAGCTTACGTGGTAGGTAGGCATTGTTGTCTCATTGACAGCAATATAATTAGAGATTAAACCAGAAACATGTGAAACAGTACAAATNGGTAGGTAGGCATTGTTGTCTCATTGACAGCAATATAATTAGAGATTAAACCAGAAACATGTGAAACAGTACAAATACAATTAAAATACACGAGTGACTTACCCGGGATTCGAATTCAGAAAAAACCTTAAAATTAAACTAGCTTGCAATTANACAATTAAAATACACGAGTGACTTACCCGGGATTCGAATTCAGAAAAAACCTTAAAATTAAACTAGCTTGCAATTAACTGCATCACGGAGGTAGGATTCGGAGCATCAACTTCGTATGTAATCAGTGTAATGTTTTGATTGATAGGTTTCATTAACCTAAAATATTTACACATCAATTATTTTTAAAATATGTGTCTGAGTCACTTATATACAAACGTTTACATGGCCTACCATGATGCTGCTTACGTGAAAAATTTGAAGGAAATCGGTTGGTGTGTCACCGAGATATGGCATAAAAACCTTATTTTCTTAAATGGGGTTATCTTACAAAACTGCTTAAAAAGAGGCTCTGTACACGATTTTTCTAATAGAGGTCAAGATAAAAAAATTGATTGAAATAGTTAAATTGATATGTCAAACACATGAAAATATTGATATGGCCGCCATTTTTCAAATCACTGTTTGACCCCATTTAAATCATATAACTACACTTGACCTTCTCGTGGTGTGCAAAAATTTTGTGGAAATTAGTCGAATTATATCGCAAATATGACAAAATGTTCAGTTTACTCACCTGACACTACTTTGCAAACAAATCCAGCAAAGGAGTATCTCTGTATGCATATCAGTCGATTGGTTCTCGAGATATGGCATAAAACCTCCATTGATCATGTGACGATCTTCATAAATAGAGAGAAAATCGTTTGGATATTAGCGCAATCTATTATTGTCATAGATACAATACACAAAGCTAAATTTATATCTGTTACATAGTTTCGTAGATAAAGCACACTGAGCTTTAATGTTTGTATGTGCGTCATTCAGAAAATAAGAGACTTACATAGTTAAATCATATAAATTACTATAGCCTATCAAAGTAAAACTTCTTCGCAAAATTAGAAAGATATCANGACTTACATAGTTAAATCATATAAATTACTATAGCCTATCAAAGTAAAACTTCTTCGCAAAATTAGAAAGATATCGGTTGACTGTTTCTCAAGATATGGCATATAAATTACATTATTTTATGTGGGCTATCTTAAAAAATGGCGGAGAAATGTGGCTTTGCAGAGACAAATTAGATGGGCATAACTGATACTGTCAGCATACAAAGTTAAGTTGAAATTTGTTTTGCAAATTAGTTCATAAAATATTTTGAGCANGACTTACATAGTTAAATCATATAAATTACTATAGCCTATCAAAGTAAAACTTCTTCGCAAAATTAGAAAGATATCAGTTGACTGTTTCTCAAGATATGGCATATAAATTACATTATTTTATGTGGGCTATCTTAGAAAATGGCGGAGAAATGTGGCTTTGGAGAGACAAATTAGATGAGCATAACTGATACTGTCAGCATACAAAGTTAAGTTGAAATTTGTTTTGCAAATTAGTTCATAAAATATTTTGAGCANGCATAACTGATACTGTCAGCATACAAAGTTAAGTTGAAATTTGTTTTGCAAATTAGTTCATAAAATATTTTGAGCTAAAATTTTTATATTGCCGCAATTTTGAAAAAATATGTGTCTGACCGTCTTAAAACATATTAGTTTACATAGCCTGACATAGTGCTAATTGTTTGCCAAATTGAGTAGAAATCGGTTGTTTGTTCTGACATCACATAATTTTATTTTCTAAAAAGATACTACATTTTACGAAATGACGCACAAAAGAGATTTTGTGTGTACACATTTGATTGTTGATATTTATACAGACATCATATGAAGTTTCATTGGAATTAAGTACATGGTTTCGANGTGTGTACACATTTGATTGTTGATATTTATACAGACATCATATGAAGTTTCATTGGAATTAAGTACATGGTTTCGTCGATATAACATACAAAACTAAAATAACTAAATGGCCGACATTAAAAAAATTGGTGTCTGATATATCTAAAGCATGTCACTTAAAATTATCCACTGCAGTGCTACTTGTTTGCCATATTTGGCAGGAATAGGCGAATTGTTTCCTGAGATATGACGTAAAAACATTATTTTTCGTGCGGCACTATCTTACAAAGTGGAGGACAAAGGGGTTCCGTGTAGAAGCGTTTAATATTTGTTGTATATACTCCCAGCATACAATTGTTTCCCGATAATTTACACAAAAACTTGATTAATTTATGTAGCGCTATCTTACAAAATGGCGGACGATTTTTTTTTAGATTATTTTATGCATGTAATAGATACTGCCAGCATACACAGTTTGGTTGAAATTGGTCAAACGGTAAGGTAGTTATACATATAAACATCAAATATTGGTATGACCACCATTTTGAAAATAAGTTCCTAATAAAGTTTAATTACTTATATTCACCTGGCCTATCATAGTACTTCTTACGAGTGAAATTTGGCAAAAATTGGTTGAGCGGTTTTCGAAATAAAATGTAAACAATTTATTTTCACATGTGGCGTTATCTTTCAAAATGGCGCACAAAAGTGGTTGTTATTTAGCTTATATGATGCTTATTATATACACCGTTAGGATACTAAATTTAGTCAAAATTGTTAGAATGGTTTCCGAAATAATATTTATACATATATATATATATATTGGGAGGGGGCACACGCACGCTCAGACACACACAGGACACACATACGCAATCACATACACACACTGGACGGAAAGTGATCTCATAAGTCTTTCTTTCCTTCGGAAAGCAGGCTTAAACAGGTGTTGCTATTTGTCGGTTGGAGGTGACTTCGCAGAGTAAACAAGGGGTAGAGTTTTTATACTAGCTGCACAACTGCCCCTTTTCGTGTCCGTAAAGTGGACTGCTTTTCTTCCAGTATCAATATGACAAACAACAAGGCTAAGATTTGAGATTAGAAAACTTTTTACTTAAGTAAGTGCTTTGAGACGTTTTTACACTTCCACTAATCAAGTTTTAACGTAACTAGATTATATTCTACTAAGGCATAGTATTTTATCCGTACTAAATATTAGCTCTGTTAATAATTCATATGTAAAAAACACATTCATCGCAGTTGTCCATGTGACATTTGACAGATTTACTTGCAACACGAGAGTGAGTGTTGGGGACGTATGCACAAGAAAAAAAGAAAAAACGCTGCTTTGTTCAGGATCTGAACCCACAGTATTCTGCTTCCAGTCTGCCACCTTACCAATTAAGTTAACTAGCCAACGTTGATGATAATGGGGCAAAATATATGTATTGTTACAATTCCTCCGAGTCGGTGCGCCTAGTCCGGTTCTTTAAGAGATGGAGGAGATAATTAAATGAAAGAGCTAATAATATTTTCTTAGTTTATTCGTAAATAATCCAAAAATATACTGTATAACTAGAGACTTGAAACAGTCGCGAGTTCAACGACCTGCAGGCTAGACTCTACAGTATTATGTACACATATGCCGATATCAACTGCACATTGGTTTTCTGCTGTTACAGTGGAAGGCGACGATTCGGCCAACGTTCTCCAGGAGGTGCCAAACACTTGGTGGAGCTATGGCTAAAGTTATATAAACATACGTTTTTGAAATCCTGCTTGTCTCAATATGAATCCTCGAATTCTTCAGATCTCTATCTATAACTAATGCGANTCTCAATATGAATCCTCGAATTCTTCAGATCTCTATCTATAACTAATGCGAAGAGACGAAAAGAATTTACGGAATAACTTTGGGACATGCTATAATTGTAAAACATTTACGCTTGTGTCACCTTTGCCATTGGTCCACGCGATATTTGACACCTCCTGGAAAACCCTAGGTCAATGAGAAACATAGGTATAACAAAATACGCGCCAAATCATTGAGACCAATGATTTGGTGTGTATGATACATATATATCATATATATATATATATATATATATATATATATATATATATGATACTTTGACCATGACACTGAGGCAGCAAGCAGCGATTGCACATAAGACCGTGGAGTCTGGCCTGGAGGTAGTTGAACTCCGCGAATTTTTCAGGTCCCTACTAATGCCTCGAAAAATAATGGCTATCCCTTGCTATATACATAATCGTCTGAGAACTCACAAAAATTAACACAATCAAATCAGTCTCTACAATTTCTATGTATTAAATGACAATTAAAAATGATATATTTTATATGACAGTTCCAGTATTTACAATCTAGTTTGTATCACTCGTCAATTCATCCTACATGGTTTCAGTTCAGATACCACCAGTCTTTACTGTCCGGAATGTTCTGGAGCGCTCCGAGCGTTCCCGTACACGGCCGCGCTCTACTGGTCTGGTAACTCGCCCTCCGCAGTATTCTCCCGCTCTTGTCTGCCGTCGCTGCACACGCACTTGTCCATCGCAGTCGCTTTCACTTACGACGACCGCCCTATTCTTCGTTCGCCACTCGTCTCACTTCGCCAGGTGGCTATCACAAACTGTCGACCCTCCAGCTGCAGTGGCATTTATAGTAGCAGGCATACTGGCCCAGAATCTTCTTCATGTGTCAGGTTGCGCCGACGCAGGCGATTATCAGGAAGTTAATTCAATAGCCCGTGCCGACTTATTTTGGTGTGAATGGGTGATTGTGACACCAGTGCAGGTAGCTGTCAATTATACCACCCGCTAGACGATGTAATGGCGGTTGGGTAATAGTGACTTATCCCTAGGGACTGGAAAATTTCGCGAATTAATTTAAGGACAAGCTAGAATTTTNGGCGGTTGGGTAATAGTGACTTATCCCTAGGGACTGGAAAATTTCGCGAATTAATTTAAGGACAAGCTAGAATTTTAACACATGTACATTTATATTATGCTTGCAATTGGATCACAGTATATAAGACACGCCCAGGTAAACTCTGAGCCAATAACCGACCTACGAGGGAACAAGCAACGAATTCAGTTCCACCTGGTCTGAGGTAGAACAGTGACAGCAGCCAATGAATAAAAAAAACGGAGTCTCGAAAATGCATAGGACAGTGAAGTCTAGCCTACATGTCTTTCAAAATGCGAAATTTTCCTGTCCCTTCTCATCCCATATTGCCAGAACGACATCACGCGCCTACGCCCGGATTGGTTACACTATGACTGTTAACACAAATAAACAGAATATGTGAATGCACTCGTTTCACCACATTTCATGAAGTTTTTTAATCTCCAAACTGAACCTATGATGATTATGTGGAAACAAAATGAAACGCTGAATGATCATGTAACCTAATAAAATTGCATTTTTGTAGACGAAACCCATATTTTAAAAAGTATATTTTAATGATTTAATTATTTTATGTGATGTTTATATTGTTATATGTTTAAGAAAATATTTACCTTCGAATGTACTTATTTCATTTTATACATCTGGTTCTACTCATCCGTCAGTCAAAAACAGCGAATGAAATTATTGATGAATCCGTGGGAAATGTCACTGAATCAATAAGTGAAGGAAAACGGGAATTTTTCACTTATTCGTCAGTTAAATTGACTGAAGTAACTGTGAGTATGTCAGGCAGTGTTAACTGATATAAACAGTGAAATTCTTCCCGATTCGGATTTAAAGTATAATGGCCATTCCAGACTGCCGACACACAGGTACACAGTGGACTTTATGTGTGAGGTAACTAGGCCCAGAATGTTCTTCGCGCCTCGAGTCGCGTCGATGGAGGTGATGACCAGACAACTCGCGCTATGAATCCTATGTCGTTGACTCTTCCAGCAGGTGGGAGTGTTACGTTAGTCCTGTAAGCAATAAGCAGACAGATGTTGTGGCCTTCCCTTCCCCTCCAGCGGCCACTAATGACGTCTTACATGGGGGACTCCGCTCGGCACGGCAGTAGTGTTAGGGGGGAGGGGGAGAAGTAAGCGAAGGCGAAGCGGCTGCGCGTAACTATAAGAACATTATTACGTAACTATTATTCCAAGTATTNGCTCGGCACGGCAGTAGTGTTAGGGGGGAGGGGGAGAAGTAAGCGAAGGCGAAGCGGCTGCGCGTAACTATAAGAACATTATTACGTAACTATTATTCCAAGTATTGCTATTGTGACATGTGTCTAAAGTTTTCCGTCAGAGAGCATAAAACAAACAGAAACTTAGNGCAATAAGCAGACAGATGTTGTGGCCTTCCCTTCCCCTCCAGCGGCCACTAATGACGTCTTACATGGGGGACTCCACTCGGCACGGCAGTAGTGTTAGGGGGGAGGGGGAGAAGTAAGCGAAGGCGAAGCGGCTGCGCGTAACTATAAGAACATTATTACGTAAATATTATTCCAAGTATTGCTATTGTGACATGTGTCTAAAGTTTTCCGTCAGAGAGCATAAAACAAACAGAAACTTAGNTATTATTCCAAGTATTGCTATTGTGACATGTGTCTAAAGTTTTCCGTCAGAGAGCATAAAACAAACAGAAACTTAGTCAAATAAATTCAGTGTCCGTAGTTTTAAACATTGCTCCGTTACGCGGCCTGCTTACCTGGCGCGGCCATTTCACCTTTCTGTACGTTTATGAGCAGCATTCAAATAAAGTCAGCAAAAAGTCTACTGTGTTTTTCAACAATTCATTGCTTAACCGTATTATGAAAAAACTCACAACTGACTTGTATTGAATGATGGTTCTTATTGAACTACAGCCAAGGAAAGCAGAAATATCTCCTTCTCTTAATCTGATGTCACCCGGGGCCGTGGTGCCTAAGCGGTTAGCCTGCCCGCCTCCCACCATGGCGAACCGGGTTCAATCCCCGGCCGGGTCACTCCCGGCTATTTGCACGTGGGACTCATGCGGTCGATNCCGGGTTCAATCCCCGGCCGGGTCACTCCCGGCTATTTGCACGTGGGACTCATGCGGTCGATGCCGCTGGTCGGCGGGTTATCTCGGGATCTCCCGTTTCCCCCCACCCGTTTATTCCTGCGCTGCTCCACACTCAACTCAATCAGCTTCATCGGCTCTCAAGACCTCGCTGTTAAGAGCCACCCAAATCTCTTCACTCACTCACTAATGCCACTCAAAATAAAAACCTATATTACGTACATAATGCATTGTTGCATTCATCTCGCCATAAAAGAAAAGAAAGCGTTCTTTTTTATTTGAAAGATAAAAGTTACAATCGAGGTAGTGTAGTAGCGCAAGTTTTTTATTGTTTTACTTAGCACCGGTGTACGGTTTCGTTTCCATCACTTGTGTTTCACATAAAACGTTTTAATCACCAGCTGTGATTCCCTCCGAAAGTATTCATTTTATAGAACTGCGGCGTCGTTCATCTTCGACGACTTATTAATTATACGTTGTAAAAATAAGGTACCCTATCTGGTATAGCAACGATTAACGACGATTGCACCGAACTGAATTAGTAACTGTCTGGTCAAGTAGATAAACTGCTTCTCGCGCGGGGAGAAAACCAATTGCAAAACAATAACTGCAAGTTTAAGAATATAATATTGTACCCAAGCGTGTTCTCATTTTTTTCCCCCGCAAAAGTTCAGTGGCTGAAATTTCTAAAGCATTTTTTAAGACAGCTCGCTGGCAGATGATATTCGACCGTTTTACAAAAAGAAATACTACCTGCGAACTTGGTGTTTTTTTAGTCACGTTGGAAGTTCGTGAATTTAACGAATCCATTTGGCACCATAGAAACTTCTCGGTTATTTACATCCTCCGATCATAATAGCTTTTTCACGCGCTGATACCATGGTGAATTTATTTTAGAATGTGTGTGACTTTTAGTTAGGGACACCCAATTTTCACGAAAAGATTTCCAATACCGTACGGGCGTATCAGGAGTTTACCTTTGCTTATTGGCCACTTTTCTCTGTCAAGGGTGAGATTTTCTTGCTTTTATGGCCAATGCGAATAAAGTTACTCTGATGCTGCATATCTGCTTCTCGTGGGCAGACACCTGAGACGCATAAAGCATAAACCCCTAAATCATTCAATTGTAAAAGTGTGTGAGAGCTAAAGTGTTATGAAATAACTTACAACCGGTCACGAAATCTTTTCGCGAAAATCGGACGTCCTTACTAATAGGTAGGGGCAGTGATATTTCGCGAAAATATTTCGAGACAAGATACAGTCCAAAGCACTGTAGGGTCGTCCAGNAGGGGCAGTGATATTTCGCGAAAATATTTCGAGACAAGATACAGTCCAAAGCACTGTAGGGTCGTCCAGCTTCGTCGTTTGGCTACAAAATGTTCTGGCCCGTGTGAATCACTAAGATTCAGTGCCGGAGTTACTTACTCCTGAGTGGCTTGGTCAAAGACGGACACGGCACCAGCAGCCAATCGAGGCTTAACAACTGAGGTGTTTATATATTATAGAAGTCTACTGTGTGCTCCGATTTTTACGCNCCAGCAGCCAATCGAGGCTTAACAACTGAGGTGTTTATATATTATAGAAGTCTACTGTGTGCTCCGATTTTTACGCGAAAAGTTACTGGCCTTATTTATAGGGTTATGATTTCTATCTTTGTTTTTTTTACTGTCCCAAAGTTGTTCAGGGCACCTACACAGAAATAAATTTGGTGCACCACTATGATTGGCACTGTATTAAACGTGCTTTAAGTAAAACTTGCAACCAAATACAGTCGCTTATATCACTGACCTCTAATAACTACGGACCTGCACAAATAATATTTTATAGCGAAAAATAAATGTTACTGCTTTCTAATTGTCCGTGGTACTGTGCAAATGTTCTAGGTTTTTATTTCCCTGATCGTTGGCTGAAACGATTTTTTGCTGGAAAGGCCTGTCACCAGTCGTAAGGATGATAAGAGACATGAATAATTGCACGGACTATTTTACCGACATGTCATGCTTGGTTAAACATTTACATTGCTCTGCAACCTTTGCTATTGGAACTTAGTCCATTCGCCACGCCATGAAAAACTGTGGGTCAGTAACTAACTTACAAAAAAAAAAAAACAAGAACAGAATTCCGGGTAAAACTGGCTATACTTCAGTCATGGTTAGAGAACTGAAGAATTCGCGAATTCCTTTTGAGACAAGCTAGAATTCAAAACACGTGCGCTTGTATAACTTTAGCCATTGGTCCACACTGTGTTTGACACCCTCTGGAGAACGCTGGCCCAATCTTCGCCTTCCACTATGACAGCAGACAACCAATGTACAGTTAATATCGGCACATTTGTACATAAGACTGTATAGTCTAGCCTGAAGTTCATGGAACTCGCGAATTTTTCAGGTCTCTAGTCATGGTTACTTCCAACTTTCCTGAAGTTCTGCTTAAGTTAAACTTTCGTGCTATTCCTCTGTCTCGTACAAACAAAGGTTATCTTAGTGAAGAGATTCACTAAAGGGACAGTGCACCGCATGTGTGCGCACCGAGTTGCCTAAGAACTACTTGTTACTACGCGTTACGAGCACGCCTATTTTCTCTCTCTTCTCATTCATGTTAATTTTAAATTTTATATATATATTTATTTATAAATTAAATATAAGCAAAATTTAATTCGACCAAAAATAAGATAATTTTACGTTAACCGATTAAAAAAAAATAGGTTGTGGTATGACATATTAAAGAATAAACGAAACATATTATACGTGGGGTGATTTTTCAAAGATGTGATTCAAAAGTTGTGAAGACAATGAGAATAAACTACACTCCTTGCAACATCAGAAACTATGGGGAAATGGCAAAATCTAAATATTTACAGAAGAATATGGAGTCTAGCCTACCTTCCTCTGAAATTGAAAAATGCTGGCATCCCCTAGGCATAACTGTAGTTTCACGAAAATTTTCCTTTCCGTTTCAACCCATTAATCCCTCACGAAATATGTTACTAAAGTAAAGTTACTGAAGTCCTCGGCTACATAAGCCTAATCCTTACACCTACTATTAACATTCTACGTGTAAGTACGTGAGTGTGAATTTTACTTAAAATATTTTGATCCCATTTCCACGAGACTTCGCAAACATACATACTAATACTCTGGAACTTGCTTCGCAGACTTTGTTTTCAATATGTGTTAATTTTCTTAGGTACGCGGAAACCAATTAATGATACTGTCAGCACGAAAATGCACATACAGAGAAATTTAACTGGTTACCACTCATAGAAACAGTGGCTTATCACGGGAAAAATTTCACTGTTTCATAGTATCCCTCATGCATAGGGGCAGTGACATTTCGCTAAAAGATTTCGAGACAAGATAGAGCCCAAAGCACGGTAGGGTCGTCCAGCTTCTTTGATTGGCTAAATAATGTTCTGACACTTATTAACCATTTGCGCACGAATCACGAATGTTCAGTGTCGGAGTTACTTAGTCCTGAGTGGCTTGGTCAAAGACGGACACGGCAACAGCAGCCAATGGAGGTATAACAACAGCTGAGGTGTGTATATAGTATTGGAGTCTACTGTGTGCTCCGATTTTTACGCGAAAAGTCAGTGGCCCTACCTATGCTGTACCCACGATAGACAGTTTTCTTCCGCTATTGGCTGACATGCATGTATAAAGTTTCTATTACAATTTTACTGGGCCAATGGCGATCTGATACTCTAAAGCAGAACGGGGCCGCGGTGGCTGAGCTGTAAGCATGCTCCCCTCCCACCAAGGTGAACCGGGTTCAATCCCCGGCCAGGCCACTCCCAGACTTTCGCAAATGGGAATCGTGCCGGACGATGCCGCTGGTCAGCGGGCGTTCTCGGGGATCTCCCGTTTCCCAGCCCTTGCACTCCGTTGCTGCTCCATACTCACCTCATTTCACCCTAATCGGCTCTCAAGACCTCGTTGTTAAGAGCCGCCGAAATCTCTCCACTCTAAAGCAGAACGTTTGTGATTGATCAACAAAGAACTTTGCCGAATCGAAAACTTTATCATCTTATCATAAAAGGATAAACTAGCTATATTGTTAACAAATATATGTTGACTCAAATTTTTTTCGCTGTTTCCCAGTAGATATAACCATATAATATTTTAAATAAAAGCGTGCTCTTAGCAACGATACGAGTTTATTACTGTGTTGTGTGACACATCTAGTAAACGCTGATTCATTCTCTGATTGTTGCCTGAAATGGGTGCACGAGTTCGTTATGTTGGCTTTGTGACTGCGTGTAAACTAGATTATCAGTCGCTCCTTGTATAGCCACGTTTGGCGCAGCTAAATACGTAGTCACGTTTGGAATTACTGAATCACGCCTGAAAATGTCCCAAGCTAGGTCCACAATTGAAGTCTTATTAAATAAAATAATAAGTTTCACCTTTGCTTAACAAATGAAATTTAGTATTAGCGTCACCGAGGCTAGACTTCAATATATTACTTGTACTCCTGCAGTTTTCTTTGCGTTATTGGCCACGTGCCTTCGCCGGAAGACAGTGTGGTGTTTACTGGGCCAATGAAAATCAGGTCAATCCGGTTTTGAACGTATGTGATTCGCAGGCAGGCACCTAGAATGCGCAGCAGTTAAAACCATCCAATCGCTGTAGTGGGTCTAAGTTAAAGTGTTTTGAAATACAACTTGACGGGAATTCGTTTCGCGAAAATTGGTCGTCAATGCTTATTATTAATGTTCTATACACCATACGTCATATGCGGGTCGTGTGTTTGATATCCATGACATAAAAAATGGTTTTATATAGAAGTTGCAACTCAAAAAAAGTTTTGCATAAGCCGTAATTGTTAGGGACGTGCAAAATTCGCGTTTTTATCTGTCAGCACTAGACTTCATCGTCCTATACGTATTCGAGTCGTTGCATTTGCATATTGGCTTCTGCAGTAGTTATGATTACAGACCTGCCAAATTCGCATTGTTATTTTGAGAAACATTAAACTTAACACTCATGTACTTTTGCTACACGTATGTCACTGGAACGTCCTTTATTTGTCACGCCCTGAGTACCTCCGCGCCAATAAATGAACATTTCACAATCGTGTGCCCCAATCGCGTCCGTTTCAGTCAGAGAGAGTGAGAGAGAGTGAATTCAGGTCTATGCAGCAGCCAATGTAAAAACGATGCCGACTAAAGTGTATACAGTACTGTGAAGTTCAGCGTGATACCAAATAATAACGTCCATTTTGCACATATCTAGTTATGACTACGGACATTCGAATTGCGCGAAAATATTTCCACACATGCTAGATTCCAACACCCTACTGACAAACAAGCAATTTTATTTCGCTTATTGGCGGCCTGTGTTTGCGAGAAGATATTTTCTTACTTGGCAGGCCAATCGGAATTAGGTTACTCCAATACTGTAAGTCTGTGATCCACGGGCATACACCTAAGACGCGTATCACCTATATCTAGGGCCACTGACTTTTCGCGTAAAAATCTGAGCACACAGTATACTCCAATACTATATACACACCTCAGCTGTTGTTATACCTCCATTGGCTGCTGGTACCGTGTCCGTCTTCGACCAAGCCACTCAGGACTAAGTAACTCCGACACTGAAAATTCGTGATTCGTGCGCAAACGGTTAACACGTGTCAGAACATTATTTAGCCAATCAAAGAAACTGGACGACTCTACAGTGCTTTGGGCTCAATCTTGTCTCAAAATCTTCACGCGAAATGTCACTACCCCTACCTATATCATCCAATGACGAAAGTGGGCCTGAGCAAAAGCGCAGCGAAATACAACTGGTCTTGAAATCTTTCCGCGAAATTCAGGGTGTTCCTTTTTATGACACACGTTCCCTTTTAACTCGGTTGGACGTTAATGTGCCAGTCGACTGTTATTTGTTCTCCATTGGTTCTGAGGCTTCCAGAGCGTGTCGAGCGAACTGTAGTCCAGTGACAAAATAATTATGGACGCATAACTGTTTGCAGTATATTCTGCCCTGAAATAAGAGCGCGAATTTTTACAGATCTCTAGTCATCGGTTGCACACGAATAATGTTCGCTAGGGCAGTCGGCGCATTACAAATAGACATTCGTCAAGTCTGGCGTGGTATTCAGTACAGACAGTCTATATTTCTATACCATACTTTCTCTTGGGCCGTGAGTAACCTCAGGGATCCCGGTGGCGCGAAACTTTTTTTGAGGTGTGTATAAACTCTCACACGTTGCAGCGACAAAGTTAATTACTTCATTTTACTACACTAAAAGTGCCTCGCCTTGGGTACGACCCCGTTGATCCAGAAATACAATTAATTCTAGAATACTCTAGCAAATCTTGAACAAACATAATATCAACAGCCGTAAACATCGAAAAGTGTCAAAATGGAACATCCATGAACATTCGCGAGCATGCAAAATTCAAAGAAACACACGAGGGCACAGCATGTACAACGCCAGACCCGATAAACTGAACCGTGATCGACAGTGGCTGCAGACGAACAAAGACAAGTTCACTTCTGCAAAATTAATAACATTTAGTGTACTGCGGGGCAAGACAGAGTCCGCACGGTTCGAGAGACATTTTCCGTTGTAGTTATAATTATTGTCAATAGAGAGCTCTGGCACGTCCATGTGCTTTGTTCGGTAGAGTTCTAACAAGCAAAGCTCAGTTGGCATTTCCGCCATTACAGTAAGAGTAGTTGCAGTAATTTGTTTTTAATAGCGTGTGATGTTATTTGTTATGTTCAGAAAAATGCATTTATTTTAATAAATCTTCAAAGCGTTCAGCCGTCATTACATACGCGTTAAAATAAGTGTCCACGTATCTATTGATATCAGTGTTTTTTATTTCGCAAGTGAAGTATGGCCAATGGATAGAGCCACCCGACTATCGCGAAAATATTTTAATGAGCACTAGATTTCAATCCTCTACGGGCACATCAGCAGTTTTCTTTTGCTCATTGGCCACTTGGCTTTGTCAGGAGAAATTTTCTAACACAAGTGGCCAATCTTAAATTACTCTGCTATTGTTATACCTGTGATTCACGGGATAACAGTTGAGACGCATAACCCCTTAAATCATCAAACCAACAGAGTGGATATGAGCTAAACGGTTATGAAATACAACTGGTCGTGAAATCTTTTCGCGAAAATTGGGTGCCCCTAACACTGGATTAAACATTTTGTTACTTTGGAGGTAATAAATCTAGTGCAAGAGTCCGCATAGTTTCCTGTGCGGATTGGCGATAATGTTTTGATTAACGTCTCAAATTGCAGTAAAATTTTTCAAGAGATCTGACATAATTACATTCAAGCATGACGTACATAATGAAAATGACCTTTCTATCTACATCAAATGACCAGTCTGTCCCACACCTCATCGCCGAGCCATCGAACTATTCGCATTGTTCTCTGGAAAGTAGTGAAACTACTAATGCAAGCACCCCATCTAGGCCTTCTCAAACTGACTTTGAAAATGAGTATAGCTAGTGATTTTCGCGAAAAAAAAATGAGTACAGGGTAGACTTCAATACTATAATCACCCAACAGCAGTTCGTACATTGCCATTGGTTGCTGTCTGCTTGAGAAGGAGTTTCCATATTTGACCGGGCCACTCAGGATTCAGCAACATCGACACGGTTCCTACGTGATTCACGTACAGACAGTTAACACGTTTCAAAAAGTAATTCAGCCAATCAAGATAGGTAAACTACCCTACATTGTTTTGAATTATAACTTATCTAGAAATCTTTTCGCGAAATTTCACTGCCCTTTAAAATGAGTGTTCTTCAAGTAGGCTAAGTTCCTCTAATTTTCACCTCAAGCTGGGTCTAATGTCATATATGCTTCTAAAGGAGTTGTTCTTCTGTTGATGACAGCTACCCGATTTCGAAGCCCACCCGCGAATCACGGACGCCCAGTCCGACGTAACCTATTTCTTATTTGCTCAGTAAAAATTAACAATATTTATTCTGAAAGACTCGCGGCCAATAACCACAGTAAATTTGGACGCGTTCACGACAGATATAGAAGTCTAGAAATGTTTTTCTAGTAAAAATATAATTTCCCTATACTGATTACAAAATTAATAAACTTTTTTTTAGATGCGATAAATTTATTTATAACGTAATAACAGTGCCTTTATTACGTCTGCAATACGACTATTTAATACCACGAGTGCGTAGTACATTTTTTAAATTTGAATTTGGCAACACCTAAAACATTCACCTACGAGGAAAGTGGATATGTTAACTTCTTAATCCTTGCAGTTTTACGTAGTGAAAAAATATATAACGTTAACAAACAGTGCCCATAAGGGGCCACCCGATTTAGGCGAGAAGAATTCCATGGAAGCTAGATTTCAATCTCTTACTTGCACACCTGCAGTTTTTCTTCCGTTATTGGCCGTGGCCGTGTGCCTTCGTCGGGAAACAGTGGAGCATTTGACTGGACCAATGATAATAAGGTTACTCTGGTATTAAACGTCTGTGATTCGTGGGCAGGCACATTAAACGCGTACCAGTTGAAACCAACCAATCGCACAAGTGGATGGAATCGAAATTGTTTTGAAATTCAACTTGACTATTAAATTTTTCGCTAAAATCGGGTGCCCCTGCCCACAGCATATGTCCCCTATGAAATTACAGTTACGTCATATACAAACGACGCTAGATCAATATGGAAGTTACGCAACTGACACAACGTAGCCCTTACGTAAGTCGTGGTTGAAACTGTGTCTGCGAAGCGATAGCCACGCAGACGTGTACGCCATCGCTTCAGGTACATGAAATCAGCGTGTTCACGAGTCGAAAGCGTAGACTTCTCAGTGCTCGGCATAATGCCCCCCCACCATCGCATGTGCAGTGGAAACAGCAGCATAACAAAGACGCGTGTAGGAAGTATTGCGCACGTTCAACAGCTAGGGAAAATGGAGATACTCCAGAAACCGCGCACCAGTCGCCGTAACAACAATTAAATTACTGGGATTGCAAACGTCTGTGATTTGCGGGCAGAATCCCAAGATGCATCACAATTAAAGAGTGCGTAAGAAGATATATTAACACTATAAATTTCACTCTTAATGGAAGCCAGCATAGACTAACCAAGTTACAGCAATCCTTCATTTTTTATAATTTTGCGAGAAAATATTTTACAAAAACGATATATTTCTTCCGAGATATTGCCTTACGCCCTAAATTTGTATTTGTTTTTGCAGCGCAAGATATTAAGATAATATTTGTCCATAAAGATGGCCGAAATCATTATCTACGATTGTACGTTCTAAGTTGTTCAATGCCATCTTTCAAAAATATGTAAACTTGAATTAAACCTTTCAGGCCAACTTTAATTTATGGTCTCAGGTGATGCAAACAAACATTTTTATGATGCGCGCTGTACTTATGTCGACACGACTCTTGTTTCGTTGTCACAGCCAATGAGTTGTAGGCTATGTGTTCGGCTACAGTTATATGAACCAATCATTACCTAGACCAGTAATACTATTTGTGAATCGTTTGCCCAAAGGAAAGATCATTGTTATGTACAGACCAAAAATTATTTACACGTGCGTAATTTACACAGTTGTTTACACCGGGTCTGAATGGGTTAAGGCATGTGGGGTTAAAGTTATGTCTAACGACAGTGATATGAGTTTTTAAAGACTAAGTGGATTGACATCCAGTAATCGTGTCATTTTTTTACGAAAAGTTGTATGTCTGCAAAGTCTACATTTATTCTCACTGTGTAGTTTTCGATGGGCTTAATGACGTTAGTTGTGCGTCAGCCAAGTATAAACGTGAGTGAGTGAAGAGATTTGGGTGACTCTTAACAACGAGGTCTTGAGAGCCGATGAGGGTAAAGCGAGGTGAGTATGGTGAAGCACCGAAATGCAAGAGTGGGGGGAAACAGGAGATCTCCGAGAAAATCCGCTGACCAGCGGTATCGTCTGGCACGATTCCCACATACGAAACTACGAGAACGACTCCTCCAGGAATCGAACCCGGCTCGCCTAGCTGGGAGGCAAGTGGTCTAATCCCTACATTACCGCGGCCCCGAGAACTTCATTACGGAAAAGTTGCATCATAGATTAAATATGAGGTACACCGATTATTCGTCTTCTGCGCATGTGCCCAACATTGACCTACCCCAGAGGAACACACCTGTCAAAGTCACATGGTCAACAGTGATGAACGTGTTTGTTTATATCGTAACTTTTAAATGATAAGTAGAGTCACCTGTTTTTCGCGAAAAGATTTCAGGACAAGTTGTGTTCCAAAACACTTTAGTTCAGAACCATTTTCGTGATTGGATCATTTGAATTGTTACACGTATTATCTGTCTGCCTGCGGATCACGGACGGACGTCTCATTTGTGATTCGTAAATGCTGACAGCAATGAACATGCAGCACGTTGTTCATTGGCCGCGAGAAGCACGCTTTTCACAAGTACAGTAATCATCGAAATATTGAACGGTTGAAACACTCGATCACGTAAATCAATCCGGGACTGAACGCGTTGATCGAGCCATCAGATGATAACGCGATCTATGCAAGCAGGTCGCTCGTTTCTGGACTACGTTTCACTAGCCGAAGAACTGCAGGAATGTGGGCCAGCTGCAACACCGCAATGAGTAGAGAGCTGAAGAATTCACGGATTTATTTTGGGACAAGCTGGAATTCAAAACACGTGCGTTAATATGACTTTATCTATTGGTCCACGCGGTGTTTGACAACTACTGGAGAACGGTGTCCAATTGTCGCTTTTCCACTGTGACAGCAGACAACCAACGTGCTGTTGATATCAGCACATTTGTACATAAGTCTGCAGAGTCTAGCCTTCAGGTCATTGAACTCGCGAATTTTTCAGGTCTCGGCAACGGAAACAACGAGGAGCACCAACGGTCAAGGCATTCTAAACTGTCTCGCCCGTCGTGGCAGTTAACTCGATGGGCAAGACCGCAGTTGCTGGAGTACGCGGAGTGATGTTATGTCCAGCGGATACGTCAGTGAAGCCGCGTATTATTCCGCTTGTTAGCGGCATAGTTTACAGAGGTGAGGGCACTGGATTGGAGAGTCCGTCGCTGCTTTGTCCGCTCTCTGACGCTGCTTCGTCAGTTCGCGCGCTCGTCCTTTGTGCTGCGGCGCGAGCTAATTTAATTAATAAACGGCAATTAGCGAAAGCGTATCGGTCTCCGCCGCAGTGCTGTTCTAACTGGGGCTAATTAATTCTTGGTTTATCTAATAGAGAAAGGGGAGAACCCTACTCGAGCAAGGGCAAAGGCGGAAGAGCAATTGTATCTCTTGTAGAGAGGATTTCGCAACGCACGGGGCTTTCTCTGTCGCAAATTCTTTCCGCTGGATTCAGGAATGCACTGGAGATGCGGTGGAGAAATTTAGGCGGTTCGTTACATCCGAGGTGAGTATGGAGCAGTGCCGGAATGCAAGAGCGGGGGAAACGGGTGATCCCCCGTGAAAATACGCCAACCAGCGGCATCGTCCGGCGCGATTCCCACGTGCGAGAATCCGGGAGCGACCCCACCGGGAATCAAACTCGGTTCGCCTTGGTGGGAGGCGAGTAGTTAACATACGAGTAAAACTTAAGTATCCGTGTTTGAAGGTTTCGTGTTGACATACCCGTGCCGCTGCCTTTTGATATTTTTAAGAATCAAGATTTTTGATTGAAATCCTACATTTTCGCTAAAATTACCATTAATTTTATTTTCCACAGTACGAGTTTTCTTTTAATTTGTCACTGATATAACGTCACAAAATCATAATCATGAAAGCTCCAGAAAAAAAATACGTTTCTTGAACGGTTTTATCTCTTTGCATTGAAAATAAATATAAACTTAACGGTTTGCGAAAGAGCAAATCTTTTTCTTTTCGACTGTACAAATATCAATGAAACACACCGGCATATGTCAGAAACAATAAAAAAAAAGTGTTTGTTCGATGTGGATGCCGACAGCTGTTTATGAGACTGAGAAAGGTAGTCTTAACGCCGAACTGTCTCTCCGACACTTGAGAGGATTACATTACTGGAAGCTGTTATTTACCTGTTTACAGTATGAGGGGTGTCAAGTCTATCGACTTTCACCTACTTGGAAGCAGAGAAATTACATCCCACGTATCGTTCAGCGTTGTCTATGTGAGAGTTGGAGGCGTGCCCAGACGTTGGATACACCTAATGCGTAGGCACAACGCGATATTTCGCGATAAGATTTCCACGCACGCTATATTTCAATACTCTACGGGCACATCGGCAGAGTTGTTTCTCTCGTTGGCTACTTTTCTTTGTCAAGCGATAATTTCCTAGCTCGAGTGGCCAATCAGAATCATGTTACCGTGGTACTGTCACACCTGTGATTCGCGGGCAGACAGCAAAGACGCATTCCACGTAGATCTGTCAACCACGAGAGTGGGTATGAGATGAACGGTTATGAAGTACAACTAGTCGTGAAATGTTTTCGCTAAGGTCCGGTGCCCCTACTAATGCGTTGTGTTACGAAGGGGCCCGTTGGACTACCTGCGGTTCATCAAAGCGTCGCCCACCAAGTGCGTGGTGGTGGTACGTCATGTGCTCGTAGCGACAAGTGACCGTACGTTTTTAAACCACGCCCCAGGTAAAGGCAGTGGCCAACAGCGGGCCAGTTGCTTTCCCCGCGTGCATTTCTCTTGACCAATCCAGTGAGTTTTTTTAAAATGACAAGGAGGCAACGGTTTATTATATTCTTCGACCAATGCGGATGCAATCTGCAGGGCCTTCCTTTAACTAAAGGGACATTCAGAATAGAAGAAAAGATGCCTAAACGCCAAAAGAACCGCTCGCGTCACCTGACCATATCGTACCATTGCTGGACGCGTCATGTGGTCGTACTGCCACCTGGCCGTACTGGACACGCCATGCACAGCAGCGTCTGGCGAGAGGAGAATGGAAGAGGTTCCAGGAACAGAAAATGCACTGGGAAAGCAAAAGGGGCTTATCTACGGTTGGCACTCTGTTAGAGACGGCTCAATATATTTTTTATTTGTATAATTTTTCTGTCTGCATAATTTATATTTACAATACCTGAGGACCAGTATGATTCAACACATGTCGTTAAGGAATACTTTCACGTTTTCGTTTTAATAATGTCATGACAAACTCAATGTCATGGCTACTAGAATATTTATTATTTTATTCATAAAAAGCAATGTAGGCAACTTTTGCGAAACTAAGGCATTTGAAAATGATCTACCTAATTTATTGTAATGGTTTGAAATCAATAACTGAATATACAAAACATAGATACAAGTTGGAAAAATAGGGGAAGAATTTAGTAACAATTCTAGTTCATCACTTACTTGGTAAGTATATTTTATCCTGCGAGATCTTGGCAAGCTGTTGTTATGGACTGTTTGAACTGGAGCAAATATATTGTGGCCTGTTTGACTCTAATATTTATACCATTTTATTGTATTATTTTTCATTGCCGAAATAGTTTGGTAAAATGTTAGCACTGGAAATAAAAGGCCGAAAAGTGTTTTAAAATTTAATTGCAAACTTTCATTTCGAAAAAATACGAAAACATGATTTTTTGGTATAAAATCTATTTATTTATATGCACGTATATTTCTGTTGAATTTCCTATGAAATAAATTTAATTAAATTTTAATTGTTGTTGTTGATTAACGCAGATGCAGTTTGTGAGGCACTTTGTTATGAAACTGACAGTTTCGGGATTGAAGCTGGAAAATTGACTGCAAGTATGGGCTGAGTGATCTCGGCAACGATGTTCGATGATCTGACACGAGAATGTACACATGCCAGTTATGATCATTTGACACACAGACACTTGAACACTTTTAAGTATGAAAATCTTCCGATATATTGTCCCAATACTACCTGCATTATGTGGCTCAATTCTGTATCATATTAAGACACGCCTTTGAAGTATTGTGTGACCTGTTGTTATAAGAAGCAATATCAAGTAGCCTAAATGTGGACTTATTATATAATATTATATGGTATAGGCATGTTTGATCTGTTACTGTACTGTCCGAAGAAAATATATTTTCTGGTACCTCAACAATGGGAAATCTGCTATAAACATGTCAGATTTTAAATGTTTTATCACAGAAAATCTCTAATTACTGCTAATGTTTAAATCTTTATTAAGTAATTTCCCTAAAATACGAGGGAAATATTACATAGCTACATTTTATTTAAACAAAACATTTCTAAAATTCAGCACATACTTAAAAGAGACAGGACTGATTCTAAAAAGCATTTACTTTCATGAACTGATATTACATAATTCTACAATAACGTAACAGAGTGATGCCTATTGTACTCCAGTAAGGCTTCATATATTTTTCAATATAGTTCCTCTACTTGTATGCGTATTGATTTTAATATTTCAATGAGCTGCATAAATTGCTTTCATGATTTTTACGCGAACGTTTATTAATGTAATAATTACAGGCACATTCTCGACTACCTGCTAGCGGTGATCAGGTGTCACGCATGAACATTGTCTCAGTTATTGTGTGATATATTTGCAAATGGTTTAATAAATGTAATTAAACATTCCAACATTCTGCGAATGCAAATGATTGGAAACATTCAAGATGACATTGATGCTATACAACTTTGGTGTGTAATTAATAAAATGAAATGAATCCCAGTAAAAATTCAACTAAAATCTTTCACGCGAAAACTATTTTTATCGTGTATAAATATTATATGAATAATAAACTCATCAAACAACGAAAGTTGTGTTCAGGATCAAGGTTTTTTATGAAATTCTAAGTTATATTTCCACAATCACGTTTATCTGTTATATATTTCATACTTACTATCTACACAACTTCTGCATCCATGTGTGAGTCAATATTATACTTATTTTCTGTACTTGTACGTTAGGGTGTCCCTTATATGGCAAAAAAAATTTATTTGATAACGCATAACCCCTATATTTTTTGGAACTACCATGGCTCACTCAGATACGATATTTCGCCCTTGTACAATGACTTTAACCTGTGTCAACTAGACCCCAAAGTTTTTAAAAATAGTATTTTATTTTACTCCTCCGTGATATGTGGCTAGATCTTAGCACAAGTTGATGTTTAGGTAAGATATGAAACTAAAACAACAATGAACACTTGATAAGTATATTCGATACTAAAAAATTTATGTTGATAATTTATTTGTTAAGTCTCCTTTTTACAGTCAGGATACAGTTTTCTGTGTCCTTGAACACAGCGTAAAAGGTACTGCTTCTGTTCTTCCTTCTTCGGATAGCTCACGGTAGTCATCTCTCACAATACGTTTTTGCAATTCATGGTTATAAAACATTACTAATTGATCAATTTCCTCTTCATTGAAATGTTATTTCACTAAATCTGAGTATATACGTATGTTAGTGTAATCAATGTTGTTCCAATTAACTCTGAACTTTTTAAATAGCGAAATATCAGGGCTGTTATTAACTTGGTGTATTTTAGCTTCAAACACATTTTTTAGGACTAGGTAATAAATATTATGGCGACAAATGAACAATAACAGCTCTCTTTCAAGCTTTTGTTCTAACAGAGCGCGAGCTCCATTTAAGCGACCGGTATTAGACGCTGTGGTATCACAGCACACTATTTGCACCTGGTCATCGAGGTTCCAATCATGAAGCGCCTCCAAAACGGCTTTGGCTTGGGCTTTTCCAGTACAACTATCCAGTTTTGGCACAGCAAGAAGTTGTTCCTTTTCTTCACATGAAATCAGGACTGGAAGACGCTCTTCTTCAGAACTCTTGACATCCAAGCCAGATAATAATTTGCCATCCAAATGAACAGTGACTACATCAGGCACACCATCTTGAAAATTAGTCTCTATAGCTTCAGTTTCTGCCTTTCTCGTCTGAAACCGAATACTTAGAAATGATGATTTGTTAATTGCATATTCATCGATGCTGAGACCTAGCGCTTCCACAGTAGCCTGAAAAATATAGACGGAGCCCCTATTGCTCAGCTAGCATTTGTCCAAAGCCGCTATCTGTTTCGGTGAGACACAATCCTTTCTTCCTCTTTTTCCAGACGTTTCAGCCGCTACGGCGTTTGATGTCTCAGGCAAAGACTCTTCGTCAGAGCTGAAAACACTACCATGTAGTTCTTGATGTGATACCTCGTGCAATATAGAAGAAGTAGATGCAGATAGTTTTCTTTTTTCTTCTTCCACTTTTCGTTGCCTTAGGTATATTATGAAACTTGTATGAAATGTTCCGATGCAAGTCGGCACGGGTTGTAGTACTCCAAATGAGTTGAAATTTGCTGTGCGAGTATTTTATAGTAAAACGTCAAAAATAGGCCATATTCATAACAAAAATACTAGTTAAAAACAACGGAACCCCCTATTGTACGTACCAAATTAGAATATAAAGTTCTGTATTATGGGTCGCCACTACAAAAACACACTCGAATTGACTTGAAAATTTACAAATTAAATTATTCATAAAATATTAACAGGGCAATGATTTTTTTTCAGTTGAAGTCAAATTTTTACTAAACATAAAACACATTCTTTAAAGAAAAGACTCACAGCATTGGATAACTTTTTCATATAAGAAGTAATTTTTCTGTTTTGGGCTGTAATGTGATTAACAAGCAGGAAAAACAGTCGGCACGTTCATATAGGCGAACTACTGCGCCCAGAAGCTGAGGGCGGCAAACGGTCAACGGAATAACTAACATTCTTTACAGTTTAGTTATACAAATTTATAAAAGTCATATAACTGATCTAAACATTACAAAGTTGATTTAAGGTAAATAACGATTTATTTTGTCTAGTATCATATTTATTGCAATCTATCATTGGTGGCGTTTAATATTGCAGGAAAAGCTTACCCGGTATGTATTTGAATAGTGTGTAAAGCTGAAAAACTGCTGACTCGTGAAGACTACAAAGGCTGTTAATGTTACTGAGATGTATCGTGAGATACAAGATGCTGCAAGAAAGGTGTCTCAGAAAGTAAAATCATAGGACGTTTTAGTTTACATTTGTAAGTCTATCTTACAAGTTAACGTGGCTTATTTATTCATTCATTTGGAATTTTGCTGAACCTGCATGTATCTGTAGATACTGGTGAGTAGAGTTTTTCTGAGGCACAGCTGCCTGGAACATACATCGGCTCGTCTATTAAAAAAGGAAACTAGTTTTATTGTCAACTTATCTTTATAGACAAAACCATTGACTTAGTGAACAAATTTGAACTTCTACAAAGGTGTAGGGAAAAAATTAATTAAATCCTTAGCAATTATATTGTTGGTTCTACTACACTGTGTTAATATACTCCATGTATCACGCTTTTACGAACTATTGTTCAACATTTGCACACCGGTAAGATTATACGATTTACTGCATTATTTATGATTTTATTTAGAACTATGTAACTGATTTCTATTTTAAATGTTTCGAAAATATACAGCTAAATCTAAAAAAAGTTCGTTAGTGAGACTATTGATTATTGGTGTTACGTTAAAGTAATCAAAATATGAAAGTTTCTTAATTATATTCTAACAGAAATATCAGTTAACCCTTTTTGAAATGTTCTTTCACGAGCTAAGTTATTTTATTGGGAAATATTAGCAAATTTCGTCAATAAAAGTTATTTTAAGGAAAAAATTAATCTGCATGAAAAATAAATGTTCATGGGGATTACCAATGCCTGACTTCATTGTTTATGGTATATAAGTTAATAGTTTCGTCGCCACTGTAGATAGTTTATTTTTTTTTTAGTAGTTCCAATTACTAATCCCAGATTATCTACAAATAAATGTCAATTTATTTTAAAGCAAATTTTCCTACCACAACAGATTTAACGTGATTGGTTCAACTTCACTGACAAGGCACAAAATTCAACGATGCCAAGTTGTTAAATTGATTCTTCAAAAATTCTGTACATTTTATTTCGAAAGTTATAAGTCGTCTCAAAAATTCATATTTTGGCGTCGCAACACTCGTTACCGGAATGGAAGTATCGGAACAATCCGCTAGAGCATTTTGTCCGATAGTTTAAAAATTGGGCATCTGTTTCGTTGTCAACACATAAATATACCTGAGCGTTTTTACATTATTTATTATGCTGTTTGAATTTCCAATACCATATCCGTGTTGCAATTATTTGCGGTATAACACTCGTACAAACAGGAAATTCGCTATTTTATTGTTGCTGTGAGCCACAATTACACATTAAAGAGGATTTTTCTTAGAGTCTCATCGTTGTCTTGGATGTGACTATATAGGCCCACAGATTTGTGTATGCATAATTTGAGTATATTCGTTTCATTAGGCCTGACTAATATTTTTCATTTCCCTTCAGCTTATTCCCGGAGGATATTTTTCGGAATGATTCCAAGAGCATGAAACGCGATGTTCATCTAACTTTTTCTTGCATAAGCTAGTGACGATTTAATTTTTATATAAATCTCTTTCCTGACAGAAATATATGTATATCGGAGAAAATAATATGTTTTGTATATATTGCAAAACAGTAGCCCTACCAAAATGCAAACGAGTATTATATACAAGTTTTAGCCATAGCTGCAGTCTCGACTGGCCAGTCGCTGCGCCATAGGGATGTCGGCGCGCACCACTCATTGTACCGTTACTCAAACCAGCTCGCTCGGGTCAACCTCCCTTTGCTAATAGTCTTGCTGCTAACCCTCAAACACATTGTTGTTATCGCAGAGAGTAATCTGCTCGAGGCGATGGATCATTACAGAGAAGGGCGGATGACCTGGCCTGCTCACTGACACTCCTTGGCTTTTACCTTAAGTTAGTTTGTAAGCCTTCATGCAGAACACGATGGGATTTTAATAATCCCTATACAATACTTTAGAGTTACTTTGGAAAGAGAGGATACATGTTCCTTCGCAATGAAATTATTTTTCCTCTTCCCGCGCTATCATCACTGCGTCTCTCGGCGTCACGCATCAATATGAAGCAAAGAATACTGAAGGATGTACTAATGTTTATGAAAATTTGTGTTCTAGAATTGAAGGAAGAGGACAGATTAATAGTTCTACTATTTGACAAAGTAAAAGTAAGTGAATTTCTATATTTAATATGTTTTTTTTTATTACGTTTGCTTTAAGTCTCGTCGACAGCGGGGTCATTGGAGACGCGCACACACAAAATCGCCACAATTGAAGGGAATCGGCCATGCCCGTTATTAAGGGACCATACTAGCATTTGACATGAGTGAAACCATGGAAAATTGAAATCAGGATGGCCAAACCGGGACACGAACCCGCATCCTCCCGAATGCGAGTCCAACGTGTTGCCATTGCACCACCTCACTCGGTATTTAGAATAATTAAATTCACAATGAAATTTAGTATCAGTTTATAATATAGTAATTTTTATTCCGTAGTAATCAAAATTTATTATATCCAGAGTACCTTAATAAAATAAATGAGACAGGTAATTGAGGAGAAAAAAAGTTAGCGATCTTAAAATATATATTCACATTTTATTTCAATTGCTTTAGGTGTTTTATATTCACAAATACTTCTCATTTTATAAATATTTCATTACTTAACAAATATAACGATCTCGTAAAGCTCAGTCGTTTCATTCTTGTAAGGTTTTATTTTAAAATACCCCACTCCTCTTAAAATATTTCTTCATTTCGCAGAAATACTCCAAAATATGATAAAACTTATTCGTAAAATTGTCACCACTCATTTAATGTAATTATAGTGTATTTTACGTAGCAACTTTCATGGGTAAACAATTGTTACAGGTAAAACTTTTCTACGAGTATGACAAAGCTGCAGATCGCATTGTGGGGCCACACAGTGAAGCACAAGTGATTATGGCAAGAGGTTTATTGTCTTCACGGAGGTAGCCAGTATACATAGATTTCGACAAAAAATAACAATATTGAAATTTATTATTATTGAGCTGTATGAGTCTGTGTGTCTAATTGTAGCATGTGTCGGAGATTGTGGTGGTGGCAACTTAGCACTATGGAAAGGATTAGGCGTGTCTGTTTACACCAGAACTTTCTGGAATCCAGTATCAAGTAAATGCTTCATTTACTTTTTTCATGATGTGCCACATCTTCTCAAACTCATTAGAAACTGGTTTCTTGTGGCCCAATGGAAACTTTGCTAACAAAAATCCAGTAAATGATTTAATTCAGGATATCTCATTTTTAGAAGTGCTTTCTTGTCATAAGTTATCTACACGTTATTTATAATGAGGAAAAACTAAAAGACAGAAAGTCAGACTGGCCATTGAGTTACTATCCCACACAACAGGAACTGCAATAAGAAAATATAGCATAATAGAGGAAGCCACTGTCATTGCAGATATCATTGATTTGATAAATTCCTGGTTTGATCTGATGAGCAGTTATATTCTAAATAAGCAATATTCTGAAAACCTTCAATCCAAATGTACTTGCATTTTGAATAAATAAGAACAAAATCGCATTTTCTATTTACAGTTAGGAAATATAACTGAAATAAAATGTTGCCGGGCGAAAATCACAACAAATTTTTCAGAAGGCAATTATTATATACATCACTTCCATTAAGCAGTTATTTTCAGATCTGCAACTGCAGTACCCCATCATTAAATACATTCTGTTACACAGAGTCAACGAAGACTGCCTATAAAATTTATTCAGCCAAAAGGACACAAGGAGGACTGAATGACCGTCCAGCTCATATTGATGCACTAAACCGGCTGAGAATGATAATTCACGGAAAAAACCTAAGTATAGTTCATAATGAACTGAACACACAAGATGGTTCAGATGGGCGGGATGAATTCATTGTCAGTAGTGTTTTGAAAAGTGTCGGTATTATTTAAGACTGTGAAAGGCAACATGATACTGATGGTGGCTCTAATTTACTAGCTAAAATAGAAATGCTACCAATTAATGCAGAAAATCCAGTCTCAGAAGAGTGTTCCATAGATGGACTCCAATACTTAGCAGACTGGCTAGCAAAAAAATTTCACTGTGAATTCCCTGAACTGGGTTGCCATACTAATGCAAAAAATTACTTGGGCATGTGATCGTAGGCACAGCATCTGCCCTGCGGTGGCTTGTTCCAGCCTTCACATACGTTCCAGGAGAAAGTCCAAGAAACGGAAACTATTTTTCAGCGGTGTCTGGGCCCTACGTTTCGCATAAAGCAGGGCTTCTAAAAAAAATTACCACCACCATTTTAACAAAAGTAAATTAATTATATCCTTGAAAAAATTGTGGCAACTTTCGTATGGCTAAGAATTTTCGTAGGAGTGAAATATCTCAATGGAGTCAGTCAACAAAATTAATTGAATAAGAAATACGTTGAAAAACACACAAGTTATTCTCTGTCTCTCAAAAAAAAGTTGTTTAGCTTTATATTTATTTTATGCTGTACTCATTTTTACTTTCTCGTACAGAACATTTTCATCTTCCTACAGTATTTTTAATTTTTAAATTATTATAAATCTTGCATTTATTATGTATTTCAAAACTGTACAGGTTTTCTTCCAGATAACATTTTCTTGTTGTAATGCATTCTAAATTTACTGATTCTTTATATATCTAGAAAAAGATATGATTTATAATAGTATTTTTCTATAGGAGAACATGTTGTTCATAACGAATTTTTTTATTTTGCAAGTGTTGTAAATCTTGTATTTGTTATGTGTTATATAGGCTTTTACTTTACTGTACAGGGCATATTATTGTCCATAATGTATTGTTAATTTGCCAAGTCTTGTATTCGCGTGTTTCAAAGCAGTATTTTTTTTTCGTAGAAAATTTTTCTTGTCTATAATGTAGTTTTGATTTGCAGATTGTTTTGAGTCTTGTAGGTATTTGCTATTGTATTAAATAATATTATTTTGTTTTCTTGGTGTGACATTTTCTTTTCCAAATTGTATTTTTATTTGTAAATCGCTGTACATTTGTACTTGCTACGTGTCTTATAATTGGTTTATTATTTTGCATACAGATAAGTTTCCTTATGTAACGCACTTTGCGTTAGTAAAATTTAGGTATTGTACTTGCGTCGTATTGTGAAATTATTATGTAGTTTTACACACAGACTGTGCTTTGACTCATATATTTGACAGTTGTAAGTTTTGTATTTATTATTTGTATGTACAGAACGCATAAACATTACATTTTATTAAATTAAGAACAGAACTTATGAGATTAACATATTGTTAGAAAAAAATTAATGTCTTTTCTGTAAAACGTTTTGTGTAATGCGTTCGTTTCTCCCTCACTTGGCTCGCTTACTAGCAAGAGTGTACGTATTTCATCAATACAATAAAATCATGTCCTTAATGAAACGTTTTTCAATAAAGTAGTTTATTTCATTTGTAATGAATAGAGTTAATGTCAACTGGTTTTGGATGAAGTTTCTCTAGTACGTCTGGCGTTTGCAAACCAGCCCTTTAGAAAAAAAACGCCATGCAAGAATGGATGATTTTAAATATATCATGACTTGTACGGTCAAATATTGACTATATTAGTAAAATTCGGTTCATTTAATACATTTTATTAGCGGGAATTGCCTATCTGAAGCAAATAGGATAAAAGTTTACCACATGTTGAAAATTTAAATGCAAACTTTCAAAGATTACGAAAAATATGTAATTAAATTTGTTTAACACAAAAGTATTAAAGATAAAATTAATTGAAGCATACCCTAAGAAGCGTGATAAATCTGTGTACAGCTCCACATTATTGCATACCATTTGAAAGTTTGGTTTGCCCTCAGTGACGAGCTTGCTTTTACATGGCACGTTATTTTCAACCATAAGAAGAACCTCCAGTCGGAGAGGTTTAGGCCGGGATTACGATGGCATCACGTTTCTCGTAAAAAGTAACGAGCAACAGGTTCATGTAAGCCGGATACACCCCGACTAATGTATTTCAAGGTTACCTATTACGAGCATTTCATGTAACGTTCACGTGATGTAAAAGCTTGTCAATGTCTAACTTTTGCGTGATGCGTGATACGTGATAAGTGACTCTGCACCACGTGATATCGCTGGCCAATCACAAAGGGGCCGATGTTGTGTTACCTTTGCTTTTCATGTTGTGTTGTCTTTGTTTTTTATGAGTTTGTTTTTATTTTCGCAATGTCGTCTGCTTACGTTTTTAATTCTTCTAACACGTATGCAATTTTCTCCCGGAAATGAGGATTAAGGAGTAGTAAAAGTTAGGCTAGAATAATATTTTTATTCGTAAATATTAAGAGAGCTTTACATTGCCACTTCATTAATTATGTTTCTGAGAGGTGTAAAAATGCGTACATGAATTGCAGAATTTTTACCATTAAGTTTACAATTTTTAGTAAACCTACTTCATTAATCCCAATTTAATTTTCTCAGCATATTAGAGTTTATTACATACGATATATTCCATATGCACGAAAAATACGTCAACATCTCCCAGACACATTTCGTTCTGTAGGTTATGGCTATCTCATAGGCCAGGTCTCAAATGTTTTCAAAGTTTGTATGAATCACGAGCGCCATACTTTCGCAACCTGTTCTTGTCACATCAATATTAAAACGCAATTACAACTGTATGACTTGAATTTTCGAAGTTTTCAATCTGAAAAGCAACAAAACGAATCCCCGACATTTTTATTCGGTACAGACTGGTTACTGGTTACGTGAAGAATCATAACATACCACCCAAAAACACGTATTACGTACACGTAAACGTATAGCGTGATGCGTGTTACGTGTAACGTGAAGTCATCGTAATCCCGGCCTTAGGCCTGACGTCACGAATTCCACTAGAAATATGCCACGCCTCCATCGGCCAACCTTCCTTGCCTTGGGTGGCAATAACGTAATGGCTCGTCAGTGTAGTCGATAGTTACTAATAAATTATTTGTTTTCGATGCATATACACAACTACCTCCTATGCGCTTACCACATTACTTTACAGTTTGGCAAAACCATGTTCCAGTTTTAACTTGTGCAACAAAACGGCCAGTGAATAGAGAACTGTTATACGTTATAAGAAACCTACAGCTGGACGTCTAATTTCACAATGGCTTCTTATTATGAACTGTAAAGTGTATTCATCATGGTTTCATCCTCTCTGTGCAATATGAGGCGGGGAGAGTTAAATTAATATATTTGACATTTTGGCAGTTAAGTTCCGAAAATTATATTTTCATAGTTCTGAGGAGGGCAGGAATAATCCACTAGTCGCATCTGTTTAAAATCTTGTTCACCGGTGGTAAATGGCGCCGCTATTTGCCAAAAAAAAAAAAACCATGATCTAACGCACTATAACTCTAAATAGAAGTTTTTTTGGAATATGATGTCAAGAGTAGCGGTGTGTCGACTATCAAGACAGCCTTCAGAAATAAGACTTCGGCATTATGAACAGCGAGGGAACTTTTTAATAACAACTTGTATACCAATAGTGTAGCTAGGTAATAATAATTATTTGATTTTTTTTAAATAATCCTTTCAAAAACTTCCGCAAACTACCTTAATGCTAATTGCGTGATAATCTTGAGTGAAGATTCCATTAGTCTTAATATACAGCCACCTCTGAGGAATCTTGAGTGTTATTACACTCTACCATTGAAAGATCGCTTTAGTCGTATATCACCAATTGCAACAGCTTGCTTTAAAACCGCGTACAATTAAATATGGAGGCATTTTAAGACTTTTATGGCACTCACGTAAAGACCGAGTTGTGTAAAAAATGTAGCAGCATTCCTCTCTATTCAGAAAATAAGAACAATATTTAGTGCTTACATTTATATAATTTCTAAAGGGATACGATTTGATGCAAAGCGGATTTGCTTCTCAACCGCTACGCTGTGCCCTGCTCATAAACAACTTCGTGGTTCCGAAATCCAATCCTTTAACGATGTCGTCATTCAGATTTACTTGCCCCCTCCGCTGCTATGTGAGTTCCTCTAAACACGTAAACAATAACAGCACAACCATCCCCAATGAGTTAATTTCTCACTGTCTTTATATATATATATATATATATATATATATATATATATATATATATATACATATATATATATGTGTGTGTGTGTGTGTGTGTGTATGTAGAACAATCGGGGCACGAAATGAAGGAATAAATATAACACGCAACAATTTTAATAAAAAGTTATATTTTTACAAGGAAAACCATTTATGGATTAAAAAAAGAAATTAAAAAATTTAAGTGATCATGAATAAACACAAATCCATCCCACTTACTTTTCGAATTCACCAACTCAAGAAATTTTTGATCCTGAAAACGACAAAACCTCATAGTCACTAGCATAAGGAATAATTTTTTTTAGGAAAACGTAACCAACAGCTAAAAGAAACACAAACAGTATGGCTTTATGTGTCCTAACACACAAGGAGGAATGAAAGTTATGTTAGCAAAACCACAATATCGGCACTACTTTCTTCTAACTTTCAAAATCTGGCCTCCGCACCTGATACGGGTGTCCATCTTATGGTTGTAGTATTTTAATTATAGACTGCAAATTACGGTATGTTGAGAATGTATCCCATTCACGTATGTGTTAGAATGACGATAGCCTTACTGACTTAACGTATTATTTACTCGATTAAATTAAGTAAAAACTTAAGTTGAAGAAATCAAATGTTCCGAAGTTATGCCCTCTTTTAAATACTGAACCCAAAATTCGCCTCTGCAAGTTGTATATATCCCGCAAAATTAAAGCCAAACCACTGATTTTCTTCACTTCCTAAAAATAATTTCTAGACATTTTACAACAAATACAAACTTGGAGAATGCTGAAAAATTTTAATAATAGAAACATTTAAACATACAGGTTGATTCACCAGGAGTTACCGCCTCTCACAGGGCTTATTCCTGAACCGCACGCGTCGTTCTACGTAGCTGCACACGACTGTCTCTGTAGCGGCATGCATGATGCACGCAAGTAGCTCCTCACGTGTTTCTGCAGTCATTTGGTGCACAATATCCTTCATCCATCCCCACACGCAACAATATGGTGGAGCTGTTCACTGTATTGCATTTCCAATTTTTCGTATTAGTCTGTAAATATTGGGAACTGGGCATACAGTCATATAACAGATTTTCCTGCAAAAGACTTGAGGAATAAGCCATGTGAGTAGTGGTAACTCCTCGTGAATCATTCTGCATAATATATGTAGGTTAATGTTTTCTAATAATTAAACACATAATTTCAAAATCGAATTGATATCACAAAACATTACTTCGTCTCATATTGCTAACAATTTTAAGAGACTTAATCAATACTATTTATTTAAGAATACTAATTTTTCCCAATGAGGCGAAATCAGAGACTACAATTTTGATTGGCATGCTTATTTGCAAATTTCAAGAACTTTAAAAACCACGACGTATGAGAGATTCACACTTTTCACATTTTTAATTTTTCACATTTTCTTTAACTTTTCAAATTAAAATTATTCTCGGCAGAACTTGTATTTTGTAGGACTGTTCGGAAAACATTATTTGCCGCATATATTTAATTTATAAATAATAATTAAAAATACTTGTATGTAGCTTAGCGTACGTATCTCTGTAATACATAAATAAAATCCTGTTTAATATTTCTCGCCAACTGCTTAGAACGTCTCGCAGGGAGTTAGTGGCCCAGTGACCGCGGTAACCATTCCGTCATTGCGACGATCTACAAACCATGCATGCTTAGAGCAATAATAATTTTACTATCACTGATTTCTGTCTGGAGTCGAATTAAACTCGTACAAATATATTCAGGGTTATTATTAGAGCACAAAGTTTCTAGACATCAAGCTGCTTATTCACTAAAGTAAAAAATGAATAAAACTAAAATTATTGTTTTTATTAGCTTCATAATAATTTCTGGTCAGTGTATTGCAATACATCGGACGTAAGTGGAGAAATAACAGGGTTAGGTGAAACATCAAAGTAGAAGTTGTACGACCACTTGACGACCCGGCCGCTCACCGCGTCCGGTCGCCTGACACACGAGCATACTTTGCCTCACAGATATTCACGGCCAATGTATTTTTTTTGGTCGATACCTAAATACTCGCGGCTAATTGAGTTTTCCCAAGCCTGCAAAACTGTATACGTATTTTTTTTAAGTTTGCATCAACCTCTTTAGTATTAATAAGAAAAAAAAACATACTTAATTGTCACAATGATTACCTTAAGTGTGTTGAATAGCTTAATTCATTGCCAATTTTTATTGCAGCAGAGGCAAAGGTAAAATATGAGAAAAGTAAATGGTGCACTTATCTGGGCGTAGACTGGTTCGAAATAAGGTATGTAGTTCATATTTCCTCATTAATTTACGATACAGTGCACGAAATATTGCACACAATTATGTTATTTCCATAGGGTTTCCAGAAATCACACCCGGAAAATACTGTGATATTTTTCTTAACGTGTCATGGCCGATACCCTCCCCATTCTTATATTGTTCAAGCTTGTGATTCTGCCTGGCCTCTAATGACCACTCTTGTCGACGAAATGTTATGCCTCCACCCCCCCCTTTTATCAAACAAAGTATACCTTTCAAAAACACAGGTTTACGCCATCTATTATTTTCGCGTATTATATACACCGAATTATTTAATTAATTAATTAAATTTCATAAACTTTATTAAAACTTGCTTTTACAATAAAAACACCAATTAACCAAGATTGATATATTTATTGATTCTTATCATTTTACCTTTCCTCCTGAGGAACAATAATAGCCTTATGAGCTAACCTTACTGTGTATGTGTGTGTGTCCCTTAAAACTTTTGCCACGCTTGTAGTGCCGCGTTAGGCCAAACGAACTGATATATTTTTTTAACATGTCATGTATGTTTTGAAAATAGCGGCATTATATATAATAAATATGTTTATAACGTTTCGAGTTTACTTCGACTCCAGACTGAAATCAGTGATAATAAAAGTTATTACTAATTTAAACATTCAGGGTTTGTAGATCGTCTCAATGACGGAATGGTTACCGCGGTCGCTAGGGCACATCCTACGAGACATTCTCAGCAGTAAGTGAGAAATATTAGACATGATAGGCCTTTTATATATCTGTTACAGATATACCTACGCTAAACAACGTAAGGAAGAATTTGTTACGTTATTATTATTGCAAAATAATTTCAGCGTTTAGATAGAGCGTAATATTTCTAATCATGAAGATGCTTATACCCTAAAGCAAAATAAGTAATAATAATGCAACATTATTGGCATTTACTAACTTCATAATAATCTCTGGCCACGTTTCTTGTAATGAATTCCATGTAAGTGGAGAAATAATATCGCGGTTAGGCGAAACAACGCAAGTAGCACTGAACGGGGGAAAAAAAAGTGTGTTTGTGTGTACTTAGGCTACTCTTCCTCGAAGCAGAAGCTGTACGGTCACTTGATGCCTCGGACTCTCGGCGCGTACGACCACCTGACGCATTAGCACATTTTGCCTCAGAAATGAAGCATTTTATGATTTAGCTTTGTGCTGTTTTCGCAGGAAGCTTTGGAATGGCACATATTACAATACTGTTTCATTATTGGTAGGAAAAATAGAGGGATGGACTTCCAGTAAGCTCCTTGTATCCTTATTGGTTACAAATAAGCCGTTACCATGCATTCACGCAGTTGGCCAGTGCAGGCAGTGCGCAGTAGCCAGTAGCAGTCGTACGGTCACTTGTCGCTACGGTCACATGGTACCCCCCCCCCCATTTTCTGCATTTTTGTATCTTTCTGCCACGTGCAAAATTAACGTTGGCTTGGATTAGATGACTTCCTTCATGCTTCGATCAAGTATATTGTTGGAGTCGACGAGAATGGCACGGCAAAAAATTCATAACAGCCAACAGTTAGCAGGGTCAGCCTGACAATACNCTGCGTACGCTAGGAGAGACCCGCATTTGTTTTTGACAGTCAAAAGTAAGTATTTTTGTTCGATTTCTTTTGATAATTGTTGTTACATATATACAGATTGAGTATTAAGTGTTATTTATCTATATAGCATATACATTAGTAAATAAAAGGCAGTGATTACTTTGTTCTTAGATTATTTCATTTTGGCATGGTGTTTGTTTTTATGAAAACAAGTGCGTTGGGTACGGTTGTGACATTTTTTGTAGATACGGTTGTGACATAAGTAAAAGTTGTGTTTTATTGTTTTAGATGCTCAGACAACGCTCGCGGAAGACTGAAAGGGGGAGGCAAGACATTACTCAATACGAAAATGCATATATTGAAACAAAACGAGGTGTATATCTGCGACAAGCAGCAGAAATGTTTCAAATTAATCGAATGTCCTTGTTCAGATGTTGATACAAAGATGTTTATTTTTTTGTTGAAGAACACATTGTCGTGTTTTTATTTCAAAGATTTTGGGGTTACGTTTATTAATGTTTTTTTCTTAATCTTAAAGAGTTCCTGTAAAGCTAGTTTCTATCTAGAAATACAGGTTTATTCAATTTAGATAAATGAAGACTGATTATAATAACTACATATGCTAAACTGTCTTATTAGTTGTAAGTGATTAAAATGGGTATTTTATTTGTTTTGTTGAAAAGATAATTTTGATATTTATGTTAGTTAACATTTCCTTTATATTTGGATTATGCTTAGTAATGCTAGTTTCTAGGAAAAACCAAAATTTTGAGATTCATTGTAATGTGAAGAATGGTTTTAATAATTACCTATTATTGATATAAATGCTATAGTGATATATTAGTTATAAGCGATTGAAGTGTTCCCAAAAATACTTTTTTCTGTTCCTTTTCTTTTCAAAAGAATGTTATGTAATATTAATGCTAGAGTGTTGCAATAAAAGTGATTTCAGACCATTTCAGAGTATTATTAAACCTGTGTGTTCTGGCGCTGCGCCATTCTTGCCTCATTTCACACTCATTGGCTCTCAAGACCTCGTTTTTAAGAGATTCCCAAATCTCTTACAGACACAATTCCCTCCATCCCCCCTTTTTTTTTGTTTGAAGCATTCAGAGAGCAAGCGTGCTGCATGTNGTTAATTATATGCAGGGTTATGTATAAATTATACGAAAAATCACTTTTCTTTAGCTAACTGGTATACATACAAAACTATGGCCGATCAAATGCAAAATGGCACAACCGTACCCAGTCTCCCCTACCACCGACTGGCCGTTCTTTGCGACGCATTTCCCCTCCCCGCAGTGGCTGAGCGGTTAGACTGCTCGCCTCCCACCAAGGCGAACCGGGTTCTACTCCCGGCGGGGTCGCTCCTGAATTTTCGCAAGTGGGATTAGTGCCGAATGATTTCGCTGGTCGGCAGGTCTTCTCGGGGCACTCCCGTTTCCCCCCGCCCTTGTGTTCTGGCGCTGCGCCATTCTTGCCTCATTTCACACTCATTGGCTCTCAAGACCTCGTTTTTAAGAGATTCCCAAATCTCTTACAGACACAATTCCCTCCATCCCCCCTTTTTTTTTGTTTGAAGCATTCAGAGAGCAAGCGTGCTGCATGTGACGTCACGGAGAAACTCCAACGACGTCCAAGATTGTTTAAGAAAGTTCTGGACGTTTTGATGG
Organism: Clitarchus hookeri; assembly: GCA_002778355.1. Classification (NCBI taxonomy): domain Eukaryota; kingdom Metazoa; phylum Arthropoda; class Insecta; order Phasmatodea; family Phasmatidae; genus Clitarchus; species Clitarchus hookeri. The sequence continues at coordinate 598,386 of NQII01000728.1, forward strand.
TAGCGACGAGCGGAATGTAAGTGGCTTCCTGCTTTTGGGCAGTGAAGCAGAGAAGGACTCAAAACTGTCTGGATCCTCGGAAAATTCTTCCGACGGGCTGAAAGGATTTTTAGCCGTTTGTAATTTATGAAAATATAAAGATTTATATTATTTTCCGGGGTTTCCATGTAAAGAAGTTATAATATATTTAGGGGTTTTGGTATTTGTAATATTTTAGGTGTATTTATTCAACTTTGTATGACCGTAGTGGTCGCATATTTTAAAGAATTTTGAAAAGTTCTTTACGGGGGAGTTTTTATAAAACAATATTTTAAGCCCCAAATGTACATCTGAAGTCAACAAAAAAATTGTACCAAACTTTCACAAACCCTACACACTTATCCCTATTGCCACCTGACCCGGGAGGGAGTGACATGTTGTCTCTACTTAGTGAATTAGATTCTCAACTGAAGGTAAGAGAGACAAATGTGCTGTCCCATATGTCGGAAATCTGCCGGCATTACAGGAGAGATAATATAATCCACTTCCTGTGACACGGGCAATATACAGACCACCACGATTGAATGCGCTGGGGGCGTTCAAGATGATACCATTATTTCTTACTATTTATCATAATATTTCGTTGCGATATGAACAATAGCCTGGAAAAAAGTATTACACTGGAGGAAAACCACGTTTTGGAAATTAAAGATACGAGTTAAAAGATTCCAAAATTTACTCAATTTTTGACATGTCAAAATAATAATGTTAGTGTTTTTGCAAACATAGAAATAAAATAAAATTAATCATTCACAGAAAATTTAACAAGGGCGACTGAAAGGTCACGTATTATCTTATTTTAAGTTATACTTAGCAAAACATATTTTACAAAAAAAAAAAAATCATAGATTCCTACAAATTAAAAACATCCAAAAATGTCCTTCTTTCCAAGCAACTTTTAAAAATTGCAAAAACTATTCATACCGCGATTTTAAAGATTCCGTGAAGTAACTAGTGGTACTATATTTAAATGTAAATTATCTCATCTTGGTGAGTTTTTTTAATCATATTTACGTCCCTAACACACTGTATAATAGTTTTTACATGCCATCGTGTAAAAAATAAGAAGTCTAAATATTTTAATGCAAAGAAATAACTCATACTCGTAAATAACGTGTACAAGTTGAACATCTCGTTCAAATAGAAAGTAAGTTATTCAATTTTTAAGATATTATGCGGTTTTCCGATACAGCATCATTAACTATTTGATAAATATGCAAAATCTGTTTAAAAACAACTTTCGTATACTTTTGTTTTGTAGAAATATTATCATTTTAACCTTAAAATTCGAGCCAAACAAATTTAAAAAGATATACGAGCCCAATGTTTGATTTCAGTTAAAATGTTTTTTAAAGATTTAGGAAAGTCATTAAGAAATTTCTTTGAAGTGTGGCATTTTGTTCGTCTGTGATTAGGGTTTAACTTCTGGCTATTTTGGATTTCAATTTTATTGTAAAACTTGAAGTAAAATTATGGCAGAACCACTGGAAGTAATTCCATCAAATTTCTTCATCTTGTTCTAATGACATTAACAATTAATTTGAACTGTAGCGAAACATGATAATTATACAAAAATTTTAAATTTGTATGCCAAAACTTATATATAAGAAATTCCTACATTTTCCGTAACTAAACTTTCTAAATTTTTTTCCATGATTTTTTTATACTTTTATCAATGTACTATTTGATGTAATAAAATATAATTATAAAATATCCTAAAAATATCGACAATTATTTTTGGCACTTGAACATCCTTAAGGCACAGCTTAACCCCTTTTTTCAGAAATTCTTGGTTTTCGCGTCGTAAATTCGGATTCATTATTATAACTGACAATGTAAGATTGCAGAAAATTTGCATTTTACGATTTGGTTAATTAATATTTGTGTGCGTAATTATAATTGTGTGTTATCTGCTAGTTGTAAAAAGTCGAGAACATATGTATTGATATTTTATCAACAAATTCTAGCATTTTTGCAAGCAGGAAATAATACACAGCGAAAATGAGATACCAACGTATTACACCACTAGTAAATTGTAATATTTTCTATAATCGAACATTTGCAATAATGCCTCTGAAACTGAGGTTATGACCAGAAAAGGAGGAATTTCTGCCAAGGAGAGGGGGGGGGNAAGCTGGTTCTCGTAGTCCACACAGACCTCAGACCGTTAGTCCGCGAGCGGGAGATGCCGGCCTGTCGCCTTTCAGCTGTCGCGTGGGAAGGAGCTGTGTTAGAAAAAAACCGGCCTCCGTTGTTTCGCGTGGTCGACCACGACGGCAGTTCGGGTTACAAGCGACGGGAAACCGCGCCACTTCGAACAGCACAGTGGAAAACTGCTCGTCCTTTTGCAGAGAGAAGTTCGTACAAACAGTTGCCAATCGTCAAGGAAAACGTTTGCAAGTCTTATTCATTTCTGTTGGAAATATGTTTGAATTTGGTTTAAGACCTACGATAGTGAAAATGATTAAGGCCGCCGCCTACTTGGCGGTTTATAGCGCGTTCGAGGCAGGGAAGAGCGGAAGCGGTAAGGATCACACTGACACGCGCTCCTCATGCTCCTTCGCCCTTAATCGCAAGGCACTGAACTGGCGTGCAGTGTTTACGTCGAGATGTGTGTACGTGTGGGACTTTAAGCGGTGGCACTGTCATTTTATTGGTGATAAGTCTATAGCAAAGTTCAATGCGGGTCCCTATAATAGTTTCGCATGTTTCCAGCCAGTATACTATGAGTAGAGACCTGAAGAATTCGCGGATTCATTTTGGGACAAGCTAGAATTCAAAACACCTGCGTTTATATAACTGTAGCCATTGGTTCACGCGGTGTTTGACACCTCCTGGAGAACGATGTCCAATTGTGGCCTTCCACTGTGACAGCAGACAGCCAATGCGCAGTTAACACCCGTATATTTGTGCATAAGACTGTGGAGTCTATTCTGCAGGTCATTGAACTCGCGAATTTTTCAGGTCTCTTATTATTAGGGCCACTGACCTTTCGCGTGAAAATCGGAGCACACAGTAGCCTTCAATATTATATAAACACCTCAGCTGTTGTTATACCTCCATTGGCTGCTGGTGCCGTGTCCGTCTTTGACCAAGCCGCTCAGGACTAAGTAACTCCGACACTGAACCTTCGTGATTCGTGTGCAAACGGTTAACACGGGCCAGAACATTATTTAGCCAATCAAAGAAGCTGGACGATCCTACCGTGCTTTGGGCCCTATCTTGTCTCGAAATATTTTCGCGAAATATCACTGCCCCTACTTATTATGAAATATGGCAGTGTGGTGGAAAAAGCCGTTTTTAGCTATGTTGGAGGGCTCGGGAAAAGCATTTATTATGTGCGTGAAGCCGCCGTTTTCCATCAATGCTGAAGCTCATAGCGAGGGTAGTCCGGACCCCGTGAGGGGCCCTTTACCACCCAACGGGGTTTCATATGACCTACAGGGAGATTAGGAAGAGGCAGGATTGGCCCCCTTCCAACTCCCTGCACCATCCCAATCTGTAGTTACGGAGGTTGCCCTCCGCAGCTAACATTTAATGGGCTCACTGAGTTCCCCTCACAAGCCCGGTACCCAAGAACGTTCCCCTTCCCTCCCCCAAGCCGGCAAAAGAAATGAATAGGGAGGCAGCTCTGCCTGGTAAGTGACACTACTTTTATTACAAAATTTTGAAAAGCAGGTTAGGCAAATGACGTGGCTAAGGAATTTAATTCTCGGGCCAGGTTTTATAAATTAAAAAGTGGAATCTAGTACCAAAAGATACGAAAATAAAAAATAGGATATAATATCCCGTGACTCTAAGTAACGCAAGGTTAAGTTGGTTTTGCTCACGCGTGAAATGTGGATGAGGCTGAAATTATGGTCGTGACTAAAAACTGCAGTTAAAATTTAAAGAGAAAAGCTTTACCGGGCAGTAATAAGATATACAATAAGTAAGCAATATATAAGTAACGTTAACCGGGGTTACTTTGCACCTGCAGGGGTAACTTTACACTACTCAAAATTTTTGGTTTTCGTGCAATTTGGCAAATAAACAGAGGAATAAAGCTAGATAGATTTTGAATGTTACCTACCCAGGTGACGTTTTCTATCCTTTCACAAAATGGCACCTGTACAAATATTTTGAGTGGTGCAATGTTGCCCCAGCGTGTGCAAAGTAACCCCGGTTTACGGAAGTGGCGTTTATGAAGCTACAACTGCTGGAGACGCGACGTGTGTGCGGCGAGAGCTGTTGGGCGAGTGACTGGTCGTGACTGGCGTCGCCACGCGCCAACTGGTTCTGTTAAACCGTCCCGGACCTATCAGAGAAGGAACACGGGAGCGGGAGTTGGTAGAGTGCGGGTTATACGGGATGATTCTGAAATCGTGGGAGGGGTGGTAGAGCTCACTAAAAAAAACAACTATTGTATAGGAATATATGGGCGGAAGTGACGCGTTGAGGCACAAACACAACAATAACACATGAAATGCAACACAGTGTTTATTTACAACGTCGCCGCTAAATGCCTTTTTACAGCAATGTTTGTAATAATTGTTAAAAATTGCTACCACTGACAGTAGTGCAAGCTTGGTAGCGTCGGTGGAGTGACGCTGATGCTGATGCAGCAGGTCACTGGCGCACCGTTTGACTGCCCTCAACTATCGCCACCATTGTCAGCCAATCACGCCATATGTAGAGGTCGCCAAGCATGCGCGACTGTTGGTGGATGCATTTCCAGGAACTGTTTTAACATTTTCTGTAAGGAATCACTCGTTACGTATGCTGCTAATGAACATTTTATGTTTCCGTTAATGTGTTATGTTTTTGTGTTAGTGCCTCAACGCGTCACTTGCGCCCATATATTCCTATACAATAATTGTTTGTTTTAGTGAGCTCTACCACCCCTTAATGTTAGTCCCGTGATTTTAGAATCATCCTGTAGTTGCATTTTCGTTAAGATACTGGGAGACTTTTATCGCAAACTAATTTTGTTAAATTGTTTTCTTATGTTTCAATGCTTTTCAGTTTGTAAACGTGGCATTTTTCGACGTTTTATTCGGGTGTTTGTGTCCGGGAGGTATTTACCGAGTTTTCTAATTATTTGATTATTATGGGTTTCGATTTTGTCGTAGTAAGAATTATTTTGTGAGACTATTTTATTTCCAATTAAAGGTTTTTTTTAGGGCTTCGTTCAAGTCTAAAGTAAGTGTGAATCTATGCGCGTTGCCCAGAACTATTAGGAATTTATTTTGTACTGTTTGTAGTGATTTAATGAATACATTGGTTGCATTTCCCCAGATTTCATTACCATAAATTAGAGCGGATCGAACTAGGGAAGTGTATGTACATGAAGTATTGAGAGTATTATACACGTACCTCGTCTGAAGTGTGTTTTCTTTTCGTACATTGGTATCACGGAGACACCTTTAATGGTTTCGTAAAAAAAAAAAAAGCTCTCATTTCAAACATTCAAGCCGTTTAGTGCCAGGCAGGCGGCGTAGTTAACTGAAAATTACATGTTATATATTACATATCATACAAATATGTAATGTAAATATTAACCCACTCGGACACAGTATACAAAATTGTATATGACATTACGCACGTGAAGGTAATTTTCTTGTCTGTACTGCACCCCGCCATAATTGTAAATAGTTGTGTTGCCGCCGACGACGTATTTTTCTTCTTCTGTTTCTGGCATCGCCTTTCGTGTCTACGAGATGGATGTTTTCAAAGAGCGGAGAAATGTATTACTCTCTAATAGCAGCCACTTAGAAAAAAACACGTTCAGCATGTGGAGATACCTGAACAAATAGGCCAATTTCACTTAATTTCCACGACACGCCTCGGAAGACAAGTGTAGCTGTTATGCGTCCATCCATTCATGAGGCGTTCGTAAACCAAAACTTTAAAAATCAGGGTAGCCAATACACGAGCATCAAAACTCCCTCACATCCAAAAGTTATTTCTTATTGGCGTGCTCTACTATGATTGAACAGCTTAAGCTCCATCATTTTTTGTTACGCCGATTAAAGGCAGTAGATTTTCTTGCGCTGTGTTTTATGTAAGTTATGCCATTTTCTATTGGAGGCGACCATTAAGTACACAGAGGCGAAACAACATGGCAGCTACTTTTATGTGGGTGTACAATCCATTCACGGTTACTTACAACTTTTCTGCAGCCCTGCTGAAGTTCTACTTCCAGGGTATTCCTCCGTCACATGCAAACAATATTTAAGCGAGTCTAGAAAATTACACCAAAGGGACAGCGCACCACATTAGTGCGCACTCAAGATAGTAATATTTTGCAGTAGAACTATTTCTAACTACGCACTACCAACACACTTATTGTCTCCCTGGTTTTATTAATATTAATTATAAATGAAATTTTATTATTTATAGATAAATATAAGCGGAAGTTCAATTTAATAAAAAAAAAGGAATTATTATGTTGACACCGGTATAAAACGCTTGTGATACATGGCATTACTTATTTAGGAAACATTCAAGAACGTCATACAAGGGGTGATTTTTCAATGGTTTTACTTAAAAAAAATTTTAAAAAACGCGAATATACTATATTCATTCTCTGATTGGCTGCGTGAGGCTCTGGGAACAGGCATCGTTTTTGATTGGCCACTGTGTGCTGCGAAAGTTCCCTTACTGGCTAGGTTGCCGGCTAGCGAGTAGTCAGCTCGGCGCTGATTGGCGAAATGTTGCTGGTCAGTGAAGCCATTTTGTTAGCGCGTGCGGATGGAGTTCGCTGTTTCTTGTTTGTATTCTTGAGGGTACATTGAGAAAAAAGCCAACAAAACACTTGTTTGAATAGGGCCAAAAATATAGACCATATTTTAATTACTCCAAAAAATGTCTGTTGAGTAAACAAAACTTGAAAAGCAACAAAATTTATTTTGTTCACGTAACCAAATACACGTTTAAATGAAAAAAACCTGTTTGTTGGGATAAAATTAATAAAACTGTCTACAAAATATTTTGTTGAATCAACTGCATATATATGTTTGTTTGGCCACTCATTTGATTGTCTTCGTTCGAAATACAGCTCGATAATTTGTTTGCACTTTTTGAGTCAATTGGGATAGTAACGGTATTTGTTAGTGTATCTTTTGATGTTTGATAATGGTATTAACATGCCAATAAAACAAGTTCATCGGGAAACTGAACAGTAAAGCTTTATTTATGATTTATTTATTATAATTAGACAAATTCAATGATGCACGTATGTGGTAACACGGAGGCTATCCAATCACGAAAGTGCATCTGGGCTAAAGTGCTATGAAGTACAACTGTCCGTGAAATCTTTTCGCGAAAATCGGGTGTCTACCCACGGGTACAAAAATTTGGCTCTTACAACAAATTTTTTTCCCCCAGTGTGTTCACAGGGGTGGAAACAAATAGCTCTCAGGTTGCGGTCGTGAGAGGATGAAATACCTGTT
>NQII01000728.1:605878-696599 GCA_002778355.1 Clitarchus hookeri
TCTCTCTCTCTCTCTCTCTCTCTCAACATGACCCGTGATGAGTTGAGGCCGCTTTCTCGCAGCTTCCTATCTCGTTCCTCACCTCTAAACCCTATTTCAACTGCCGGGAACATCTTGCTGATCCCGAGGCAGGTATCTCGATCTGCGTCCCTCGCCGCTGTCCCCTCTTAGCTTTACGTCCCTTCCCCCCTCTCGCTCTCACCCTCTGTCATTCTCTCTCATTGCCTCCTCCTGGCTGCGTTTCCACATCGACCCTTTCCTCCGTGGAAGAAAGGGACAGCTGGCTGGCAGTTCAAGTTTACTAGTGCCGGCCACCAGGAAAAAAGTATTGTTTTATATCGCATTTGTAGGAAATTCCCTTCAACCTGTATAAATTATTTGTAAGAACTCTTTCCTTGCATGAAAAAAAAATTATACCGCATGGTTTTTGCATAGTGACATGTCAGAATCACAATTTTAGTGTGTTCGGAACGTACAAATAACACAAACGAATACATTAAGAGAAAATTTAAGTAGAGCCACTGAAAGATCATTTCATAACGGATTATAATATTACTTACGGGAAAAAAATACGGCACATGCCGTGTATCAAACAAAATTCGTCTGAAAAAAAAATCTTACAATCTTTTATATTTTAAATACGTTAGTTCGTTTCCTGTTGTGGATATTCTGTAACAAAGGCAAACTGCAGTACTATTTCGTAATGTCGAAATACTTCAGGCTCCTGAAATATATACATAGTTGGCAAACTTAAAATGCCTTGCAAGGTTTGAAAGCTGATCTAAGTTACATTTAGTTCGGGCTTTATGCTTTAAAAAAATAAATATTGTGGTTTATTTTAACGAGGTAATCGGCTAGTAGCTGCCACTTTAAAACGCAGCGAGACGAATTAACGTTCCATCACAAAACAAGAGAAGTTAATGTCACGTCAGCGTACACTGGTGTTGGCTAGACATTACTTTAATGTCGAAATATCACAAATGCCTTGTTCTTCTTGTTATTTCTGGCGCAATGCAACTTCTGGTTGCGGAAACATTAGACTATTTCATGGCTTTGTTAACATCAACACTTCAACAGTATACTGGGAGTAAAGAGATGCAAAACTATGTAAACGGTTAACTTTGTTACATTATAAATTTTACAACGATATAAACGTTCAAATAAATAGCTTAGCAGTATTTTTTTTTCTTTGCAACAACATTAAACTTATTTCTATTCACTATAATGAAACATCACGTCACGTGAAATCAATGGCGTACATCACTTTCTGGAGTTGATTCGCCAAGATCGCTAATCAGACTAAAAAAAAGAAAGCAGGGCTGGGAAATTCAAGCAATTATACGCTGGCAGGGCGAACAGTTTCCAGTGGCCTCGAATAAATTGTGCAAATTGCTCGAGCCTTCCTACTGCGGTTGATTAAACTGTCTGGGCGACCAGGGTTACGCCTCTCCACTGGATATCCTCCAGCACCCAAACGGCGCGCGCAAAACAGGGCTACGTCACTATCGCCACAGCTCGCGCAGTGCAGCACTCGACATCGGAGCGATTACGTCTGTGCAAGGACGCCTGGGGCCTAAGAAGAGCCCGCTACACCCGCCATATCGATTTTTTAAATTTATTTCTTCCTGATTAAAATTTACGAGGATTTGTTGAAAAACGTGACAATAGAAGAGCGAAGAGTGAAGAGATTTGGGCGGCTCTCAACAGCGAGGACTTGAGAGCCGATGAGGGTGATTGAGGTGAGTACGAAGCAACGCCGGAATGAAAGGGCGGGGGAACGAGAGATCCCCGAGAAAACCCGCAGACCAGCGGCATCGTCCGGCACGGTCCCCACATGGTAAAGTCCGGAGTGACAATAGAAGCTTTGCTAACTACCGTACCCATCATTACGGACGTAATATATGAACTGCTAGCACATATTTATGCAACAGTTAACTCAATACAAAATTGTATGTACAAATTCAATCTCTCTTTTTAATGACAACCAGGGCAGGGAACACCTACTAACAATCAGATACAAAAATTGGCACAGAACCATGAAATTTAACGCGTCTATAATGAAACATTTTCAGTAATGATCCTGGCCTTCTGTTATGACACTATAAGTAAAGAATAATGTCTGTATAAGGGGCGACGCATTGCCTTAAGGCCCCCGCCTATCTGGCGCCTGAACTGCTTTGCAGAGAATTAGTGATTCACGTTTTTCTACGGAACTATTAAACATGCGTCCAATGTGCTGATTCACTTCAAACGAGCGCTGTTGCGTGCTTTCAAGACGTCTCGCAAATTAGAAACGCCATTCGATAGAACTCCAAAATGGCCGAAAACATATTTTTCAAAGAGTTGTATCTCAAAATATACGTATCAGATACATACAAAACTAATCAAGCGCCCTGCACTAAACCTTCCTACAGACTTTCACCAATAAAAAAGTATGGTTACCAATGAAAGTCCCATAGTTACACACAGTGCGACGAGAACACTGCACGTTAGTTTAAAGCCTTGCGCTTAGTGGTGATGGCGAATTTGATGCGTGAGGCAGAGTTGCCCTTATCGCTCCTACGCCTCTCATCCTCAAACGCGGAAAAAACTACAGGTAGGCGGGAGCATTCACACGACTCCTAAAAGGCCTTCAAGTTGTAAGTGAAATTGTGCACTTGTATATTTTCTGTAACACGAGCTGGCTTGTAGCTCAAGGCTGTTTACGATAAAGTGAGGACTTTCGAAATCAACCTTAGAAAAATGTCACTTTTCCTACCTGCATATATTTGAACGGGCGCACTGAGTGACATGCGCCCAGTAAAGTTGGTAACGATGGAGGGGAAGCAGTTCCATGTCTTAACGTCGAATAAAAACATGTTACGTAACCATTTGTGATTAATAAAATTATTTCTTTCGCTTTCTTTTTTATTAATGCACAAGTTTAAGAAATAGTTGATTTGTAAAATACTTAGTTTTCTAATAATTTCACAGTTTCACTTGACGGATGCATGAATAAAGTGGTAAGGCCCATGGCAGTATTAATTTTACTTAAGGTGGAAGGATACATAACGTGCATACAAATAGATCTAAAGCAGGGCTTTTAAAAATGCTCACTTTACCGTGAACAGCGTATGCCAGTGTAGGACCTGCAACTACTAATGAAATTTCACACTTACGGACCAGGGGCCTATAGCACAGCTCTATAGTCCACAAGTCTACAACTTGTTGACTTGTATAAACAAGTCAGGTAAAGCAGGCTGAGTGACGAGACTTGTAAAAATCTATGTAAATAGTACTAATTCTAAAACCGTAGATGTACACTGAAGAGCCAAAAAAACTGGCACACCTTCCTAAAATCGTGTAGAGTCACGAGCACGCAGAAATGCCGCAAGACTACGTGGCATGGACTCGACTAATGTCTGAAGGTATGCAGGAGGCAATTCACACCATCAATCCTGCAGGGCTGTCCACAAATCCAATCTGAGCCAATTTGAGAAAGGGTTGCACGTCTGTCACGTTTAATGATTCTCGTCAGTCGTCGTTTGTCCCGTTCGTTAACGATCTTTTTCCGGCCGCAGCGATGTCGAAGATGTGATGTTTTACAGGATTCCCAATATTCATGGTAAACTCGTGAAATGGTCGTACGCGAACATCCAAATGTTATCGCTACCTTGGAGATGCTATGTCCCATCTCTCGTGCGCCGACTATAACACCACGTTCAAACTCACTTAAATCTTGATAACATGACATTGTAGCAGCAGTAACCGATTTAGTTGCCGACCGCATCGCGTTACTCTGATTGGTTCCCTACCTCTGTTACTTGCATACGCATGCCTATACCAGTTATTTTTTACTCTTCAGTTTATTCTACAAGACTAGTTAACAGTAACAATTGTGACTGCATGGTTTTGTATAGGCTATGTTTTGCTATTCCATGACATTGCCCAACATATCCGAGCCAATTTAATCCAATTTGCAGTATTTGATTTATTGAAGTTAAAGAAAAAAAACATAAGATTTGTTTTTAAGGAATCTAACTATTTCGCCCAAAACATTTGCAAAAACTGTGTAGCACTTTAACCTGACTTTCTCTTTTAACTAAAAGTCGTTGACTGCCACAAACTTGTTTCTCCTACCCAGTTTAGAATGTTTTATTTAAATCATTTTATTATCACAAAGAAAAAAAAACCCGTTGGACTTTAACTCGTCTTTTTTCTTGTTTGCGAACCGTGAAAAAGGGTACATACTGAAAGAGCTCAACGCACAAGATGTGCGTGCACTATAGAAGTGTTGTCTTCCAAACTAAAGCAGTTCTTATAAACTGAAATAAATTCTTTCGCCTTAAAGAACGATATATTATTATTTTCGGAAATTCTTGGTTTCGTTAAAAACTAATAACACTTGACTGTAACTCTACTCCTGCCAACCACATACTACATGACAGTTCTTAGTTCGGCTGTTTTTCAGACTTTACTGTTAGCAGTGTCGGTAAGACATTATATGTTCCTTTTTTTCTGTTATGGAAAACAGTTATACCGTCTGCCATAGCCATGAGTATAACAGAAAGTAATCTTTTCAAATAAACATTATAAAAATGTCCCTCCGCAAATTGCATACATTTTAAAGGGTACACTGCAAAACATGGTCCCCTTGAAGCAGGCAGCGCAGGGATGGGAGTAGTTATATGTTTAAACATCGTATTAAAAGTGCGATCTTCAAATTTGTGTGCATTGAATTTTTTCCACTCAGTTCTTGTTTTATTCATGCACATAGAAGTAAGAACTGGCACATTTTTAATTTACTATCATCTTCACAGTTTCGTGTGATCTGCGCATGAATAAGGTAAGACGTACAATGGCAACGTTAGTTTTACATATGGCGGAAGAAGACAAAATGAGTTTTCAAAAGTGCTTAATTTAACGCGACCAGTGAGTAAAGGAGAAATTGTAATCTGTTTACGGTTAATTGAGCACTTTTAAAATCAACTTCTGAAAAATATATATATTAACTATATTAAATATGTTTTTAACTGGCACGCTCACAGTAAAGTAGGTAACGACGTGAAGGAGAGAAAGTAGTTCCATCTCATAACGGTGTAGTTTGTGAATATTAAAGTGATTAATTATGTTTTTTGCGTTTTTTTTTTATTTGTATAAGTGGAACAATAGAAAATTTGTTGTTATTTTGCTTTTCTAGAAATTTTACATTTTCACTTGGCCGACGCGTGAAAAACGTGATCAGGCCAATGGCAATGTTAATTTTACGCATGGCGGAAGAATACGCAATGTGCATGCAAGTAGATCTTAAGTAGGGCTTTCAAAAATGCTCCGTTCACCGTAAACAACATTTAGGTATCGTGTAGGGCTGACTTCAGGTGGTATCATGGCTGGAGCTATTTTCACGCCTGAGGCTTGGGGGGTGATAAGTGCGACACTGCTACGCGAATCAAGTGCGCCATCGTCTCCACGCGCAAGGCTCTGAAAGTCGTGTCGCGTGTACAAATAGGACTTTTAAGCGGTGACCCTAGCATTTAATTGATGGACGGCCTGTTCAGCAAAAGCTCCTGCATTAGTTTTACTGGTTTCCTATAAGTATGTTTTCACATATGTTCTGTGGGTCAAAATTACCTACTACATAGCAGCCAAGTAATAGTCAAAATGCATGAAACGAAAATGCCATTGTTTACAGTCATGCCATAACATGTTACTGGGCAGTAGTATTCTATGAAAGAAAAACACGCCGAAATCTCTAATCTCTAAAGTAAATACTATTTCAAATAAACTTTCAACACGTTTTATTTTTCAAGTGTTAGCTACATTTTTTGGTACACAAAATCGTGTTTGTTAAAACGATCTACTTCACTAAAAGAGGGGGGAAATGAGTCTATACAACGTATGAACATCATTAAATTAGTTATTAAGATAAAATATATTTATTGTGGTTTTGTGAGTAATGATAAAAATGCCGCTTTAGAAAAATTTACCCTACGCTCTCAATTACGTATTAAAATATTTTAAATTATTATTTTGTTAAATCAGTGGAAAATTTTCGCTAATATATAGTTTGTATACTAAACATTGACACATGACATGTTGCACTATCGTGTTCGTGTTATATATATATGTTTAGTATACAAACTTTATATTAGAAAAATTTTCTACTGATTTAACAAAATAATAATTTAAAATATTTTAATACCTAATTGAGAGTGTAGGGTAAATTTTTCCAAAGCAGAATTTTTATCATTACTCACAAAAACACCATAAACATATTTTATATTAATAATTAATTTAATGATGTTTATATGTTGTATAGACTCATTTTTTTCCTCTTTTAGTGAAGTAGATCGTTTTAACAAACACGATTTTGTGTACCAAAAAATGTATCTTACACTTGAAAAAAAATACGTGTTGAAAGTTATATTCGTTGATGACTTATTTAGGAAAGAGCACGGCTGCTAGTTTGTAACCAATGCTATATAACAGCATTGCAGTGAGGATGTAGACTTTGATAAAATGTAAATTCCAAATTTTATATTAACAGCACCGCAGTGAGGATATAGACAATAATAAATTTGTCAATGTCGAAGTTATTTTCGAAGGCGAGGTCGACATGTCAGTCGACATATCGAGGTTAACATGCCCAGGTCGACATCACATAGACCGTCGTTGGTATCGTTGAGACCTACATGTCGAACTTTTGTCGATATGTGACAGATGTCGACAGTCAACATCAAATTCTGGATATCGCACAGCCCTACTGGCAGCTTGTCTTTCTGTGAAGAGAGTCTGTTACATGAGTGAGCCAATCAGAACTAAGTTTTTCCGATACTAACCGTCCATGATTCGCGAGCAGACAGATAAGACGCGTAACAATTCAAATTATCGAATCACAAAAGTGATTCTGAGCTAAAGTGTCAACTTGTCCTGTAATATTTTCACGAAAAACAGGTGCCCCTAACGATCAAATATATATTGAATTAATTTACTAGATATTCAATTTATTGAACTAAAAAATCAATTCTTTCGCCTTTCAATAAACTGCATTCAATGAGCTATCAAGTCTCCACATGAAAATATATCACAAACGTTTTAATGAAACCAGTTAAAAAAAATACCAATAGTGAAGTTTCTACGACACATGCACGACACGATTGAAGAAATTTGGCCTGCTCTTTACATCGAGGTTTTGAGAGCCGTTGAGGGTGAAGTGAGGTAAGTATATAGTGGCGCCGGAATGCAAGTGCGGGGGGAAACTGGAGATCCCCGATAAAACCCGCCGATCAGCGGCATCATCCAGCACGATTCCCACATGCGAGACCGGGAGTGACNTTCAAGTCTCCACATGAAAATATATCACAAACGTTTTAATGAAACCAGTTTAAAAAAATACCAATAGTGAAGTTTCTACGACACATGCACGACACGATTGAAGAAATTTGGGCTGCTCTTTACATCGAGGTTTTGAGAGCCGTTGAGGGTGAAGTGAGGTAAGTATATAGTGGCGCCGGAATGCAAGTGCGGGGGGAAACTGGAGATCCCCGATAAAACCCGCCGATCAGCGGCATCATCCAGCACGATTCCCACATGCGAGACCGGGAGTGACCCCCCGGGAATCGAGCCCGGTTCACCAAGAGGGGAGGCTAGTGGTCTAACTACTATACCACCGCGGCCTCCATGCACGACACAAAAATAATAAGGTTTAAATACAACTATTTTTTTCGTATTTCTGTACATTTTATTTTTTAGAAATTATGCTTACTTACTTTGAAACATCTTTAAATGTGTGCAAACAACTTTATTATTATGAGATTACTTTCATTAATGTTGTCAGAAAAGTTGTCATCGGCGATTGAAATTTTGGATTCAAGAAACTATAGATAGAGCATATGTAAACAAAAATCTTGAAGGAAAACGAGATATTAAAAAAAAATTGAAAGAGGAAATGGTGGTGATTGCGACGTTCGTATGACGCCATATAGCATTCAGTGAAATGAATTCAATAGAAATTGAAGGAAATTTGAGAAAATATTTGGTCGTGTGACAGGGCCCTAAGAGTCGACCTTAGGGATCGTGAATTTCGAGTCCATGAACACGTAAAATATATCTGCAAACAAGCGGAATGCTTAACTTGGCATTCCAAATGTGTTGACGTTGCGAGTACAGATTACAGCCACGATGACACACTAAGATAAGNACAAAGGAATGCTTAACTTGGCATTCCAAATGTGTTGACGTTGCGAGTACAGATTACAGCCACGATGACACACTAAGATAAGCGGGCGCGACAATAACAATAAACAGCCAATCCAGAGCGCTTCTGGGTNAGCGGGCGCGACAATAACAATAAACAGCCAATCCAGAGCGCTTCTGGGTTAAAGGCGCCGAAAAAGACTACTCTGCTATGGTATAAGATGTTCACGGTATCTTGACCACTTCTGAAACGAAAATTTCGGATTTTTCTTATTGGAGGATAATGACATCTCATACAATGCGTACGAAATGAACAATGTTTGGTACAAATGTAAAATTATTAATTTTTTTTTTTACTATTTGACACCTTAAAATCGACTTGTATGCCTTTTATGTATTCTTCCACATAATTATATAAAGTTAACATTAAAGTGGGCCTAATCACTTTACTCATGCGTCGGTCAATTGAAACTCTGGGATTATTAGGAAAGTAAATATTTTACACATTTTTAAATGTTTACATTGAATGCATTACAATTCAGAAAGCAAAAGAAATAATTTTAGCTTCCTCAAATGTTTACCTAACGCGTTCAATTCAACGCCAACACAATGTTTCCGCCGTTACCAAATTCACCGGGTGCTTGTCAGGCAATGTAGACAACGCAGGTAGGGGCAGTGAAAATTTCTAAAGGTTTATTTGAAAAGTGCTTAATNGTGCTTGTCAGGCAATGTAGACAACGCAGGTAGGGGCAGTGAAAATTTCTAAAGGTTTATTTGAAAAGTGCTTAAATAACCGTGAATAGCATAGACACTGGAGAGATAAAGGGGTTTTAAAAAACAACGTGGGGAATGTCACGTCCTCGTGATTCAAGAATTTCAAAAGGGGAAAAGAATTCTCATCTTTTCAATTAACGGGTAAAACCTAAAGACGCTTCGAATTATGGGTACGTAGTTCACGTGTGAATCGTTGCCAGTGGAATCTGATCAGCTCGCTGTGTCATGAAGTCGTGTTGTACGATAGTGTGAATCCGCCTTAAGAGTCCGTCCTCCTGGAGATGGAGAGTGGATATATTTGGGCGACTCTTAAATTCGAAGTCTTGAGAGCCGACGAGGGTGAAGCGAGCTGAGAATGGAGCAACGCCGGAATGAAACGGTGGGGGAAACGTGTGATCTCCGCGAAAATCCTCCCACCGGCGGCATCGTCCGGCACGATTCCCACGTGCGAAAATCCGGGAACGGCCCCGCCGGGAGTCGAACCCGGTTCGCCTAGGTGGGTGGCAAGTTGCCTAACCACTACACCAAAGCGGCCATTCTACCTGGAGTTGTTGTCCACGTATGACAAACGAGAAGCGCGGGTGCGATAAGGACGACACTGCCGCGCGCATCAAGTGCGCCATCGCCTCTACGCGCAGAGCTCTAAACTGGCAGCCGGTGTTCTCGTCGTGATGCGTAAACCTATAAGACTTTTAAACGGCGAGCCTATAATTACATTGGTGGATAGTCTCTTGAAAAGTACTAGTTTCGCAGGAATTCACGCAGAATATTTTTACGCTTTCAGCGCTCGGTGCAATTGCTTAGCAAAACGATAAATTGCAACAAGCTAGATGCGAAATATCTACATGCGTCTGCTAAGAGCGGAACATTTCATCGGTCGTCCCTTATTTATTTTTCCATGTCTTGTTCACTTGCCCACAAACAACTGCTCATCAGGTGTACATATATGTAGGGCCACTGACTTTTCACGTAAAAACCGGAGCACACAGTAGACTCTAATACTATATAAACACCTCAGCTGTTGTTATACCTCCATTGGTTGCTGGTGCCGTGTCCGTCTTTGACCAAGCCACTCAGGACTAAGTAACTCCGACACTGAAAATTCGTGATTCGTGCGCAAACGGTTAACACGTGTCAGAACATTATTTAGCCAATCAAAGAAGCTGGATGACCCTACAGTGCTTTGGGCTCTATCTTGTCTCGAAATCTTTGCGTGAAACGTCACTGCTCCTACATATATGAAATGGTTGTTAATGGTCTGTTTTGGTCAAAGGGGTGGACATATTTAACTTCACTACCTATATAAAATTAACGTACTGAATAAACTTTGTTTATAAATTTATGTCTTTGATTATCGTATTTTTNACTTCACTACCTATATAAAATTAACGTACTGAATAAACTTTGTTTATAAATTTATGTCTTTGATTATCGTATTTTTTGGCAGAGAAATGTTTTTCAGCCCTGTGATAGTTTTTAAGTGACACATTTGTTTTATGATATTCTTGGCTTACCAGACTTCAAAATAAAAAGTATTACATGAACGTACCAGATTTCTAAAAGCGAGGGAATATCCTATGAAGAGGGATGATGGAAAATAACGAAATATTTTTGAGCCAACATATCTTCGATAACACTATATCTGGGTTATTCTTTTATGGTTGGATGACCAAGCTTTTGACTCGACTTAGTTCTTTGCAGGCCAAACACAAACGTTCCCCTTTAGTGAATTAGAATCCTCAGTGGCCCAGTTAAATGGGATAGTAGTTTCATACGTGCATGACGGCCAATAAGAAAAGAAAACCGTCGGAAATATGTACAGTACGTTGAATCCTAGCAAACAGTCAATTTTTCCCACGATGAACCATCATCTCTATCTATAAACAAACGATTATCCGTATGCCATACGGGAAACTTGTTCAAAGTTTTAAGTTACAAGAGTTTGAAAATATCGTTTTTGGCCAAGTTGAAAGTGGTGTTTCTCCCTAGTATGAAGTGTTGTTTCGTTCTATTCGTGGGCAAACAGGTCGAGCCCACGTGGCATGGTTAATTTAAAAATAATAAACGCGTATTACAAACATACTAACTGCAACACAGTCCTCGCGTCAAAAAGATGGGCGACGTTAAGGAACAATTTTACTAAACTGAGTGTAGCAAACAGCTCCTACGTGCGGAAAAAAACCCAGCTCCGCCCAAAATAAAAACTAAGCACGCAGTAAAAATGTTTGCATTTTTTACTAACATTTCCTTGAAAATTATTGGCCAAAATTTTTCTTTGCACCATTAGGCAGTTTAAAGAATTGAACACTTACAAAGTGAGCTTTAGGATTTGAGAGCAGCAGTAACCTCTCAAAACTTTAGTATACACAGCAGTGATTTATTTATTTTTGGTTGCTACTACAAACAAGACACTTTAAGGACGTGTTTTTATTGTATACTTAATTTTTTGTTCAGTTGTTGCTCCCTGTCAAATCAAACTGCTTACCGCTCAAGTTTTCAATTGTGTAAACGCCTTTACAAGTAAAATATTGTATCTTTACATAACACATTTTTTCTATGAAACTGGTTTTGTTATCTTAATCTGTATCGCAAAAACGAAGCCTACACTACCTTAGTTCTTAAAATTCTACATTAGTTTTATACATTCCACTGTAAATATCTTGGCAAATAGTTTACAAATAATTGTACGTACAAACACAAACGTTTTTACAGCGTAGGTGTCCCTTGAACGCATTTTAAGTGGTTGCTTTATGCAGTTCATGAAAGGAACTTTGTTTAGAGAGGCGGGCATTGAAAGCATTCNTTCAATTGTGTAAACGCCTTTACAAGTAAAATATTGTATCTTTACATAACACATTTTTTCTATGAAACTGGTTTTTTTATCTTAATCTGTATCGCAAAAACGAAGCCTACACTACCTTAGTTCTTAAAATTCTACATTAGTTTTATACATTCCACTGTAAATATCTTGGCAAATAGTTTACAAATAATTGTACGTACAAACACAAACGTTTTTACAGCGTAGGTGTCCCTCGAACGCATTTTAAGTGGTTGCTTTATGCAGTTCATGAAAGGAACTTTGTTTAGAGAGGCGGGCATTGAAAGCATTCATTCCATTGTGTTGCATTACAGCGCGCGGCGCGTATGCACAGGAAGTTATGACTGGACGGCCGCCATTTCGGTGTCGTGTAACGCTCGCCTGCTTCTGTTTCTCACGTCGAGAGGCAGTAGAATTTAGCGGGATCAACGAACCGTGCACGAGATTTCCCAGCTGCTGTCGCATTGGAGAATTTTTTTTTTTTTGCACTCGGCTCGAATTCCGGCGGCGTCACTAGGATTTTTGCGTGTCGAAACGTGGCGAACGTTTGTCGCCGGCCGGCAGATTTTCTCGGGGAAATTACACACTCCCCCTTTTGCACTACTCCTCTGCTCCATACTTTCCTCATTTCACCCTCGCCGACGTTAAATAACTAGAGGTTAAGCGCCGAACAAAAACTTTCAACTCAGCAGTTTGCGTCGTCCACTACATTGGATTGTTTCATATAATGATAACCAAAGACGTGCAAAATTCGCATTATTCTTTGCCATCAAGGTAAACTTCACGGTCGTGTATGTACTCGACCCGGCTGCCCATGCTAATTGGTAGGGCCAGTGACTTTTCGCGTAAAAATCAGAGCACACAGTAGACTTCAATACCATATACACACCTCAGCTGTTGTTATACCTCCATTGGCTGCTGGTGCCGTGTCCGTCTTTGACCAAGCCACTCCGGACTAAGTAACTCCGACACTGAACCTTCGTGATTCGTGCGCAAACGGTTAACATGGGTCAGAACATTATTTAACCAATTAAAGAAGCTGAACGACCCTACCGTGCTTTGGGCTCTATCTTGTCTCGAAATCTTTTCGCGAAATGTCACTGCCCCTACTAATTGGTTGTTGCCTTGGTGACGAGACAGTTCCCTTTTGACGGTGCGGCAAGTGATTCGGCATTGCCAATAGGTAGAGGCAGTGATATTTCACCAAAATATTTCCAGACAAGACATCGTGCCGGACGAAGCCGCCGGTCGGCAGGTTTTCTCGGGGATCTCTCGTTTCCCACGTCCTTTCATTCCGGCACTGCTCCATACTTACCTCACTTCACCATCATCGGCTCTCGAGACCTCGAAGTTACGAGCCGCCCAAATCTCTTCCACTCACTCGAGACAAGATAATGTTCACTGAAAAAAGTTGTGGCAACCACAAAATATTTTGTCAGTATTCACACTGCCAAATAAATTTTGTGGTCACCCCTTAATTATTTACTTGTCACCACTAAAATTTTTTGCCAGTACAAAATTAATTTGTAGTAAAATACCTACAAAATTATTTGGCAGCGTCACCTCTCTACAAAATGTTTTTCTCCGTGTTCAAAGCACTATAGGGTCATCCAGCTTTTTTGATTGGCTGAAGCATGTTCTGGTCAGTGTTAACTGTTTGCGCACGAATCACGAAGGTTCACTGACGGAGTTGCAGAAACTTTAGTGGCTCGGTCAAATGCGGAAACGACACCAGCAGCCAATGGAGGTATGGCAACATCCGAGGTTTATATATAGTATTAAAGTCTACTATGTGCTAGAATTTTTACGTGAAAAGTCACTGACCCTACCAATATGAAGTGTTTATCTCTAATGATATGTTATGATTTTGCGAAGGAAAAAAATGCTTCTATATAAGTTTAGCTATTTGCGTTACTCTGCCGCAAAAAATCATGAAATCCGAAGATTCAACTCAAAATTGGTCACAAGTAACATAATATAAACTTTAAAGCTTACAGAACTTTCCTGCCATTCTACAACTACCAAATAACACATTGTGAAATTAAATTCGGAAATATTTAACAACTCGTAAAAAGAAAGTTTTTTCTCTAGAGAGCAAATTAAAAATAATTATTCTGAAACTAAAATTATGACACAAAAAAATTTTCAGCATTAGAAGTGACGTCGAGACTTAAGGTTCCCGTCTGCCTGGCGCTCTAACTGCGTTGAATAGTGTTTGTAATAATTATTTTTTAAAACAAACTATTCCAGGTTTGTACAGCATTTTTGATTACAAAAATTAATAACACTTCAGACTAGGGCGGGATACAAATTTCAACAGATAACGCTAATTACAAACACTATTTTGAAGCTCTTCAATATGGCCACAAACGGCATTTTCAGACACTTAAAGCTTCAAATAATCTTAGTGCATGTCTAAGTATCTTGTTTAGGGCTCTGCACTGAACTTTGCTACAGATGTTCCCGTAATAAAACGATAGGGTCGCCACTTCAGGGTGTTGGACCCCAAAAAATTAATAATTTTATTTTCACACCAAACATTATTCAACTTGTATACATTTTATGTGATAACATTTTCCTTGAATAAAATTTATTTACACTTTATACTTTTTTAACAATTTTATGTCAAATTCGTTTTTCGTTTATATCTTGCTGCAGCCATAATAACAAATACTAACTGAGTTGTACAAATGAAAAAATTACAAGTTAGACAAATATCATTTTTTTTTCTTCATTTTTTTTACTTTTTTTTTAAGTTTCAAAGGTTATTTGGTGATAACTAGTGACCTGAAAAATTCGCTGATTAATTTCGGGACAAGCTAGAATTCGAAACACGTGTGTTTATAAAACTTCAGCCATTGGTCCACACGGTGTTTGACACCTCCTGAAGAAGCCTGGCCCAATCGTCGCCTTGTACTGTGACAGCAGACAACCAATGTGTGGTTGATACCGGCATATATGTACATAATACTGGAGAGTCTAGCCTGCAGGTCATTGAACTCGCAAATTTTTCTGGTCTCTAGTGATAACATATACGTATGTCACGCGGAAGCCCATGGCATTAGTTTACTTGGTAATTATTGCGTTCTGTGTTGCAGAAATTTGGAGGAAAATAAGTTCTTTAAAAAACGGTTGTTTATTTAGTATAGGTGTCTAAATACCAGAGGCATTTAAGGAACGTTTCACTATCAAAGACAATGTTCAAGTTATCATTTCAACTCCGAGGACTATTTTTTTTTGTGTGAAAATGGCCAAAACGGGTCATTTATAGCGGTTAAATTTCCAATGCAGAAACCTGAGAGTTGTCTTTGGATACGCATCATACTTTCGTCTTTATTAGCGTGCCATACAAATATAGGGTCATCCCTTGAAGTCAAGCTGAGCCGAGTTGGCGACAGGAAAACTGCCACGCCAGTTGAGCGTAGAGGCGATGAGGCAAGTGGCTAGTGAGCAAGAGTCGACCTTAGAGCTCACGCGTTTCGGTGTATCGAGACCGCAAAACAGCTGCAGGCAGGCGAGACACTTAATAGTCCGTTCACGGTTACTTCCAACTTTTCCGAAGCCCTGCTAAAGTTACACTTACAGAATATTCCACCACGTCGTGCAAACAAAGCTCAACTAACTCTCAAAAATTACACCAAATGGACTGCACACCGCATTCGTGCGCACTCAGTGTAATAATATTTTGCAAATTGACTTTTTCCTACTAAGGATTACCAATACATCTGTTTTCCCACTGTTTTTATTCATATTAATTATACGGCGTGTTCAGGAAACACGTGTAGAAACTCGGGCACGTGATTCGTGACCGGAAAAGAGGAAGATAGATATAGGACACCCATGGTCCATCTCAAATAATAATGGCTGTAGAAACCCATAAAGGCGGAGGGCGACAAGCATATTGCGTGGGATATCACGCGAAGTACTTGCGTTAGAGGAAACTGCACTGCACAGGAGGGGGAAAGGAGAACTGTCTGTGACGTGTAACATAGTGAATCAGACCACCAAAGTGTGTTTACCACCGGGAGCAGGACGTGTTGCCTACCCACCAGGCCATGGTCTTGCTACCATTGTACCCTTCGTTTGCGTTTAACACGGAAACTGCGGGTCATAGAGCGTTCCAAAAAGGGGGGACTTTTTTGCTTATTACAATGTTCTGCTTTATCCGATGGTACCCACAATCACTTTAACCTCATGGTGTAATTGTTGCATGCAATCAAAGGGTACCAACCCCTATTATTTACATGATAAGGGTGTGTACGATGTACAATAACCTCCTTTTTTCCACGATCTTGGTTTATTTAATCCGTATACCACTTTGTGTTCCTCTAACGCAAGTACTTTGCATAATATCCCACATAATATGCTTTTTTCCCTTCACCTTTATGGGTTTCTACAGCCGTTATTATTTGAGATAGACAGTGAGTGTCCTTTATAATTCTTTCTTATTTCCGGTCACAAATCACGTGCCCGAGTTTGTAAACATGTTCCATAAACACGTTGTAGATAAATATAATATATAGAAAAAATATAAGTAAAAGTGTAGGTTAATTAAAAATAACGTTTTTTTACGTTAACAGAAATATAAAAGGCTTGTGATACATGGCATACTTAGGAAATAACCAAATACGTCATAGATACGGTAATTTTCAAAGGTTAGATTAAAAAAGTGTGAAGAAACCGCGCGAACAGACTATATATATCACATGTGTTGTAGTAAGCTGAAANAAAGGTTAGATTAAAAAAGTGTGAAGAAACCGCGCGAACAGACTATATATATCACATGTGTTGTAGTAAGCTGAAATCTTACGCGAGAGTGTCAAGAAAATCCCATGAAACACGAGTCCACAGATAAAATTTGCAGTAAAATATATCCATGCACGAGAATAGTTTATTGCCACGGAATGTCTTAACTAGCCATTATTTAAATAATTACAACAATAAAATCTCTTAAAAACACACTGTTTTATAGTAGTGGCTTCTAAATAGAACAGGATATGTCTTCTGTTCGTCTAACCATCTCAAGAGACAGTCCACTTCCAAGACATAATTTTCAAGACTTTTTCACAATGGATATTTTTCGCTTGATTCCTCTCCACGCTGCTGTATTCTCTGATGTACTCCCACCTCTCTGTTTTATCTACATGTGACTGTTAGCTGTTCATGGTAAAGTCAGCACTTTTTAAACCACCCTTTTGGAAAATATCGTCGCCCCTATTTGCGCACATTTTAATGGGCATATTGNAAAGTCAGCACTTTTTAAACCACCCTTTTGGAAAATATCGTCGCCCCTATTTGCGCACATTTTAATGGGCATATTGGCAGACGTGCGCCCCGTAAAGTTGGCAATGACGGAGGGAAAGTAGTTCCATGTCCTTACTTTAAATTAAAAGTATTAAGTAAACATTTGTGAATTCTAAAATTATTTTTGTAGCATCTGTTTTTTTTTAATTCGTGTAACTGTAGGAATCAGAAAATTTGTAAAATAATAATTTTTAGAGTAATTCCACTGTTTCACTTGACCGACGCATGAATAAAGTGATCAGACCCACGGCAATTTAAATTTTACATGTGGTGGAAGAATACACAACGTGCATGCAAGTAGATCTTAAGCAGGGCTTACAAAAGTGCTCAGTTTACCGTGGACAGCCTTTAGCAAAGAACGACCAATAGAATCACTCGTTGCGTGAAAAACTCTGCTGAAAAGAGTGTAGGCTCTATCTCCATCTTCCGTGCGAGATCTGCCTTGCAGAAGACACTCTCGCACGAGGTTTATACTCAATGCACTGTTACTTCCAACTTTTTCTGAAGCCCTGCTAAACTTCTACTTTCACGACATTCCTCCCTCTCATATAAACAAACATTAGAAAAATACACCAGTCAGCCAACGCACCATATTCGTGCGCACTCAGTGTAATAATTCCGAACAGGTGTGTTTCGCAGAAATATTTCTAGACCAGTTGTACTCCAAAACACTTAAGTTCATATGCACTTTCGTGGTTGGATGATTTTAAATGTCACGTGCCTCAAGCGTCTGTCCGCGAATCATGGACGTTCAGTATCGGGGTACTTTATTAAGATTGGCCCAGTCAAATAAAAACACATCTTTTCACGTAGACGCGCGGCCTATAAACACAATAAGTTGTGATTGTGGACGTAGGATGTTGAAGTCTAGCATGACCATAAATGTTTTCACGAAATATACCTGTCCCTAGTAATAATATTTTGCATAATAACTACTTCTTACTAGACATTACCAACACATCTATTTTTCCCCTTGTCTTTATTAATATAAATTAAATATTTTAATTTATGGATAAAACATAAGTAAAAGTTAAAATTACACCAAAAAGGTTCTACTTTTACGTTAACATAAATATAAAACGTTTGTGATAAATGGCGCATATTTAGGAAACAACCGAACACGTTATAGATGGGGTGATTTTTCAAAGGTTTGATTCAAAAAGTGTGAAGAAACCATGAATCGACTATAGCATGAGAAAACCTTCTTGCACTGGTTTAACCTGTATCTTGCTTCGTGTAATAGCCGCGTTGGCGCGCGTGTGCTAGGCCAGAGAGTACTGAAGTATAAAGAGGTTAGTTAACCCTTTGAGGATGGCACCAATTTACTGGCACTGAAGACAAAGTTTAAGCTAGCTGCCTACAGTCTCCACTACAACAATATCAGCTGTATTGGTATATTTATTTCCATTTACCATCGTCCTATTGGTCCTGGCTACACCGGACATGGTGACTGTACCCTGCAACGTTTGTTATTCGGTGGCCGTCGACCAATGAAATTGCGCATTGGCTATGTACCAATCAATGAGTCACGACAGATGTTACAGGTTTTACAATCCATCGTGTTCATTTTAGAAATGATTGAATATAGCTAGGGCCACTGAATTGTCGCGTAAAAATCGGAGCACACAGTAGACTCCTATAGTATATACACACCTCAGCTGTTGTTATACATCAATTGGCTGCTGGTGCCGTGTCCGTCTTTGACCAAGCCACTCAGGACTAAGTAACTCCGAGACTCAACCTTCGTGATTTGTGCGCACGGTTAACACGTGTCAGAACATTATTTAGCCAATCAGAGAAGCTGGACGACCCTACAGTGCTTTGGGCTCTATCTTGTCTCGAAATCTTTTCGCGAAATGTCACTGCCCCTAAATATAGCAGTTTCATTCTTACAAAACTGAAATATTGGCTGGCTGTATTTTTTACTTAGATTCAGATTAAGTCCAGCGAAACAGTGAAACTATAAATGTGTAGGGTTTGTCTTTAAGAGGAAAGCATCCATATACATGAAACCCCGATTATATACATGCATACTCTTCAAAGGGTTAAGTACACAGAGGATAAACAACCGCCTATATCGCGACATCCCGCCACACGCGCCAGCAATATGACGTCATCAGGCAGATAGGTACTCCCATATCAAGGAACCACCATGTCATTTCGTCTCTGTGTATTTATCTGCTCTGTCACTTAACTGAGTATAGAAAATTACTTCAAAGGGACAACGCACTGCATTAGTGCGCATACATTTTAATAATATTTTGCGTAATAACTAGGGGCAGTGGCATTTCGCGAAAAAATTTTGAGACAAGATAGAGCCAAGAGCACTGTAGGGACGTCCAGCTTCTTTAATTGGCTAAAAAATGTTCTGGCCCGTGTTAACCGTTTGTACAATCACGAAGGTTCAATGTCGGAGTTACTTAGTCCTGAGTGGCTTGGTCAAAGGCGGACATGACACCAGCATCCAACGGAGGTATAACAACAGCTGAGGTGTGTATATAGCATTGGAGTCTTCCGTGTGCTCCTATTTTTACGCGAAACGTCAGTGGCCCTAGTGATAACTGCTTCTTACTAGGCATTACTACAGACCCGGAAGTTTCACGGATTCAGTTGGCAACAAGCTAAGACTCCACAATCCTGGGTGAACCCGAGCTTCAGATAGTTGTTCATTGGCTGTTGCTCCAGTTTCAGCGCAGACCTTATAGCACGGTATTCGATACTCTTTCACTTGCAGGTTGGCTATTGGCTTAAATTCGTCCAGGGGCGTGGTTTACAAATTGCGATCCAAGTGAAAAATGAAGTCAAATGTGCATGTTTTTGAAGTCTAGTTTGTCCTGAAAGGAATTCTCGAAATTTCCGTGTCTCTCGAACATTTAAGGCCCACTATAATTTACGGTTTAAGGTATTGCAAACAAAGAAAATTGATGGAGCGTGCTGTACTTAAGTCGACGCAACACTTGTTTCGTTGTCACAGTCAATGAGCCGCGGGCTATATGTTCGGCTAAAGTAATATCAACAAATTATAAATTAGACCAGTACGACCATTTGCGAATCATTTGCCCATAGTTAAGATCATTAGTCATTGTGTCATTGAGCCAGTACCGGAGTAACCTGATTCTCATTGGCCCAGCAAACACCACGCTGTATTCGACGAAGGCACGCGGCCAATAACGGGAAGGAAAACCGCAGGTGTGCAAGTGGATATTGAAATCCAGCTTCCGTGGAAGTCTTTTTCGCAAAAATCGGGTGGCCCTGGTAACACGTGATATATAGAGCCAGTGATGTATCAGCCAATCAAAATAGCTGGACGATCCTACAGTCCTTTGAACTTGTATCTTGTCTCGAAATCTTTTCGCTAAATTTCACTACCTCTGTACTCCATTCACGGTTACTTGAAACTTTTCTGTAGCCTTGCTAAAGTTCTACTTCCATGATATTCCTCCGCCTCATATGAACGAAGTTTAGAACATTACATCAGAGGCCCAACGCACCGCATTCGTGAGCATTCAGCGTAATAATATTTTGCATAAGAACAATTTCTTACTAGGCATTACCAACACACCTATTTAATCACTGGCTTTCATTATATTAGTTATAATCTAAATAATTATAATTAAAAATAAATTATAAGTAAAATTTAAATTTAACGAAAAATGTGGTATATTTATGTTAACACAAGTATAAACCGCTTGAGATATATGAGATATTTAGGAAACCACCAAAAAACACGTCATACATGGTGGGGTGTTTTTTGAAAAGTTATATTCAAAAAGTGTGAAGAAACCGTGAATAGACTATGGTAAGAGATTATGGAAATGCGACAATTTTTTGGGCCAACATATCTTCTACAACACTCTTAGTTTATTCTTTCAAAATCGGACGAACAAAGTTTTGACTGAGCTAAGTTGTTTGCAGACCAATCACGAACGTTCTGCCTTATAGTTAGGGATAATGGAAAATCGCGAAAAAATTTGAGCAAAGGTGTTCTCGATAATATTAAAGCTGGTTTATTCTTTTATGATAAGATGACCAACGTTTTGACTCGGATAAGTTATTTGCAGGCCAATCACAAACGTTCTGCTTTAGAGCATCAGAATCCTTATTGGCCCAGTGAAAGACGGTAGTAGCTTCATACATGCACGGCAGCCAATAAGGAAAGAAAACAGCCGGACGTGTGTACAGTACGTTGAATGCTAGCAAACAGTCAACTTTTGCCGCGATAATCCGTTATCTCTAACTAGAGTGCTGTATTTAGGAAAGAAGTGGACGACACCTCGTCCAGTGGGAAATTTTTTCGAGTGTTTGACTGCGAAGATATCGCAGGAGGGGGCAGGGCGAGTCCGGAGGTGGCCGAGAGAAGAGGGACGGGCGCGACTTTGGCTCTGCGCCACGCGAAGAGCGCGCGCTCGTCTCCGTCCCGGGTCATGTCCCCGCGGTAACGGTACCGCGCGCCGTCGCNGGGAATCAATATTAAGGGGCCCGCCTGCCTGGAGCATTTTTCCGCGTTCGAGGCCGAGACGCGCGGGAGCGGATTAGAGCGACACTGACACGCGCTGCAAGTGCGACATCGCCGCTACGCGCAGGATCTCTGAATTGGCGTGCAGTGTTCTCGTCGTGCTATGGGTAGAGGCCTGAAAAATTCGCGAGTTCAATGACTTGCAGGCTAGACCCTACAGTCTTATGTACAAATATGCAGATATTAACTGCACATTGGTTGTCTGCTGTCGCAGTGGAAGGCAACGATTGAGCCAGCATTCTCCAGGAGGTGTCGAACACCATGTGGACCAATGGCTAAAGCTTTATAAACACACGTGTTTTGCATTCTAGGTTGTCTCAAAATGAATCCGCGAATCCTTCAGGTCTCTACCTATGGGACTTTCAGCGGTGACCCTACTGGTGGATAGTCCGTAGCAAGGTTCAATGCATGCCCCTCGATTACTTCTGTGTGTGTATGATGCGTGTGTATTTAGATACAGCGCTTTGAAAAAAGCCGTTTTTAAATATGTTGGAGTGCTCCGAAATGGTGTTTCTAACGTGCGTGACGTCTTGGAAGTAACCGACAGGCATAATCTGAAGTGTGTATTTTTTTCGTAGACTAGCACATTGTACGTGCGTTTCATAGTTTCGTAAAAAAAAACCTGTACTTCAAACACACTGCAACGCAGTTCATACGCCAGGTAGGCGGGCTCCTTAAGGCCCCCGCCTACCTGGCGCATGAACTGCGTTGCAGACAGTTAGTAATTCCCGTTTTTCTGCGGAACTATTAATTGTGCGTCAAATGTGCTGATTTACGAAATTAACACACACTTCAAACGATGGATGTTGAGTGCTTTCAAGACGTCGCTCACATTAGAAACACCGTTTGGGGGCTCTCCAGTATAGTTACTAAATTGCTTTTTAAAAGAGTTTTATCTCAAAACATACGGGTCAGATACATACAAAACTGATCAAAGACCCTGCATTGAGCCTTCCTACAGACTTCCCACCAATTAAATAAAAGGCTCACCGCAGAAAGTCCCATACGTACACGCCAGTTCAGAGCCTTATGCTTTGTGGCGTGAAGTGAAGAGATTTGGCAACTCCTAACATCGAGATCTTGAGAGCCGATGAGGGTGAAGCGAAGTATGGAGTAGCGCCGGAATGCACTGGCTTTGGGAGGGGAGGGGGATCCCGAGAAAACCCGCCGACCAGCGGCATCGTCCGGCACGATTCCCACGTGCGAAAATCCGGGGAGCCGGTAACCAAGCAGTTTAATGGAGCCTATAACTAAAGGCATTAAAAATTGTATTACGATAGCATGGAAACTACTTTCACTAGAATCATGCGAAATGCGCCATTGACATTCTAATTTCCTCAAGTTTAATTTTCTTGATGTGATATGCGTTGCTCCATTTGAAAAAATGTAACCGTCTTCAAGAAGTACACATTATAGTAACTATTATAATTTGTGTCTGGGCTGCATTTATGAGCCCTTGTTTAAACTTCACTTCAGTGAATCCAGCAAATCAACAGCGCCTTTCATTTCCGAAATATTTGCGGTGCAATTTTAGGTCATTCACTCGTTATACATAACATGATCTATTTCATNGCGCCTTTCATTTCCGAAATATTTGCGGTGCAATTTTAGGTCATTCACTCGTTATACATAACATGATCTATTTCATATCCAATACTTTTAAGACAGCATGCTATCATGAGGTTTTAAATTATTAAAATAACTTCTAGTTAAGATATTCCGAGTACATGCACATTTCTCATGCAAGGAGATATTTTACTGCATGTTTGACTGTTGACTCGTTTTTCAAAGGATTTTCCAGACTTTATCGTATGGGATTTCTTATGCGAGGCTTTATACAAAATACATTTTGTTTGGTGTAAAAGTCTACACGCAAATCACGCGCGTACAGTATCGGAGTGACGTAATCCCGTTTAAGTCAATCAAATGAAAACGTATTCTAAGGAAGACATGCGGCTANGCGCCTTTCATTTCCGAAATATTTGCGGTGCAATTTTAGGTCATTCACTCGTTATACATAACATGATCTATTTCAAATCCAATACTTTTAAGACAGCATGCGATCATGAGGTTTTAAATTATTAAAATAATTTCTAGTTAAGATATTCCGAGTACATGCACATTTCTCATGCAAGGAGATATTTTACTGCATGTTTGACGGTTGACTCGTTTTTCAAAGGATTTTCCAGACTTTATCGTATGGGATTTCTTATGCGAGGCTTTATACAAAATACATTTTGTTTGGTGTAAAAGTCTACACGCAAATCACGTGCGTACAGTATCGGAGTGACGTAATCCCGTTTAAGTCAATCAAATGAAAACGTATTCTAAGGAAGACATGCGGCTANGCGTACAGTATCGGAGTGACGTAATCCCGTTTAAGTCAATCAAATGAAAACGTATTCTAAGGAAGACATGCGGCTAGCAACCAAAGTAAGGTGCATGTGTGAAAGAAAGGCTGACATCAACGACTAGCGTAAGGTGAAACATTCTCGGGAATGTCAGACGTGCCTAGCAACATGGGGATAGTATACTCGCAGTATCTTGACACTATTTTGAATCAAACATTTGAAAAAACACCGCATCTATGGCATGTTTGGTTGTTCATTAATCATCTCATGTATTACAAACACTTTAAACTTCAATTAACAAAAAATAACTTTTTCAATATTAAATTGATTATTTACTTATGTTTTGTATATCAATTAAAATATTTCATTTGTAATTAATGCGATTAAATTCCGAGAGAAAAAAAGGTGAGTTGGAAATACCCAGTAAGAAACAGTTCTCATGAAAAACATTATTAAACTGAGTGCTCAATAGTACGGTGCGTTTCACTTAGGTGTAATTGTCTATCGTTATTTAAGCTTTGTTTGCGTGAGGCGGAGTAATAGCTTGCAAGCAGAAGTTTAACAGGGCTTCAGAAAAATCTAATGTCACCAAGAATGGACTACAATTAGGGTCACCTGCTTTTCGCGAAGAGATTTATGTCCAGGCTAGACTTCATATTCTACGTGCTCACTTGCACATTTCCTTCGGCTATTTCGTCTCGACTGGGCCAATCAGAATAAAGTTGCTCCGACTCTGACCGTCCGTGATTGGCTGGCAGACTCTTAATACGCCTGCGAGTTAAAGTCATCTAACTTCAATATTGGTTCTGAACAAACGTGGTTTGGAGTACAACTAGTCGTAGAATTTTTTCGCGAAAAACAGGTGGCCCTATAAATAATTTAATATACAACTG
This sequence comes from Clitarchus hookeri, assembly GCA_002778355.1. Lineage (NCBI taxonomy): Eukaryota > Metazoa > Arthropoda > Insecta > Phasmatodea > Phasmatidae > Clitarchus > Clitarchus hookeri. Next base: position 630,710 of record NQII01000728.1, read on the forward strand.
TCCTATACACACAGTATTTCGGAAACGGATTTTGGCAGTGTCAGGCAAAGATCTGTCGTAAGTTATGCTGCTGCTTGCTCAGTGCTCTATACTCTCGGAGCACGNAAGATTTTGGCAGTGTCAGGCAAAGATCTGTCGTAAGTTATGCTGCTGCTTGCTCAGTTCTCTATACTCTCGGAGCACGTACATGGAACCAACAACGACCCACAAAACACATCTATTACCAAAGTACAAATTATTTTTACGTAGAGAAACGATTGCTGTTCGTTAGCCTCTGTATTTTTGGTCAACTTTGAGCGAACAGAGTAACGAGTTGAGAGTGGTCGCCTTATGAACATGTAATGTACAGAGACCCTCTAATTTCACGCTGTAAGTCGGTGACATGTTAGGTGCGACACGGGGATATGTAAGTTTCACGTATGTCACTGGACCTCCGCTCGTCAGGCACACCCTGGAGAAGTCTGATCCAATAGTACACCTTCAGCAATTGGGTGACTTAATTCCATGTGGGCGAGCAGAACAGGAGAATGAACTATGACTAGGGACCTGCAAAATTCGCGTTATCTTTTTGGCATCAAACTAAAATTCACAGTACTTTATATACTAAGATCCAAGGTCGTTTCTCCACTGGCTGCTGCCTAGATTTTCAGTCACTACCTTTCTGAGTGAACTGCGCGTGATTGGGGCACGCCATTGTGAAGTGTTCATTTATTGGCGCAGATCTACCTGGGGTGTGGCAAACAAAAAATGGTCCAACGACAAACGTGTTGCAAAGGTTAAGTGTTTTAAATTTAAAATATTCCTCAAATAATAACGCACCTTTTGCAGGTCTCTAACTATGACTGCAGCAGCAGCCAATGTTGAAATGACCTCTGCTGGAGTTAACATGGTATTGTGAAGTATAGTCTGGTGTCGTTTTATTTCAGGAAATGATGGAGTCTCTAGTGATATTAAAATCACACACCCATANTGTGAAGTATAGTCTGGTGTCGTTTTATTTCAGGAAATGATGGAGTCTCTAGTGATATTAAAATCACACACCCATAATTACTTACGGATTATAAAAAAATGTACTTTGTTGATACCGAAAAGAATATCTTCATATAAATCAATGTGGGCAAAATGATTGGAAGTCTCAATTTCACGCACGNGTGAAGTATAGTCTGGTGTCGTTTTATTTCAGGAAATGATGGAGTCTCTAGTGATATTAAAATCACACACCCATATTACTTACGGATTATAAAAAAAAAAATTATTTTGTTGATACCGAAAAGAATATCTTCATATAAATCAATGTGGGCAAAATGATTGGAAGTCTCCATTTCACGCACGNTTTGTTGATACCGAAAAGAATATCTTCATATAAATCAATGTGGGCAAAATGATTGGAAGTCTCCATTTCACGCACGAGTAAACTAGAAAAATAAAGGCACAACTCGTATCTCCAGACATGACAATGAATACCACACCAGAGTAGATAACGCACAGACAAAATGGTGGCGGTTCCTTTGATGTGGGCGTACACACTACCTGATTGGCATTGTATCCTTCGGCCTTCTGCGAAATGTTTCTAATCAGCTTCGGCTCTCAAGACCTCGCCGTTAAGAGCCGCCCAAATCTCTTCACTCACTCACTCACTTCTTATTGGCTGGGCCACAGGTTTGCGAGAAGGTTACCATGCGGAGACTGGCGAACTGCGTTCCGACAAGTTACTGGCTAGTGACGCCATTTTGCTGGCATGTGCGGCTGGAGATCGCTATGGAAGCGACTGTTTGCTCTCTGTATTTTAAGTTCTGTGTCACCACACCATGATGATGATTGCTAGAAGTCCGGAAATTACGCGGATTCATTCGAAATCACGCTAAACTCCATAACTGTTTCTGTACTCGAGCTTCAGTTAGTTTTACTTTGGCTGATGCTCCAGTTTATTACCCGATCAGATGGCGTAGCACCCGATTCTCGCGAAAAGAATTCCTGTCACGTTGTATTTCTAAAANCCAGTTTATTACCCGATCAGATGGCGTAGCACCCGATTCTCGCGAAAAGAATTCCTGTCACGTTGTATTTCTAAACGTTTTAAGTCTGATCTACTTCAGCAATTGAATGGTTTCAACTGCCAGCCCGCGAATCACAGACGTTCAGTACCGGAGTAACCAAATTCTCATTGGCTCTGTAAACACCATACTGTCTCCCGACGAAGGCACGCGGTCAGTAATGCAATGAGAACTGCNCATTGGCTCTGTAAACACCATACTGTCTCCCGACGAAGGCACGCGGTCAGTAATGCAATGAGAACTGCAGGAGTGCAAGAAGGATATTGAAATCTAGCCTCAGTGAATTTATTTTCGCTAAAATTGGGTGTCCCTACATATCAGCCCACCAAGGCGGACCGGGTTCATTCCCCGGCCGGGTCACTTCCGGATTTTCGCAAGTGGGAAACGAGCCAGACGATGCCGCTGGTCGGCGGATTTTCTCGGGGATCTCCCGTTTCCCCTGCCCTTGCATTCCGGCGCTTCTCCATTCTCACATCATTTCACCCTCATCGGATATCATGACCTCGTTGTTAAGAGCCGCCCAAATCTCTCAAAAACTCGACAGATCAGGTGGCACTCGATTCTGGCCTTGTTTTATTGCAGGTTCATTATTGGTCCAAATTCGTCCAGGGTGTATCTAACAAAACTGTGATCCAATATAGGGTGAAACTCGAATGCACACGTGGTTAGGGTTAAAATCGTCCTCAAATTAATTCCCGAGATATCGAGGTCTCTAATGATTAACCGTTTATTTGACTAGTTGGTTAGCCTNAAAACTCGACAGATCAGGTGGCACTCGATTCTGGCCTTGTTTTATTGCAGGTTCATTATTGGTCCAAATTCGTCCGGGGTGTATCTAACAAAACTGTGATCCAATATAGGGTGAAACTCGAATGCACACGTGGTTGGAGTTGAAATCGTCCTCAAATTAATTCCCGAGATATCGAGGTCTCTAATGATTAACCGTTTATTTGACTAGTTGGTTAGCCTGTAACAGCATCTGAACTGACTTTCAGTGACAAGTATTTCACTGACTGATACCAATGATTTGGGTTAAGAGTGTATAGCTTTGGGGCCAAATTCCGTAAAGCTGAGAAAAACCTTCATATAGTAGACACCGGTTCCGGGAAAACGGAGTGGTGGAGTGGGTAATGAAATGGAAAACGAGAATCGCCAGCCCTCATACCTGCTACCGTACACTCCAGTACCAAGGTAGCCATCTTCTCGGGTGCACGTGTCACACACTGAGAGCAAGCAAATAATGGCTGTTTGGAGAGCGAAATTCTTTCATGTGAGGGGGTCATAGTTAATTCAACGTTTTAGAAATAACTCCTGCAGATATGTTGAAAATATATTTATACATACAAGACATAAATATAAATCCTTTTAATTTGTAATGAGGCAATAATTTGCACCCTTGCGAAAACGACATAATGTTACAAAACACATATTTCAACCCGGATAAAGGGTAGGTACAACACCATATAACAAGTACGCTTATATATTAAAGTTTAATTTATAGTCGTACGAAATGCACAAAAAGTAGCTGTCCATATGTGCCCGTTATCTTGTAACCACTTCATTCATCCAGCGGTGTCGTGCTTAGACACACACACATGTTCTTAGTACAATCTTAATATATTTGCCACTATGTGAAAAGGGTTGAACCGCAGAAGTTGGCTGGAGCAAACATTTTTTTTCTTCAGTGTATGCTGCTGCAGTTCACGGTAGGAAAGGCGGTTTCACTTCTGTATTCTCAAGTAGCCTATTCCGTGATACGTGTGTCATTATTATACCTGTGACTTTTTTTGCTGGTCGACATTTTCAAACAACTGCCGGAACGAGTCTGGTTCTGTCTGACCTCCGGCCGACTGGTTGTCGGTAGGTCACTAGGGGTGACAATCCCGTACGTCCCGTCCACTTAACCACCTTAATGTAAACACCACGCGAGGGCACCTCAACACGCGAGGGCACCTCAACACGGACGACCAAGTCAGCTTGTGACATGCCTACTCATATTTTATATAACAGTTGTAGTGCGCATCTAGTTGGCGCTTGAACTGCATTGCAGTGTGTTTGAAATATAAGTTTTTTTTCTTCACGAAACCATCAAGCAAGCGTTTAATGTCCGAAAATCTACGAAAAGAACACGCACTTCAGACAAGGCCTGTTGAGTGCTTTCAAGACATCGCGCACTTCAGAAACACCGTTCCACGGCATACTAACACATCGAAAACCGCTGTTTCTGAGAGCTTCATCTCAAAATATGGATGTGTCAGGTACATACAGAAATACCAAAGGGCCTTGCTTTGAACCTCGTTGCAGACTTTCCACCAACAAATTTAGAGGGAAATCGATTGAGTTCCCACATGTACACGCGGCACGGCGAGAACACTGCACGCCGGTTCAGAGCCTCGCACTTAGTGGCGATGGCGCATTTAATGCGTGCGTTGCTATAGCCCTTGTCGCTCCCGCTATTTCGGCCTCTAACGCGAAGAATAGCTCCCTGTAGGTGGATTTTCAAAAACACTTAATTACATAATTAATACGCCGAGAGAACAGCCAACAAAATATTGGTTCGTATACTGCCTAAAACATATTTAGTTGCCCCAAAAGATATTTTGTTGAGTAGACAATATTTGGAATATTTCGTTGAATAAACTCTATATATTTGTTTGGCCACACATTTGATTGCCTTCGTTTGAAAATACAACTCGAGTATTTCTTAGCTTTTTTTTTTTTGGTGACAATTAGATAGAAGCGGTGTTTCTTAGTGCATATATTGATGCTTGATAATTGCATAAACATCCCAATAATACAAGTTCAACAGGGAACTAAAAAACCAATCTGTAAAACTTGAAATAATTATTTGCACACCTTGTCCGATATTTTAAACGCGTGTATTTAAAAACATTCCAATTTCATCGGTGGTCACTTTAGCCGAGGCGTAGCGCTCGGGATCAGTTGATACAGCTTCGATTCTAGGTCGGGCTTTCTACTTGTTTTATGTTAACCGAAACGGTTTAATTCACGCAGAGCCAAACAAAAAAAAAATTTTTAGTTGCATAAACCAAATCTTAGTTCGGGGCAACCAAGTAAGAACAACAAAATCATTTTATTTGAACAACAATGCATGTCGTTGACCCTATATAAACAGGTGATATGGTTGCGGCAAACAAGCTTCGTTTGATTCAACAAAACCTTTTTCTCAGAGCAGCAAAATATTTAACGATGTTACGAAATATACGTGTTCTTGTTTCACGTACAACATTAAAGAATTCGTTCTTTACCGACAATTTTGGTTTTGTGTGCGTGCTGTTTTTTGACGAGTTCTACACGTCGTACGGTCTGTTGCAGTCAGAAGCCACCCTCCTTTCAACCTTAACCCCAGCGTGGCAGCCAGTGCGGAATGTCGTGCAGAAACCCCGCAACCCGCGGAATTTTACCGTCTCTCGACGCGAGCAACACAAAGACGCAAGCGTTTACGCGGCACTAAAATAGCCGCCCGGCTTCCGGCCGTCTAGTCATAACTTCCCGCGCACGCCCGCCGTCCATATCGTTTCAAATTGTTCACCTCGAGCTTCCCGCTCCTGCCCCGACGACGGTTTCACTCTCACGGAAGAGAACAGGCACTATTTTTACTAGTTCGATTTTTGGTGGAAAGTTAATTTCTAAAAACTTGCACAAGTTGATTACTTCTGCAGCTAGGCCGTTCTTCATTTGAAACACGTTGGGTCGCTGAGCCGCAATTATTGAACACCTGATAGCGCTGCGAGCGAATCGCACGCAGTCCTATCAGAAAGAGGAAGTCTTCACAACGACGCAACACACGATGAACAAATTATGTCAGTTGGGGACAGTACAGGACTGTGGAATATTGCGTGATGCCGTTTGAAAAAGCGAATTTTGCAGGTCCGCACTAATAAGGAGTCTACTAAAATCACAACTCGTAACTCCATTAATACCACATTACACAGTGGCATGTTGGGTGCTAGTTGACAGCTAATTAATAAAAATAGTTCTTAATTCTTAACTGTTAAAAAAAATTTCTTTATCGTACTTAAAAGTGCTGGTAAAAATTTATCCAGAAGTGTCATTAAACTCTCTGTAAAATTACGGGCACATTGATGAACAAAAATGGACTTTCCGTAAATTTCACAATGCTTAGCGTGATTATACGGAACATCTCCGTTAATTTTCTTGTTAGTTTTTTGTACTTTCAGTATTTTTTAAAGATAATTAAAAAATCTTTTATTTTTGTTATGTAGGTGTTTTACCGTGTATAAATAAAGTTAATTTAAAAATATGAAATATATTAGACCTGAACGAGATTTTAACCCAGGTCGAAACGTTAGAAATTCACGATTTTAACAAATTACCTACAATTCCTCATACCATTAAGTGTATAACTGGTATTTCTTCTGCAGTCTCATAAGCAGTTTTCTCAGTTTCTATTAAAGTTAGCGTATTTCAAGTGTTTCTAAATGTTGCAAAAGCGTGATGCTGCTTTTTGACGTTTGAAAGAATTGGTCTTAGCAGCACGGATAACCTAACTGCCGCAAAAACGATGATTTTATGGTTACGGCGGTGAAGAAAGGTTCGTGTATACCGGTGATTGTTCGTTCCCAAAACCCAAAGCGATGGGAAAAACGGAGACTCCCCGTATTGTGCATTTACGGAGTAAGCTCCGTTTTTCATTATTACGGATGGCGGTTCTGTATATTAACTGTACATTTCCGAAGAAATTCCCGTAAATATACGTAAATTTTTTAGTGTTGATGTTGTGTTGCTGGTTTCACTTGAATGCCGCATTGAATAAAATTATCGGGTCAATAGTAATGCTACAGGTTGTTCACTATCAACTGAGTACTTTTAAAAGCCCTGCTTAAGATCTACTTGTATGTACGCTGTGTATTCTTCCAACATACGTACTATTTACGTTGTCATGGGCCTAATCACTTTATTCCTGCGTCGGTCAAGGGAAACTGTAAAGTTATTAGAGAAGTAAATATCTTACAGATTTGATACTGTTTCCCACACGTATACTCATGTAAAACAGACGGCAAACAAAATAATTTCAGTGTTCACAAAACATTAAAAAATGAAATTACTTTCTCTCCGTTTTTACCAACTTTATTGGGTGCATGCCAGACAGTGTGCCCGTTAACATACACGCAGTTAGGAACAGTGACATTTTTTAAATGTGTATTTCAAAAGAGCTCACTTTATCGTGAACATACATTAATTTTACTCATGGCAGAAGGATAGATACCGATAAACGAAAGACATATTCCAAGCAGGGCTTTTAAAAGTGTTCAGTTGACCGTTGGCCGCCTATACCATTATAATTGCCCTTGATAAAGCCCTCAGGTGGGTCAGCTGGATCAAATTCATCCGGGGCCGCGGTGGCTGAGCGGTTAGCCTGCTCGCCTCCCACCAAGGCGAAACGGGTTCATCCCCGGCCGGGTCACTTCCGGATCTTCGCATGTGGGAATCTCGATGGACGATGCCACTGGTCGGTGGGTTTTCTCGGAGATCTCCCGTTTCCCGCACCCTTTCATTCCGGCAACGCTCCGTACTCACCTCAATCGCACCCATCGGCTGTTAAGAGCCGCCCAAATCTCTTCACTCGAACTCCAATCCATCCATGCTTATATACCTAGATGGGGGGATAAAACGTGGGTAAATGCACCAGCTATCCACTCGACATTTGCAGCAACCGGATGCGTTTCACGCCAGATGGATAACTCGATGGCTTTCGTCTTGCAAGCTGTTGCCTATAGCCATGTTTATAAACCACGCAACAGATGCAAGATCACAACTACGTAACGCAAGATAATTACGATCGGTTATAAACATCGCATGACGCGAAAAGTTATCAACAATTCAAATCGAAAACATGAAAGAAACCGCAAAAATATTTCTACCCATAATGCTTTTGAGCGATCATAAGTTGCCATTTTTTCAACATATTTGCTTAGTGTAGATATTTTTTTACGTTATGAACCTCATAAATATAGTGGCATACAGTTTTGAAACGCCTTAGTAACGATTGTCTATGATTGTAATTTAATCTTCTTAGAAAGACGGCGATGCTAAAATATTTTAATGGTGATTTTAGCATTAATTTATAAGTCACAACACAAATTTAACATAAATTCATTGTAAAAAAATTAATTACTTAAACAAATTGAAAAATGAAAATGGTGGTCTTCCGTACGTAGTATAAAACGATTAAGCAAACCCATCACCACTAATCTGGAAGGCGCATAACTCAAGCAAAAGCCCAACATTTTGAGAGTTGACCAACTTTTGAATTACGTTCTTGCGTCCTGCATAGTTTATAAACTGCATCTTAGAATCACATGCGTTCAACTTTTTGCGTATCTGCGTTTCGTGCGTGCTTGCGTTCTTTGCTTTATTCATAAACTGGGCGTTACTTACGTTAACTCTTATCACTAGGACAATATAAGTGCGAATCTGGTAGTGCACTATATTATTTTAAGTAATTGAAAAAATTTCGTTTTTTTTTTTTAACAAGAGATAATCGAGGAATATTTGAAACTACTGTAATATGGCGAAATGAAAAGTAACGACCGGAGTTGTTAACGGCCTTTTCATGTCTTTTACGTAGGTCGTTAATTTGACTACCCCGCGTAAAATCTTTGTAATGTTCTTACTGGAAAAACAAAAACTTTACGAAGGCAGTCTCTTTCTGAAGTGTCTTTATGCGGTTGCTTTTGTAGTACACGGCGTGTGTGCACTGCGCGAGTGGGCCTCTAGGTCTGGTACTGTACACTTCCGAGTACAAGTGTCTAGTGCACTTCCTCGGAAACCGTGCTACTGCTCTAGATCATGAATGTTTCGTATATGTTCTCAACACCCCGATGTTAAGAGCCACCCAAACCTCTCTCTTTTTTCATGTAACGAAAATGAGCTCCGTAAATATAAAACACGGAAGCTCTTCGTGTTCTTATGGCTTCGATTTTGAGACACGAACAATGCCGATGATAAATTGGGAAGCAAAAAAAAAAACTGGTATAGGCGTGCGTGTGCAAATAACAGAGGTATGGAACCAATCAGAGTTGCGCGATGCGGTCGGCAGCTAGATCGGTTACTGCTGCTACAATGTCAGGTTATCAAGATTTAAGCGAGTTTGAACGTGGTGTTATAGTCGGCGCACGAGAGATGGGACATCGCATCTCCGAGATAGCGATAACGTTTGGATGTTCGCGTACGACCATTTCACGAGTGTACCGTGAATATCGGGAATCCGGTAAAACATCAAATCTTCGACATCGCGGCGGCCAGGAAAAGATCGTGAACGGACGGGACAAACGACAACTGACAAGAATCATTAAACGTGACAGACGTGCAACCCTTTTTCAAATTGGCGCAGATTTCAATGCCTCCTGCATACCGTCAGACATTAGTCGAGTCCATGCCACGTCGTCTTGCGGCACTTCTGCGTGCTCGCGGGGGCCCTACACGATATTAGGAGGTGTATCTGTTTGTTTGGCTCTTCAGTGTACCTGAAGCGTATAAAATCTCATCTTTACAATACTTCTTGTAAAACAGTAGAAGGTGAGTGGCAAACCACTCATGGAGTGTCAGTTCTCTGATTCTTTTCCAGATTCCGCTACAGGACATAACCTTCTGTATACACAGTGAAACACCCACATAACGAAAGTAAAACTTTTCTTCACTGCCCCCTTTATTAGGAACAGATTTAAAAAACTAACAAAATTGCAAGTTTATGGACACGTCCCGTGAATTTGCGGAGATTTATGTAAAATTTACGGTGAGAACATTATTGAAAAAAACGAAGAGACGGTAATTTCAGGAAAATGTCTGGATAATTTGTAACTGGTACTTTCCGTAATTTTAAGGGCTTTTTTTCTAACATTGAGGCCTACTAATTTTCTAAACACGCTTTACTTTGAAACAACTTTAATTAACGCACTTAAGATCTAATTTTTGTAAATGTACTTCAGTTAATTTATGGAAACTAGTAAGAATATTTTCTTACGTAGAAGTACGCAATAATTTTGATTGCCCTGCTTCGGGGATTATTTCACATTATGTAGTGCATGAAAATGAGAAATACACCTGACATGTAATATTTTAAAAAATTTCCTTTCGTCACAAACCCAACTTCGAAAGACGTGAAATGTCCAACAAACTTTTGCGTTACTAAATTATGCTAAAAGACAAACTTAGTTAAAAAAAAAAACTAAACTAGCTTTATTGCTTGAAACAAGACGAACTGGCATGCATCAAGTGCCTTACAAGAAACAACTCAAGTCTAAAATAATAATCATACTCCAGTCTTGCATTCATGAATATCGAACTACTGACAAAGGAATTAAAATTTTTCAAAGAGTTTTCTACACAGCTTGAAGGTATTACATACCTCTTGTGATTTTTTTACTTTTGTAACGAAATGTAAAATTTTAATATCCTTCATTCCCCCTCTCACACACACAGCTGAGTGTTGGAAAACGATGTACCTGAAAACATGGTGTTGCAAATTACCGGACCAATAGTGTACTCACGTTCAAATGTAGCGTAGTGAATGTATTTCCGCAGCGATTAAACTGTTACGCTAACCGTCAACTACGGAGGTATTTGGGAAGCGTCGACTTCACAGCTGATATTGAGACAGGGTTGCCAGGTTATCAACTGTTTTACCATAGGAACAATTCAATTTTTGTTCTTATTGTTCCGCGCTGTCTGTCAAAGTGCGCTAAATGTTTTTTTTTTTAAGATTAATTGTGTAACCAAAAAAATATAAATATTTAAAAATACATATAGACAAAAAATATAACTTTCATGTTCAAAAAAGTATTTAAAAATATCTGTATAACATTTTTGCTCTATTCAGTACATGTAAGTTACTAGTTTCTTAGCTTGGTTCAGTTAATGTGTGTTATGCACTTTTATGGCCTTTATCAATGTAGAGTATGTCAATAATAGAATGTCTCACACACGTGTTGTGTTTTTACTTGCCGAACATCCGGCAACGCTGTAAGCATTCAGAGCCTCAAAATCACTTAACAGATAGCCCCAAAAAATAGGACCTACACAGTTGTATAGTCTATATTCGCAGTTTATTTCCACTTTTTGAACTAAACCGTTGAAAAATCACCCTCTCTATCTATGATGTGTTTGGTTGTTTCCTACATATATAATGTATCACAAGCTTTTAATACTTGAGTTAATACAAAAGTATCTTAATTTTCTTTAACCCTTCCAGACCTCATGTCCACGATCGAGAACATGTTGCACGTGAAGGATATTTATGATCGGTAATGTACACAGAAAATAATCATTTCTCTGTGTTTTGGGCGTTGTCGTTGCGAGTAATCTAATTCGCCAAAGTTTCTGCTGATCTCGTCTGTGAATGGTTGCTGATGATAACACCGAACACGCTGCACGTTATTCACTCGATGTGAAAAGCACGCTCGGCGCAAGTACAGTCACACCAAAAATTTTCACAATTGCAACACTTGAGCTCGTTAATTGATTCGGGACCGAACGGGTTAAATTTGAATTTTACTTATGGCTTTTTAATTTATAATTAACTAGAGACCGGCCCGTCTTCGCCCGGTAACAATTTAGTTCTTACGACGATACTTTGAAAGACAAAAATGGTTACTGTGTGACATCCTTAAAAGATAAACATATACTATTCCGGACTATTCTGTAGACCTTTTTGAGAGCTACGATTCTGAAGGACATTAATGTAATGTATATCTTATGGTTTAGTCAGCGCAAGCCATGTAAGCGCCCTAAAAGCGATTTTTTACTACTTGATTGCAAACGGTTCGACATTTCTCTACTGTTCTTAAAATAATACAAATGTTTTATACACCAAAACCTTCCTCAAGAAATTATCGGAATGATGTTGAAAACCGCATCAAAATACATCAAGTAGTTTAGAAGTACTAAGCGAATACACAGATAGACGCGGATAAGCGACTTTATTTTATACTTTTTAGAGACTAGAGATATGAATAAAACCAGAGAGATAAGTGGTGTGTTAAAATATTGTGTTGAAGAAATAGTCCTCATGCCAAATATTATCAAACTGAGTGCGCAAAAATGAGGAGCATTGTACGTTTGGTGAGTTTCCCTAGACTTGGTTAAGCTTTGTTTGCACGAGGTGGAGGAGTATCTTGGAAGTGGGACTCAAGTAGGGATTCAGAAATGTTGCAAATTGCCATGACTAGACTGTAGAGGTTCTTCAATAGATGGGGCCAGCCGATTTCCACGAAAAGACTGCCACAGAAGCTGGATCTCAATATCCTACTCGTACACCTGAGGTTTTCCTTCCGTTATTGGCCGCATTCCTTCGTCGAAGACAGTGTGGTGTTTACTGGGCCAATGAGAATCAAGTTACTCCGGTAATGAACGTCTGTGATTCGCGGGCAGGCACCAAAAACTCGCAGATGTTGGAATCATCCAAACCGCTGAAGTACATCTGAGCTAACAATTTTTTTTAAATACAACTTGACAGAAATTCTTTCCGCGAAAAATCGGGTGACCCTATCTATAGAACAATGCAAACTTCGCGTTGTTATTTGAGCGATTGTCTTGCATTTTTCGTTTAAGCAGGCTAACATGCAATGGTTATCTGAGCTAACAAAAAATCGTTAAAGATGATGTGACCGAATCACCGGGAAAGCAGGTCAGAAGAGAAACTGGGTCTCATCTGTAAAAAGAACCAGTAAACGAAAAGCAACTTCTCGGAGTCTAGATTGCTGCTAGAAAGTGTTGCAAAATTTTATGCGATTACACTGTAGAACGTTTTTGTATTTGTATAAAGAATTCTTTTGAAAATAGTTGCAAAAGATATTTTCGTAACATTACAAATTAATTAGAATAAATTTCGCAAAACATTTTTGTATAATGGGTAGAGACTTGAAGAATTCGCAGATTCATCAGAGGACAAGCTAGAATTCAAAACACTTGTGCTTATATAACTTTAGCCATTGGTCCACACGGTTTTTGACACCTCCTGGAGAACTGTGTCCAATCGTCGCCTTCCACCGTAACAGCAAACCACCAATGTGCAGTAAATATCGGCATTTTTGTACATAAGACTATAGAGCCTAGCTTGCTGGTCATCGAACATGGGAATTTTTTAGGACTCTAATAATTTGTGAAACAAATTATAAATTTTAGCAAGCAAATGTTGTAGACTTCAAGTTTTTTTATTAATATTGAACTACATAAACAGTTCTGTATGTTTCCCAAAATAATGTATTGTAAATGTACAATATTTCAGCTGTAAGTGTTACATGTAAATCTTTTGCAACTAGTTTGCAAAGAATTACTTCTAACAAGTACAGACATTTTTTGTTGTGTACTCTTCAGTTCGTCCACATTTAACTAGGATGCGAACTGTGATGGACTCAACTGTCCAAAAGTTTTTATATATTCTCAACCCTTTTTATACTTTCGTATTATTATGCAAACACTTTGTTGATAAACATGTTAAAAAAACTTTTTTTAACTATAGAAACAAATTAACTCAATTACAAATATTTCAAACATATATCTACTCGCCAGGGAAATTTCAAATCATTTAAATAATGATAATATTTGCCTACAGCTGAAATTATTGTCTGAAGTCTTCGAAATACCAATAAGTAGGGGCAGTGATATTTCGCGAAAAGATTTCGAGACATGATACAGTCCAAAAAACTGTAGGGCCATCGAGTTTCTTTGATTGGCTAAGAAATGTCCTGGCTCATGTTAACCGTTTGCGCACGAATCACGAAGGGTGAGTGTCGAAGTGACTTAGTCCTGAGTGGCTGGGTTAAAGACGGACACGGCACCAGCAGCCAATGGAGGTATAACAATAGCTGAGGTGTGTATGTAGTATTGTAGTCTACTGTGTGCTCCGATTTTTACGCGAAAAGTCACTGGCCCTACCAATAAGCAATTTTTTTCAAATCCAGAGTGTGCTTCACTTGTAGTGAAGAGTGAGTGAGTGAAGATATTTGGGCGGCTCTTAACATCGAGGACTTGAGAGCCGATGAGAGTGATTGAGGCGAATATGTAGCAGCACCGGAATGAGGGGGCGAGGGAAACGGGAGATCCCCGAGAAAACCCACCGACCAGCGGCATCGTCCGGCACGATACCCACATGCGAAAATCTTGAAGCCAACAATGGAAGGCGAAAGTGATAGTGAAAGTGCGCTGTTGTTAACCCCTATTAAAAAGCGGAAAGTCCATAAAAGAGAAATAGAGCCAGTCTTACCTTAATAAAAAATGAGCTTCTCATTTACATTAATTTACAATTTGAATGCAATAAAGCAGTTGATACTTTTATTATGAATAATAAATTATTAAAGAGTGCACAAAGTGCAAAAAAGTATAGCTTCTGTAAATAAGTAATAAATTTGGTGTTTAATAGGCATTACTTACACATTTTTTTAACCTTTTTACTTAAAATACTATATTTTCTTTCAGTGTACTATATTTTTTATATCTTGGTCTGAAAAATACTATATTTCCCCGAAAAACAGTTGGCAACCCTAATTCTACACTATATTCTCTCTACGGAATGCAACCTTCAGCTCTTTCACTTGCCCTACATAATACGATTTTCGTTCTTCAACTGTTACAGCACACTTACCTTACCAGCGTCATGTTCCGTTGCCTCTGCAACACGCAAACAAGTTGTTCCGTTAGGCCCCGTCCACAATCGACGTGGCTTGAATAACATTACTTGCAAAGCATAACAAGCGAAACCGTCTGTCTACAATCGGCGTTAACGTAAAAGAAAAAAATCCCTTATCTCACCAATCAGATAGAGTAAACGAATAGGAAATAATTTTTCCAGCATAAGAATTTTTATACGCATAAGTTGGCTACAGCAGCTTTTATGACGTTTCACATTCTCATTGGCCGGCGTTATAAACTTATACTCAGGGATGGCCATCTTAACGCCAAGTCACGCAAATGAGCCCTAACGCAAATGTAAGTCACGCCAAATACTGGTTATGGGCGTCGCAATCTCAAATACAGGTTTTTACTTCTTTATGCTATGCATGTTATGTGCGTCATGTCGATTGTAGACGGGGCCTTACCTATCCAGAGGCACACATGTGTACATCATGCGTGTCTCTACTTGTGGACAATCTCGCGCATAAACTGCACTGTAATTAGTTTCTGTACTTGTACAAAGAATTCTTTGGAAACTAGTTGCAAAATATATTTTCGTAACACTAAAAATTATTTTTAGTAAATTTCGCAAAACCTTTGTGTATAACGTGTAAAACGTTGAATTTTAACAAGTAAATGTTTTAGACTTCAAACTTGTTATAAATACTGAGCTGCATAAACAGTTTTGTATGTATTTCAGCTGAACAGTTACAAAGAAATATTTGGCATTTAGTTTCCGAAGAATTGCTTGTAACAAGCACAGAAATTGTTTCCTGAGTTTACGTGGTCTGGAAAACAAATGCTTCTCGCGCTGACGTCACGTAGGCACGAATTACTAACGGCAACTTGCCGCAAGTTAGGTTAAAAAGCTTAGGAGGTCTTCAACGGGTGCCATTAATTAGTGTGGGCTTGTGTGGTTTTCAATATGGTTAAGCTACGTTACGTACACAACGTAAGATGAAAATAATTAAGCAGGGCAAAGTAAGGTTAATATGTGCGAAGTGTATTTAGTTGTGCAGTCTGCATCTTTACTTCCAACCAACGGCGAAATAGTTTCACGCTTATCGTTCCGTTTCTTTGTGTACATTAAGAATGTATTCAATAACGTAATGGCATCGTCACGGTCACCCGAATTTCGTGAAAAGATTTCCACGCATGCTAGTCTTCAATATCCTACGGGCGCATTAGCTGTTTTCTGCCGCCCGTTGGCCACTTGTCTTTCGCAGGAGACATTTTTCTAACGCGTGTGGCCAATCAGAATTAAGTTGTTCTGATACTGTTGGCAGGTGTCAATCGTGGGCAGTCACCTGAGAGGCACAACACGTGAATCATCCAACCACGCGAGTTAACATGAGCTAAGAGGTTATGAAATACAACTGAAAATCGCACAAGTTTTCAAGAAGCTTCATTAGCGCGAGCAACGGAACACGGCTCAGGATAGCTCCTTCCCACTATTTGCTAAGTACACAGTAAAAAAAAATCTGTATTTGAACAAGGAATCATTTGGAAACTAGTTGCCAAACATATTATTGTAACACTAAAAGTTGATTACAGTAAATTTCACAAAATCTTAAGTGTGATATAAAATTCAACATTCGTTTCACACTAATGTTGAATTTTAGCAAGAAAGTTTGATAGACCTCAAGTTTATTATAAATATTGAGCTAGAAAGCATTTTGCATGTTTTCCAAAATAATGTGTTGTTAATATGCAATATTTCAGCTGCAGAGTTACAAGAAATTTTTTGACAGTTAGTTTCAAAAAAATTGTTTGTAACTACTACAAAATTTTTTTTGTGTGAATGCAGTAAACAAATCGTCGCAAAATAAGAACAATGATATGTTTAGTAATCTGATGAAAAAAAAGCCACTGATTTTTGGTGAAATAATGTGTGTACACGACATATTTCACTACTGTGCCCACAATAGTGTATTTTATCTTGTCATTGGCTGCTATATCCAAATGTATATATATATAAACTATAACGCCCTTGGTGTGTGTATATATATAACCTATACGGCCCGTGGTATATATATATATATATATATATATATATACATATAACCTATACCGTCCGTGGTTCGCCTTCAATTAACACATGTCAAAAAAATGCTATTAACTCAATCTTGAAAGATTAATGATACTACGGTGTTTTAAAATACCTACATGTTATCTTGAAGCAATAATAAACTTTTTTTTTCTCACGTGAACGTTTAAAGTTATAAAAAACTGCATAAACACACGAAGGTGTTTGAATGCAAATCTCCACATTTTCGCCACGAAGTGGTCAAGGACATGTAGGGAATTGTGGGTAACGAAACAGTCAAGGGTAAGTAAAAAAAAAAATAATGTCAGTTGCAGTGAATTCGAACAGAGCTCTAGGAGTGTAGGTATACTCATCTACAGGTTCACGGTAATCTTAGCAATATTGAAAGCCCTGCTTTAAGATCTATTTGTATGCTCGTTATGTATTCTTCCAACATTTGTAAAATTAACGTTGACATAGGTTCGATTAGTTTATTCACACGTTGGTCAAATGAAACTGTGAAATTAGTAGGAAAGTATATTTTCACACATTTGCTCATTTTTGCATTTGTATACATAAAAAACACAAAGCAAAATAAATAATTTCAGTATTCTCACGCAAACGTTTACCTGCCACTGTTCACTCAACATTAACCTCGTAACATATCATCCTGAGTGCACTCGTCCACGTGTCACATGTTGCAGAGTTGGTGAAATCATGGTCGGTGCTATGCTGATCAAGAAGCTATAGGCTGTCCACGGTAAAGTGAGCACTTTTGAGGTCCTAGTTACTTTTTCCTTTCAGCCATTTTTTATCCTGTAACCACCTTTTCAAATAAATATCGTCATGAAAGTAATAAACACAGTATATATATATTCCACCGCACTCGGAAATTAACGTCTAAGGTTAAAATAAATTAAATTTATTAACTTTTACTCCAAATGAGAGGGCTGTCAGAAGTGCTTACTTTACCGTGAATAGCCCATGGCATCAATACTGATATCGCCTTTCCTTAGATAATGCTATTGGTTGCTGCTAACAAACCAGAAATATTATAAATTTTTTTGTGCCTTAAGTCTATTGAAATATGTTCATAAGTGTCAGTTGTTACAAGAAATTCGTTAGTGCTTTTCACAACCAAAAATTTCCTCTTTTGCAACCCCTGAAACAAAAAAGTAATGTGTAGGCCTACGTTAAGAGGTTAACACAAGGAACTTCTTTCCCTCGGTTGTTACAAATTTTACTGGGCGCATACTAAACACAGCGCCTGTTCATATGTATTAAGGGGCAGTGCCATTTTTCAAAAGTTGACTTCAATTGTGCTCAAATAACCGTGGACAGCAGAAAAAACTCTTCAACGAGACGTAGGGCCTAAGTTAAATAAATGTGTTGGCAGCGTTTCCCTCATTCTGAAAGACTCGTGTTTTAATACTTCATGCCATGCTGCAAGTCCACTGCAGAGAACATTGCCATCGTATAAGTTATTTACGGAGAATAATATAACGAAGGCCGTGAGTCATGTGCCATGCTCCACGCGTCTATATATATTTTTTTTTCTCTGTTAGTTCCTCTTTTGGGATGGAGAAGTTTCTCCCGTGATTCTTTTGTGAAGGGGATTTTCTGTCACATTTCTTTCCGTTCTGTGTTTACGACCGGAAAAAAGTTGGCAGCTAAGAAGGAAAAAAAACCAAGCTTTCTCTCTTAAGTGGGTTGGTTGGAAAGCAACGAATTCGTGATTTTTTTTTTTAACTTGCTCTGGCATTATTCAACTTAAAAATGTACACATGAAAGATAACTTATTCATAACTTCTGTTAGGTAGGCTATTGGTTCAACAACACTGACGTTTGCTGTTGTAATGTTAGTGGTTAAGTTATATTAATATATACATATTAGCTTGTTTTATTCCATTTTCCTCATTTATTCAGTGTCGACGTGAATAAATTCCTTGTAGACATATTTATGCATATGTAAAGGCCTTTAAACATTTTTTTAAACCGGAATAGGGCATAACTGTACTGCGTAAACAAATAAATCAATATACAGTACCAGACCAATTGCAGATGTGAAATAACTAGGCATTTGCATGCATAGATGCATGTAAACTATACACGAATTTTAACTCTTCAAACTGTAACTGATTGTTTTGCAAAATTTCTGTATATGATTAATTAACTCATTTTTAACAGGCATGTGGCAAAACTGTACTGCGTAAAGAAATACATATACAGAACCAGTACAATTTCAGATGTGAAACGACTAGGTCTTGGCATTCCTTAATGCATATATGCATTTTAACTCCTCATTAATTATTGATTTTGCAAAATTAATGTACATGAATAATTTTTTTTTACCAAAAATATACGATCTTAACAATAAGCTTAATTTTCCCTTTTTCAAAACTCGTTTAATTTGTTTTGTTTGGCACGCAAAATGTTACGTTCTTATTTTTTTTCCATAAGTTAAACACAATAAGCACAATCAACAACCTAAAGGTTTTATTTTTTGTGTCTGGCTAGGCACATTATGCTAACACCATACTCACGGAATATTAGTAAAACTTTATAATATGTTTATGCTTCCTAATCAAATGGAACAGTTCACTGTAAATTTTACTGCTAAACTATCTTTTAGCAATGGGTATGTGTACCGAACAGGAGAGAAGGGGAGGGGGGAAATATTGCGCCCTCTGTTCAGAATTGAAGTAAAACTATTGTATAAACAAGAGATTTTCAGATATAATATAGTGTTCGGCAAAGTTTGTACTATATTGGTGCTAAAATGTAAACTGTGTTTCCAGGTTACACAATGCACTATCTTATCTTATCTGTGTGCTGGTATGGGCTGTTTACACATTAAATAAACTCGAATGAAAAGCCACGTTATTTAAAGAAATTATGTATTGTTTATTTCAAATTGCTTCACTTCGGGCTGCTCTTTCACCTAATAGGGGCCTTGCGTCCGAAAACAGTTCACGATGAAATCATAACCAAAATTCCTAAACAAGTAATAAGAAATCAGGAGTTTAAAAGAGCGAAAATCACCGGCGTACGACATAACACGTTAAAAATATAAAATTCCTAGCGACTATTTTTAATTCATACGTAAATCGCCTGGCTTCAGCAGCTCACAAAATCTAAAGTGTATTTTATGTGCGTCGAGTAAGTTATATCCAATCACGGTACGTTCTCAGTATTCAAAATAGTCCAATACTGCCCTCAGGTCTTTTGTTATACTTCATTCACGGTTACTTCCAACTTTTCTGAAGCCCTGCTTAGGTTCTACTTCGAGGGCATTCATCCGCCTCGTATAAACAAAGCTTAGGCCGCGTCTCAATTTACGGAATACTCTTTCGAGAGAGCACTTTTTCGCACAACCTGGAGAGTACACAACTTCGTGCTCCCGATCTTTCGCACTCTCCGACGAATTGAGACGACCAGAGAGCATTCTCTCTGACGTCATAACGACGTGGTCGCGAGTGCACGATAAAACGCTCTCTCGGCCAATCGAGACACGGCTTTAGAAAATTACACGAGAAGGCCGCTTCGCTTTACGTTTAACGCTTTCGTTCGCACTCAGCGTAATATTTTGTATAATAACTATTTCTTACTAGACATTACCAACACACTAATTTGTCCGTCTTTTATTCATATTAGTTATAAACGAA
This sequence comes from Clitarchus hookeri, assembly GCA_002778355.1. Lineage (NCBI taxonomy): Eukaryota > Metazoa > Arthropoda > Insecta > Phasmatodea > Phasmatidae > Clitarchus > Clitarchus hookeri. The sequence continues at coordinate 651,109 of NQII01000728.1, forward strand.
AAAAAATTATTTAAAGATAATATATAAGTAAAAATTAAATTTAACAAAAATAAGGTATTTTTACATTAACAAAAGTACAAGACGCTTGTGATGCATGGTATATTTAAGAAACAACAGAATACGTCATACATGGAGTGTTTTTTCATATGTTTGATTCAAAAAGAGTGAAGAAATCGCGAATAGACTATAATCGTTTAATTTATATGTAAATGCGCGTTTGCTACACTTCGTTTGGTAACTATAGTAATTTACACTGACACGCGTTTTAACGAAAGCAGTCTACATGGCACCTATTTATTGTTTATACAATAGCTGGAAAAAAATATAAAAGATCAACTTACGATGCCCATCATAAAATCCTTAGTTAGCGTTTCAAATCGTGGGCCTACTTGTCAATTTGAGGACACTTATAAAAAATTGTGTTTACCCCAATCTGAGTTCCCTTCAAATCGAGTAACTTCGTCTGTGTTCCAATTGCCACTTCCAGTTTACTCCAGTAAGAAGTTTACGTGACCCGAAAATACTACAAAAAATATGCACTGTATTTGGTATTTTAGTCGTCAGTACGTGGCGAAACTAATAAAACACTAAACTACCATCGATGACCAAATGACTATTAAAGGCTTCCTGATTGAACGCGGCAAAAGGGAAAGGACGATATTTGTTATTTGTAAGCAAATAATTGAATGAAAACAGAAAAGTTGCAGTAGAACTGCCTTTCCATTCTGCGTTCCGTTGAGCCACATTGCGTGCTGATGAAACAAAAGAGGACCGGTCGTAATTACGACTCGCTGGCTTTCATTTGCTCCTCGACGAACACACGTTCTTTTTGTGTGTAAAAAAAGGCCGACGGAGCCCCCTAGGCCACAATTGGGCCGGCCCGCATAATATTTCTACAGCTTCCCTCCCCAGGATAACCAACTTCAGTTCCCCCATTTCCCCTCCGGCCAATTTAATACTTGTGACCCTCCCCCCTTGCCCCTTCACGGGCAGGACCCCCTGTTGAATGACGACACTGGCAGTGGTGCCAACGCTGCTCCGTCAAAGCTGCCTCGGAGCTGCGGCGAACACGAGGCACGAGGGGAATAAAACCCAGAGAACAGAAGGAGAGAGCAAAAGTGGCAGAAGGAGAATGGGTCGAGACTAGGACACTGTTGAAGGAGTTTAAAAAGGAGGGGGGACAAGAGGGAACAACAGGCAAGCTGACAAAGCTCCATGTTGGAAAGTAACGGTATTGCTGGTGTGGGCCCCCTCCGCCCCGACTCACCACCCAAACACACTGGCTACGTGTGCACAAACTACCGTCGTCCAACAGCGCGTATCGTGTGCGCCGCACTAGTAGTCCATTAAATAACGCGACTGCTGCACGTAGCCGAGTCCCACGAAATGTCAGCGAACGTGCTCGAGGTGGGACTATCGGGACTCGCAGCTCCTTCCCAATGATACACCCGAACATATGTCGTTTCGAGGAAGGCGACACATAACAACAGCGTTGAGCATAACGGACGCGCAGTTGTTTACTGACCTTGTCTCTCAAATCTTCCGTCTTCCAGTATCCAAGCGAGCGGCGCACGCGAACTGCATCATCGCCACACGCACGAGCACACGCACTCCCCGACGGCGCACGCACGCACTGCTCGCTGGGTAAAAACACCGCGGTTGAGGCGAGCACGCAACTCCACCCTCCTTCGCGCAGCACACCGACTCGACTAGCTTGCCCCCGATCCCCATCGGGCCTTCCACGCCGCTTTCTGCTTCCCCGCGGAGTCCTTGTATCCCCCCTCCCCATCTAACCGTCCATCCCTCTTCTCCTCTTCCTCCTCTGCTCTCTTCGCCGTCTTCTCGGACCCCTCCCCTCGCCCGAGCAGGGGGCCGACCAATCACGCGTGCGTGACGTCACCTCTCGCGCGCCGAAGAGAGAGAAAGATGGGGGGGCTGGAGAGGTTTTGAGTTAGGGAAGGGGGGGCGAGGGGTCCGATCCAGGTGCAAAGTCCCACCAGCTTTCATTATTCAGCCGCGCGGCCGAGGGTTTGCGTGCTAAACGAGGGCAAGTGCTCACCGGAAACCCGACGTGACATCACGCGAGCCGAGTCGCTTCCACTGCAGACGCTCCACGTGCCACGCTCTCGCCTCGGCCGCTTTGTGTAAGTTCGAAGGTAGCGCCGGTGTTGTTTTCGTTAGACAACCTTTCCACCTGTTCTCTCTGGCTGCACTCAACCAATCTTCGTGTTCCAACATTGAACTGCTTTCCCGCCAACACGTCTTGCGAAAACGGCATTGTTTGGATGTTAGGTTAGAATAGTGATTTGTAAACAAATGTTTTGAGATGTATTTGAACCATTTTGTAATACAATGTGATTAAATACAAATCGGTACAAGTATTTTATTCATATAATAGTGCTTGCCATTTACAAATTAAGATATAAACAAACACTTTCATCACTGTTGACCATGTGACTTTTGAGGTAGGTCAATGTTCGGAACATGCGCAGAACAAATACGCGGTCTACCTCATCTTTACTCTATGGTTCCGACACTAGAAAGCCACGCAGTTTGTGTTTTGTTTCGCCAGTTTGACGAACCCCGTCCTATTCAGAGGATGTTATGCCCTACCACCGACTGTCGAAAAGCGGCCTTCGTATCCGACACTAGAGTACAGCAGCGGAATCTGATGACCATGGGGCTCTTGATTTTAGCGAGAAAAAAAATTTCCCGTGCAGGCTGGATTTCTCTTCGCCAGAGGACAGAACAGTGTTCGAATGGTCCGATCATAAATCGGTTGTTACTGTATTAAACGTCTGTGATACGCTTACTGGCGTCTAACGTGCTTTGTGACTAGAAGCCTTCCAGCTGTGAAAGTGAATCTGAGTCAAAGTGTTTTTGGAGTACAACTGGGCGGGAACTATACCCGCGAAAATAGGGTGTCCCTACTTTCGGTTTTGCATGAAAAAAACCGCTGAATAAGAATAATTCTTAGTAAAAAACAAACAGACTTCACCATTGGCACGTGAATATACCTACTCATTACTTAAATTCGCGTCTATTAACAAGAATCTATTTTAGAAGAATCAATTCTATCGCAGGCATGGCACCAGAATAAAGCCATTCACATACACTCGGTGAATTTCAAATTAGTACAAAAAGGGTCTTCCTTTTCTGGTATTCGCCTTTTCGACAACATTTCTCAAAATCTGCAAGATATATGTTCCTCGAACTCTAAACTCTTTTTAAAAAAAAGCTAACAAAAAATGTTTCTTTACAGAACACGATTTCTAAGTAGAAAAATACCTAAATCATAAACAATAAACAAATTATATTATTACTCAGTGTTAATTGATTGTCTCCTATTAAAAATCCTCGTTTTCTTTTGTTTCAGTGTAATGAATAAGGCTTCCTGATTACTGGTAACTGACGAGAAAGACGAAATGTATATGTATAACCAAATGTGTTCATTGTATATGCCTATTATAACTATTATGTAATTTATAGCCTACGACTTGTGCAATGACCTATTTATTTACTCTTATATATGTAAATAAGATCACACGGTCGCAAAAAACAAAACAAACTGAGGACATATTATCAGGTTTGCTAAAACCATATGCAAAAGAAAGTTAAATGACAAAAACTGGCACATAACTATCATCCTCCTTATACCCTATGCATTAAAATTCTTAAAACGTTTTAAATATTCTTATAGAGGATAAAAAATATATGTTACAAATTTCTTTAACTATTTTTAAAAAGTAATCCTTGCAAGTTTTGAAGTAGCACATCAAACAGTTGGCTTGTAGTTAATTTGGTAATTTTTAAAGCATTTTAAAGTTTTCAAGCGTCGTGTGTATAGGCCTACACATATTAGTTCTCGTGTTATGGTTTCGAAATCATCAGTTTCTCTGATATAAACTGATGTTGTAAGAAATAAACGTAATTAACGAGTACAGCCTTTATACTCACATGCTAGTGGTAAAATGTGCAGCCTTTTAAAAGGGGTTTACACGAATCATAGGATGTTTTGCCAACTATTAATTTAACAGTTATTTTTTATACGAAACATGTTATTGCTATCAGGTGAATCGCCCCAAAACTTCACGCCATGACAAGATGGCTTAGAAATATGCAAAGTAAACCATTAGTTATATAGCTGGTTTTTACTTCGCAGTGCCAAATAGTTTACAGTATATCCACTCAATACGAGTCTTCCAGTTTTTAAGTGATTGTCTACCATTACCCCAAGAGATTTTGTGTTGAATGTTTCACTGACTTCGCACACGTTAGACTTGAAATACGTGTACACTGCCACAACTGGACCAAGTAGTATGGGCTCCTGTGTACACACTTGCAATCTTTGTGTGGCTATTGACCGCTTGTCTTTGTGTGAAGGATGCGAGACTGTTACACTAGTGAGCCCCCCACCCACTTTCGCGAAAAGGAGTTCCACTCCCTATAGAGTTCATTACCCTACAGGCATATAAGCTAATTTATATTACTTATTATTGGCCACATGTCTTCGTGAGAAGACATTTTTCATATTCGACTGGCCAATCAGAATAAGTTTACTGTAATGAGTTATGTCTAAACGCTTCACACGCAACTTTTCCAATCACGAAAGTGCTAAGCTGAGCTAAAATGTTATAAAATACAATCCTATTAAAACTTTTCACTAAAATAAGTTTGCATGGAAGGAAAAAGAGTTGTTACGTCCAGGTTAGACTTCGACTCTTATTTGCTAGCCGGATTTGGGGCCACCAAAGGACCCTTTGTTGTCAACCATACAGCGTGAATTCTATTTCTTCTTATTTACTAAACTTTAATTTATAACACGTGGAATCAAATAATACAGTCTGTACGAAAATGTTATTAGCTCACTCAAGTGTATTACGTTATCGATAATTCTGCTTTCAATAATGTTTTTAATTTTTTCTGCAGAATTACATTGTTAGCTACAGTACATACTTACATTTGACTGATAAAAATAAACGTAAATGGTTGATACAAAAACAACTGTAATGTTTGTGAAAGGAATGAAAAGAAACAATCACGAAACCAGGGGTTTGTGAGAGTTTTCTGGGGGTTGTGAAAATTTTGGCTCTTAGTTTGGGGTTAGAGTTTCCGTAATGAAGCACTCGCACTCTTACTAAACGCGTATTTTCGCACGTAAAAATGTGCACTCGTTCCACAGCAAACACACTCAGAAACTGGTAACGGACCTTTTATGACGACTTTAAAAGCAGTGCGAAGTATAGCAGTGTCCACACAAAGTGCGAAATCGAATAACGGCTGGTAGAGGACAAGCAAGTTCAAATAGCAGTAGTTTAACACCAACAAAATAGATTAACTAAGACAAAATACTTCATAAAGCGATAGACGCTTACCAAATTATTTTCTCGATGGTCTTCACTTGCATATGTGAAGCCTATAATATATCAGTAATAATAATAAATAAAAGTGTTTTGTTAGAAAATTAATTAAGTACACAAATTATGTCAGTTTGTATGTTACTCCAGTGTGGGTGTAGGTACATAAAATCATTACTGCTTAGTTAGAACACTGTAGGCCCTATCAAATGCCGTAATGCCATATCCCCAGACGAAAAAAATGTATAATTCCTCGCCAATGAATACGGTCCGAATACGTCAAGTTATGATAAGTCTATGTTTGAATCTCTGAAATTCATGTCCCTCTACTGTAGGGTTAAAAACTTTACCAGATTTGCCATAAGGAACACTTCCGACTCCTCGACAAGCAACATTGACCCAAATAAAAAAATCAGGCAAAATTGTTATAAAAAGAACAATTTAAAATACTTTCTGTAATGTGCAAATTTCAGTATTATACATCAGTGGACATTTCTTCCTATCATATTGAGCCTATAACCACAAAACATTTGCAACTATAGTCATCATTCAATATGATTTGAATGTATAATTTTATCGGTTTTGAAACAGACGACACCAGCACGATAGAAGAAAATATACTGTACGCATCTTGGCAAACACTACTTACACGAACGCACCTTGTTGACGAATGCACCTGTCGACATCACTTGACATTATCATAGCTAGGAACAGTGATATTTCACGAAAATATTTTGAGACAAGATACAGTCCAAAGCACTGTAGGAACGTCCAGTTTCTTTGATTGGCTAAAAAATGTGCTGGCCCGTGTTAACAGTTTGCGCACGAATCACGAAGGTTCAGTGTCTGAGTTACTTAGTCCTGAGTGGCTTGGTCAAAGACGGACACGGCAACAGCAGCCAATAGAGGTATAACAACAGTTGAGGTGTGTATATAGTATTGAAGTATACTGTGTAATCCGATATTTACGCGAAAAGTCACTGTCCCTATCTATAGCCATTGAGCATCATAATCAGCTTACATGATGTCGTGAAAGTGGTAAATTTCTGACACTGTGTTTATTAATATCCCGTCATATATTGATTCGACATATTTTTTTCAGCACCAGGATACGGAAAATCCCCTACAAAACCAAACAATTGGCAGTTATACTCCACTGGTGACTGTATTATGTGAAACTGAAGATTTAGCCGACTAAATGGACACCTGACACAATTTCGTATAAGTAGGTAGGGACACGCCATTTTCGTGAAGAGACTTCCACACACGCTAGATTGCAATTACCTTTAGGTACATTAGCAGTTTTCTTTTGCTCGTTGGCCAATAGTCTTTGTGGAAAGACATTTCCCTGATGTATGTAACAAATGTCGCCTTTTCTTCACACCTTAAGACCTTTACAAAATAAAAAATCCTAACATCAGTCTTTAGGTTTATTCTCCTTGTGCGAAATCACCGAAACATAATACAAATTTAAATCTAAAGTTCAATCGATTTAATATCGGTTTTGTAATTTTCTAAAAAATGTGAAAATAATTATATACCTTCAGCATGTTTTTCGAGAAAAGATTTCAGGAAAAATTGTGTTCGAAAACAACTTAATTCATAACTACTTTCGTTATTGGATCATTTGAAATGCTACGCGCTTTGTTTGTCTGCCCCCGTATTACGAACGGTGAGTACCAGATAAACTTAATTCTCATTGGCTCACTCACGTAATAGACTCTCTTCACACAAAGAGATGCGGCCAATAGCCAAAGGAAGGCTGCAAGTGTGCACATAGGATGTTGAAGTCTAGCCTGCATGCAAAGCTTTTCACGAAAATAGGTGGCCCTAACCATCAGTGAATGTATATTAGGTACGTACCTATTTCCTGAAATATGCCGAGTCATTTATAAGTTACAAACATTCAATTTGACAACAATTCTTTAAAAAAAAAACNCCTATTTCCTGAAATATGCCGAGTCATTTATAAGTTACAAACATTCAATTTGACAACAATTCTTTAAAAAAAAAACTTAACTTGTTTTATGTGTAAGTGTCAACTAAAAGTTTTTTTAGACAAATGTTTGTTTGCCGTTTATGTTATTCTGCCAAGACAATGTCACCACGAGCTTGGCTCAATATGCCGAGATAAAAGTCACCTCGCAGTAAAACAACCGCACATATAACTTCTNAATGTCACCACGAGCTTGGCTCAATATGCCGAGATAAAAGTCACCTCGCAGTAAAACAACCGCACATATAACTTCTCCTAACCTCTGACTGGATCTCGGCTAAATTGCTGATTGACTTTGACTTTAAGGGCCCCGCCTTCCCTCTAGCAGCTGCGACATTTAAAAAGGAAATCCCACGTTAAGGAAATTTCGCTTCAGTACGTTAATTTCAAAGATAGGGATTTAAAACGAAATTTACTCTTCTTAATTTTTTTTAGGAGAAGTTGCCTACAGCGGATATGTTTCCATAACATGTTAAACTGTTTGCAAGAAATTTTTCAATTTTATATTATACAAAAAAGTACGTACTGCCTATCCATATTGAAAATATACACTTGTAGGGATCTTTTCCTAAAAAATTCGTGAAGAACACATTTAGTTTGAAACGCATATCTTTAAAATTAACGCACTGGGGCGAAATTTTGCTGACATTGGATTTCTTATTTATATTTCGCAGCTGCCAACCTGTAGGCAGTGCCCTTAAGTTACAACTGTTCGAAATCGTAATGACGGGATTGTGCGAGTTTAACTTTTCCCATAGGAAACAACATGTAGATAAGCAAACAAAAACTTAAACTGTGTAACGGTCTTTAACATAAAAACATGATATTCGATGATGGTATAGTCTATTCACATTATCATAGCACTTTTTGAATTTAAAATGGAAAAAATCCTCCCCNCCCCCCAACCCATGTAATATGCATGTTTAGCTGTTTCCTAAATATGTCGTGTATCACAAAAGTTTTATACTTCTGTTAAAATTCAAGTGTCTTAATTTTGTTAAAATTATATTTTAATAATATATTTATTATAAATATAAATAGAACAGAGAGAAAATATGTGTATTGGTAATGCTTAGTAATAAATAGTTCTCGTGCAAAACATTATTACGGTTCGTTGTCTGTTTCGTGTCATGTTCTAGACTTAGATAGGCTTTATTTGCATGAGGCGGTGGGATATTCTGAAAGTAGAACTTTAGCAGGTCTTCAGAAGAGTTGGAAGTAACCATGAATGGGCTATGGCCATATTTTGGACGCCTTGGATAATATGTACAGAATTGTGGGTAATACCAGCGTTGTCTGCGAGGGAAAAAGTCGAGACAACGCGTGGCCAATAGTATAAATTTAAAGCGGCGAGAAGTTTTCTAATTGGCTGTGGTTTCTTCCTGCATTGCCAGGCGTGATCTGCGAGCAGGTAACTCCGCCTTTAAAACATTACGTATTAAAAAAAATTTTCTGCGAAATCGTTGTCTGTGCGTATTCGCGTATCTCAGTAAAGAAACTTTCTGGGAATACGGTTTTTCGTCAGAATAGTTACAAGCAAATAACTAGGGGAATCTGTTTTTCGCGAAAACATTGGAGGATAAGTTGTGCTCCAAAACACTGTAGTTAAAAACCACTTACGTTATTGGATAATTTGAATTGGTACGCGTCTTTATCTGCCTGTAAGTGAATCACCGACGGTCAGTATTGGAGACACTCAATTCTGATTATCTCGCTCATGTAACAGACTCTCCTCACAAAAAGACAAGCGGCCAGTGGCCAAAGGAAGGCTGCAAGTGAGCACATCGCTATAAAAAATTCTGGGATAATTACCTGACAATTGTAAGATAATATTCGCATAGTTGTTTGGGAAACATATCTTCCTTTACATGTAAGATATAATTACCGCACTCTGGAGTAAAATTCACTTACATGGCAGAGGAGAATCCCATACACGGATGGGAAAAGTACCTTACGACATGTTTGATCTCCTCAGCATTGTCGCAACAGCTCGATGGGAGGAAGGGAGGAAGAAACAAAACGAGGCGCCATGTTGCATGACTTGTGGGACTTGTATTTGTTAGAGAAGGCATAAGACTAAGCAATACAAATTAATTGTTAGTTAGAAAATGTGTAAAATATAATTATCAAATAGCCACGTAGTAATGTTGTTGCCGTCGTGTAATGGACAGTGCACAGGCCTCCCGAGGCAGAGAGAGGACCGTGGTTCGCGCCCTCTCACCGGCCAGTTTCGAGGGTTTTACAATTGTTGTATCGGTTACTATACGTCTGGGGATGTAGGTTTTAACTAAATAAACTCTACTAACATGCCCAAGTTCCTTTAAATATAACTTTTATAATACAATACAGTTAATAGTCCCTTACATATATGGGATTTTTCCCACACTTTTGCAAGGTACTTTTCCGTGCGGTTAGGGAATAAAACTTTACTTGTTATCTTAATTGACTCTTTTTTTAAGAGGTAAATTTACCTCACACGTAAGTGTAATTTGCTTCCCTTACATGCAAGGAAATTTTACCTCAAAATATTTTTACAGTGACGATATTGAAGTCTAGCATCCACGTAAATATTTTCGCGAAAAACAGGTGGTCCTATTAATAATCTAATGCCTTATAGTTTTGATTTGATAATATTAAGTGTAGTCAAAGAGGAAAAAATCTTGAAATTATAAAAAAATGATAGCATTTTTAGAGCCCACCTGCCCAGTTTTCTCCAGAGAACATCTATAAACTGTAAAAAAAAAAAAAAATTCTGGTAAACCTCCAAAACTGTAATGTAACATTTTAACCTATACAGTGTATGGAAATAATACTACATGCCAGGCTGACGATATGGGAATGTTTAGCATTGCTCCTATACAGAGTTATAGGCAACTTCTCTATGCATTTGACTGTTTCCTGAGCAACTGTAGGAACGTTACCATACATGTATTGGAAAATAATTTACCATTCGCGCTTTGTCACTGTACGTATACACTGATATGGTAAATCTACAAATAATTCCTTAGAGTGTGCCTACGTCTGTAGTTAAATCTCTGGTATTTCAGCGCGTGTAATGAAGTCCAACAGTTACAGATATCGCGTTTCTGACCCTTGAACGTGCAAAACAGCTTCAGGTACGTAGGAACCTCAACACTGTCAGGTTTGGTGTCCTGTATATTAGACGTTGGGCAGAAAGTGAATATAATGACTTATGTACATCTTACTCAGTAGAAAACAATAGTAGGAACAGTCGAATTTCGCGAAAATATTTCCACGCACGCTAGACTTCGATACCGTATAAGCACAAGTACAGGTTTTTTTTTTTTTTTTTTTGCTCACTGGCCACTTGTCTTTGTCAGGAGACATTTTAAAACTCGTGTGGCCAATCACAATTACGTTACTCTGATACCGTTATATCTGTGATTCGCGGGCAGACAGCAAAGTCGCATAACACGTAAGTCATCCAACCACGAGTGTGGATATGAGATAAACGGTTATGAAATACAACTGGTCCTGAAATATTTTCGCGAAATTCGGCTGCCCCTGGCAATAAGGTTTCACGACCAGCTGTATTTAATAAAACTTTGGCTCAGGTGTACTTTCGTGAGTGGGTGGTTTCCGTGTTACGCGTCTTCGGTGTCTGCTCGCAAACCACAGACGGACAGTGCTGAAGTTATCGAATTCCGATTGGCCAGTCTAGTAGGAAAATGTATTCACACAAAGACCACCATTAAACAAAATTAAACTGCTGGTACGCCCATATAGTAGTGAAATATATCATGCATCGAAATATTTTCGCGAAATTCGGATATCCCTATCTATGAGCCTGTAAAATGACGCAAAGGGAAACGAGGTGAACAAAAAAAAAGGGGGGGGGGGACAACAATTTCTGAACTCAGTTTGGAAGTAAGTGAGAGGTGCGTGTTAACCAAGCGGACCAATCCATCAATCCATTCCGACTCGTAACAGTGGGACTTCATAACACGCGATGAAAACCCAGAGCTTTAATTACAGACGTGGGTATGCTACTTTTATCCTATCTCTGAATGAAACTACGCAGTGTATCTAAAAATGTGATTTTTTTTAACCACTTCACGTTTTTTTTTCCTCTTTGAATATATCTAACGTGTTAGGAGACATAATTCGTCGTTGAGGCTGTATCTCTCAGGCTCATGAACATCTGATGACAATAACACGGAACACAAACATGGTTTTGTTGGTTCTGACACACGACAGTGCGTTCCACTGGTATTTGTGTAGTTCCGAGAAAAGAAGTTAAGTCGTTCGCTTTTAGACTGGGCACTGACGTCTTGCTACGTACACTACCGCTCATAAAATTAATTCATGGACGCTGTGAATAAACGGATTAACTCCTAATTTAAGCTTTTAAGCTCGTTTGAGGCAGGTAAGCGTGCGAGCGATAAGGGCGACAATGACACGCGTACCTAGTGGCCCGTCACCCCTACGCGCAAGGAGCTNAAGCTCGTTTGAGGCAGGTAAGCGTGCGAGCGATAAGGGCGACAATGACACGCGTACCTAGTGGCCCGTCACCCCTACGCGCAAGGAGCTGAACTGGCGTGCAGTGTTTCCGTCGTGCTGCNCTACGTACACTACCGCTCATAAAATTAATTCATGGACGCTGTGAATAAACGGATTAACTCCTAATTTAAGCTTTTAAGCTCGTTTGAGGCAGGTAAGCGTGCGAGCGATAAGGGCGACAATGACACGCGTACCTAGTGGCCCGTCACCCCTACGCGCAAGGAGCTGAACTGGCGTGCAGTGTTTCCGTCGTGCTGCGTCTACCTATGGGACTTAAAACGGCGTCCTTATAATTTTATTGCTGGAATGTCTGGAGCCAAGTTCAATGCAAATCCCTATAATAGTTTCGCGTGTTTCCGACCAGCTTGATATGAGATACAGCAGTGTGAAAAAGCCGATTTTATCTATGTTGGAGGACTCGGAAATAGCATTAATAAACTGCCTTATGCATTTGGAGGGAGACGCGGTGGCTGAGCGGTTAGCCTGCTCGCCTCCCACCAAGGCGAACCGGGCTCAATCCCCGGCCGGGTCACCAGATTTTCGCAAGTGAGAATAGTGCCGGACGATACCGTTGGCCGGCGGGTTTTCTCGGGGATCTCCCGTTTTCCCCACCCTTTCATTCCAACGCAGCTGAATACTCACTCTCGTCACCTCAGCCGCCAGCGTCGGATGTTCTCTTTCGAAGGGATGCAACGGCAATTCGTTCGCGGGTTTTTTTTTCTCAGATGGTGTTCAGTTGTTTAAAGCAGTGATTGTTTTGCAACGTTATTTGCGTCTTTTCTTCAACTGCGTAGTAAATGTTGCAATAAAAAGGTAAATTAACATATACATACCTTATAACTAAAAGTATTTCGTACTGAAATACGTAAGTGTACGTTGTATAAGTAGATTTTTACAAGTAAACTGCATCAAAACGTTTATAGACTTTCCCGTTTCATGTTTTTTTTTTCGTTAAGTGCACATAACATGAGTGCACCGAAAAAACCACACACACATGGCGTGCCTGTTTTTCATTAAAAATGACCTAACCGGGGACATTTTTTTTTCCTGTAACATGTTTACATGTTTGTAATTACTCAAAATATTTTAGTAATCATCCCTGAACCACTGGACGTAAGTATATTTGCTTTCTTAAAATCAGCTTGGAGAAATGAACTTGAGTAATGCATGATACGAAATCCAGGCAAGTCGCCCAGTCAGTATGACTTCCATTCGTTATTCAATCCTTCACACGAAACGAGTTTTACGCCACAAATAATTAAAGATGGTTATCGGAAAACAGAGATATTCCCATTCGACAGAAATGCCATCGCTCACGAGGCAACAGCTCCCGCTCTTGTTTCCGACAGAAGTAACGGCGAAGGCGTAGGCCAACACATTTCGGATGAGCCTCTCTTAGCCATTCCTACTTGTGAGTCACCCATGTGCGCACTCCTCGCAGAAAATCACGATCTACCAAGGTGCACACAGTTTCACCAACATTAAACTCTGATGCTGCTCCATCTTGTAGTTATGGCTCCACTCCATACTGTGGGAAAGTTCAAGAGAGGAGAAAACTATGCAAGAAAAAGCAGTGTGTCAAAGCTGAAGCTATTCCCACAACAAATGACACTGACCTTGGTTTATCATGTAGACCTCGGCCTAGGTGCAGTGCCGGACCAATGTCAAGTAGTGACAGCTACGATGATTCGTTTGTGGACATAATTATGCATACGATGTAAAAAAATAACATAAGTGCTAAGTGGATTCAATGCTGTTTTTGTCTTCAATGGCATCACTATTATTGTGAGGATATTGATGATAAATTCTATGACTATGTCTTCATGTGTTCTCAGTGTGAAGATGAATAAGCCTAGCATATTAACTTGAAGAAAGCCTACTTTTGGCTATAATAAGTGAATAAGCAACATGCAATTAGTGTAAAAAAATTTTTGTGTATTCTAAATATACAACCAATGGCAAAATCATAAAAGTGGTGTTAAATGTACTTGTTTTTGATTTATTTGAATATCACGGAATTACGGTACCGTATCGCGGAATTAGGACCCTATTTTACAATTAATAAAAAAGTATATATTCCATTGTATGTACTTTAGAAATGATCGAAAACTTCTTTGATTCGCTTGTCATAGAACAGGCTTAAGATAAAAAAATGTAACATGCACATAGTTTTACAGAAATTGCACTGAATTACTTCCAAACGTAATTATCACGGAATAAAGCANGATAAAAAAATGTAACATGCACATAGTTTTACAGAAATTGCACTGAATTACTTCCAAACGTAATTATCACGGAATAAAGCAGCCTTCCGCTACCTCCTAAGCCTACTTATAAGCATAGTTGGCTGTAATTTCCGAACTGTTTAAGATACAGCAATCAAATTCATATCATATGTATCACCCCCGGACAACAAAAAAAAGGCTGCAGGTTAAAGTATGCCCTAAACATACCTATAAGCATACGAAAACGGCCGCAGGGCCAAGTATGACCTAAGCACACCTATAAGCATATTTGGCTGTAATTTATGATCTGTTTACAATATAGNGGCCGCAGGGCCAAGTATGACCTAAGCACACCTATAAGCATATTTGGCTGTAATTTATGATCTGTTTACAATATAGTCACCAAATTCATAACATAGTCAATGCCCACAACGATGAACTGGCCCGTAGGGTTAAGCACACCCTAAGCTCACTTATAAGCATATTCGACCACCATTTCTCATCCACCGAAACCAAAATCGTCAAATTCATAACATAGACATCGCCGCCGACAAGGAACAGGATGCTAGTGGAAGTACGCCCTAAACCCTCGTGTAAGTATAGTTGGCTACCATTTCCCACCCTCCAGGGCTAGAGTCACCAAATTCATAAAATAGGCATCACTTCCGACAACGCAAAAGGATGGCGGGGTCAAGTACTCCTTAGGCCTTCGTATAAGCATAGTTGGTTGTCATTTCCCACACACAGAAGCTATAGTCACCAAATTTATATCATAGTCATAACCTCCGATGACAAACGGGGTGTTACAGACAAGTACACCTTAAATCAACTTACAAGCATAGATACCCGACGTTTCCCACCCACCACAGCTACGACCACTAAATTCATATCACTGCCATCACTTTCAACCGCAATCAAGGAGATAAGGACAACTAGTCCTTAAGCTCTGTTACAAGCGTAGTTGATCAGCATTTCTAAACCTTAGAAGTTCGGGAACACGTAACAACCGTCCACACATGTAAAGAAAATAAAGATATACATACAGGCGCGTCGCAAAGTTGCCGTTACATTTAGGAGTGTAGGGTCTGAAATAGCACACAAATAATCATCGGCCTGCATGCACTCGTCAATCACCCACCGACGCCATTTTCGTCTGCTACCGCAGGTGTGTATCAACTCGGATCCCCCTCAGCGACAGATAGCCTCCCTTCGCCCACCGACATCTAGGCTGTATACATAAATGTGAAAATATATAAAGTATTTTATGCGATGATGATGAGTTCATTGTCAGGAGAGTGCATAGGCCGATGCGAGTATTTACTATTCTTCAGCTAGCCATGCAATGGCGATTTTGAATATATAATGCTGATGCTTGTACACATTATTTTTTCTCACATGTCGGGATGGTAGTAACTATATAGGATCAGTTACAGATGTTGCGGTGGTCTCGTGGTTATGTCGCCCAACTGTCGATACAAGGAGTGCCGGAACGATCCCGCATGCCTCGTACATTTTTTGAGTTCCGAAAAACCTACTGACTATAATAATTCCCAGCGCTCCTAGTGGCCACCATTTTAACTCACCTCACCAACACTAGTGCGCCCATGCTGGCGAGGAGTGAACCACTAGAGAACCAACTCACATGCACAAAATTGCCGCGCCGATACAAGCACTCCTAGACGCCAAATGTAGGTCTTCACATACTCTGGTGGCGGGCGCAGGAATCAAAGATGGCATCATGCGCGGGTATTAAATATGGCTGAGCACACTCTGATGGTGAGTGCGGGAATAAATAATGGCCGCCTACAGCAGACGACGTCGACGGTGATAAAGGACGCGAAAACCAAGAGAAGGGTGGTCTGCAAGATAGAGAAAATAAAGGAGGCTGAGAGGAATATGAGAAAAACCTCCGAGGGATATAACGGACGGGATGCATGATGGAATGAGAGAGCACGAGTAACAAAAAACACAAGAGAGAAATATAAAGGAGACCAGAAGAAATATGAGAAAAAAACCCAAGGGATAGAAAGGGCGTGAAGAAGGAATGACAGAGCGTAAGAAACACAATAACATCGGAATGAAAGCGCGAGAGAAAAATACTTGGAATGCAGGAGTGGAAGAAAAATAATCGAAATGCTAGAGCTTGAAGTGCCGAAGCGGAATGTTAGAGCAGGACGGAAAAAAGGGAAATTCTAAAGGAAAAAAAAGGAAATTCTAAATGGCCTCCACTGACGAGGAATGACCGAGCAGGAGGTTGCCACGTTACATCATCCAAGATGGCCGTCAAGGCTCCCTAACTCCTCGCCAGGTTCGCTAGAACCCCCATTTTCATACTACTGCATGTATTAACGAAACATATTTGCAACATGTTTCGTCGAAACCAGGTAATCAATTTCAACTGCATTTTGTATGCTGGCAGTAGATATTACACCTGAAATATAAAATTAATGTGGTGTGATGTTTTTATTGGTTGGCACATGTTGTTTCTTAGTAATTATATTGCTTGGTAAGTTTTATTCTTTCCTTTTAAAGAACAGCTTTTCGTTCCTGGTTTTCACTGCCATCTATCAGACAATGTTTGAAGTCATTAAAATATATTTGGTCTTTCCAATATGGCAGTCACTATTAAATAGTTCAAATGTGTCAAGATGAAAAAATAAAATTAAAGGACTGGTTTCTTTTAAGTGAAATATCGGACAGAAAATTCTGTAAGTTGTAAATAAAAATAGTCTTTTGTTAGTAATATTGTAAACATAAATANATAAAAATTGTCTTTTGTTAGTAATATTGTAAACATAAATAATGACTTTTCAGTCGGCACTTTTTTTTGCACATATTGTTATAATTAATGATAGCGATAATATTGTCAGTCTGGTTATTTCATCTACAGCGCATATTTTCTTAATTGAATAATAATATTTCTTATGAAATTATTTGTGATGTCTTATATTCTTTACGCTGCACGATAATCGCCTTGTCGATCTATGCAATGTTGTAAGTGGCAAGCACATACATGTTTATTTTTGGTGTTTATAAATGTTTCACTAATGCGATTTTCTAAATGTGATGATTCCGTCATTTTCGTTCTTCTTGGACATTTTTTCAGCCACGTAACATCTCAAATTCTCTGTTGTTTGACATTTTGCCATTTTCTACGATCTAATGGTTTTAAATTCGGAATCACTGCCTTCGGTGAGTAATACCTAGTATCGCGTAATTGTTTATGTATAAGTGTATAACCTTATTCTCCTATTTTACATAAAATTTCTTCAGTGCTATAAGTGCGGTCCACGACTTGAGGTGAACGCAGTTCTCGAGTTGATGGATGTCGGGTTGCTGGTCCTGGAACTTCTGAAAATGGAATTCTGATCTTGTGTAGCCTTTTCACCCGAGACAACACGGTCCGTTAACGAATTTGGCTCGACGTTTCTGCCAGTTCGCCAACGGACAAGCGAAACCCAACAGATATGATTTTACATTAATAAACATGCAAGTGCATGCTGCGATATTCTTTTAATGGACGTTTAAATTTTTTTTTTTTTAAAGCATACAAATTTTTTTAAATAGCATAAAAAAATCTAAGATCATGTAATGCATTATTATCAAAAATTCTGTAGATCCTGGGGCCCCGTTCAAATAACCAACTGATTATGAAAGTATTTTATATAATTCCAATTATTTTCAAAAAAATCATTTTACTTAAAAAAAAAATTGGAGTATTGTATTCAAAGATATTTTATTATTGTCCTTACATCACTATATTTCTGAAAAGAGATTACATGTGCACTGAGCTGAGAATGTTATTTTATAAGGTAATTAATTAAAGAAATTTTCCTGAACTGAGACCCTTCTTAATTTTTTATTATTTAATTATTATACCCTGTTGCAATCATTCTTGAGCTATTGCATCAAAGATATTGCGAGGAAGCCAGCAATCATTTGGCTTAACATACGTTTCTTTAAATTGTCTTTGCTGAAAAAAATTTATTAAGAAATACGCATCTAGGTAACCATGGGTTTACGCCAAGGGCCTCACCCTGCTGGCGGCAATTAGGCTGTGGAAGTGCATTCGAAATAAAGTTGGAATTGATTACATTATTTTGACGATAATGTATGCTAAGCTAAGATACCTCTGTGAACACCATTTTGAAAATAAGTGTCTGACATACTTAAAAATACAAGTTAGCATTATATGTGGCAGTACTTCTTGTTTACCAAATTTGGTAGGAATCGGTTCATTGCTTACCGAGATATGATATAAATACTTTATTTATTCAAGTGGTGCTATCTTACTAAATGCCTGACAAAAGTGGCTATGTGTTGGCATATATGAAGTATCTACTGAGCATAGGTCAAATGACTTACAGTATGTGTAACAAGCATGTACTTGTGTGATGTTTAGCTTGATACCAAAGTACAACCATTACAACGCGAAATGATAGCGTCTCTAAAAATGTGAATAATCCACTTTCAATTGTGGCTTCAGATGTAAATAAAACTTTTTCGATACTTGCTCTACTCAAGCTTTCAAAACAACTTGATTCGTTATCACGACTAATGAAGTGCGGGCTTTGTATTCGGTGATACTTAGCGCCACCTGTTTTTCGTTTTTCGCGAAAAGATTTACGCGGAAGCTAGACCTCAATATCCTATGTACGAACTTGCAGCCTTCCTTTGGCTACTGGCCGCTTGTCTTTGTGTGAAGGGAGAGTGTTACATGAGTAAGCCAACCAGAATTAGGTGAGTGAGTGAAGAGATTCAGGCGGCTCTTAAAAACGAGTTTTTGAGAGCCGATGAGGGTGAAGAGAGGTGAGCATGAAGCAGCGCCGGAATGAAAGATCGGGGAGGGGGATAACCCCGAGAAAACCCGCCTTCCAGCGGCATCGTCCGGCACGATTCCCACATGCGAAAATCCGGAGAGACCCGCCTGGGAACTGAACCCAATTCGCCTAGGTGGGGGAGGGGAGTAAGTTAATCACTACACCACCACTGCCTGCCATCAGAATTAAGTTTCTCCGATACTGACCGTTCGTGATTCGTGGGTAGACAGATAAGATGCGTAAAAGTTAAAATGCTCCAATCACGAATGTTCTGAACTAAATTGTTTTGGAACGCAACTTGTCTTGAAATCTTTTCGTGATAGTAAAAGATTTAAAAAATTCCGTGAAATCGTACGGAGGCATGTTAGACTTCAAACATGTATAATTCAGTGGTTTGGTATATGAATGGGGCAAAGTTGTCACGTCACACCCTAGTCAACTATAGGCCAGTGATAAACAGTAAGAGTTATCGCGACTACATCACGTAATAGGACCTACATAGACAAAAATAACAAAAGTCAATTTTCACTATGGTGGCAGCACCCAGAGAATAAACGGTTCTGTTCTCAGTATGACGGGTACTGAGAAAAGCTGACGCCTAGTGAATCTGCAAGAGTTACGCTTCTCTAGAGATATCAAACCATTCATATCCAGGGTACACTCTTGTATAGTCTATATAGGTTATTCACGCGGAAACTTGTGTGCACAATGTGTATTCTTCTGCAAATACTTAGAATTATTACTGGCGAGAGCCTGATCACTTTATTTATACGTCGGTAAAATGAAATTGCGAAATAATTAAAAAAGTGACTGTTTTAGAAATTTGCTAATTATTTCAAAATAGAATTTCAAAATAGAAAGCAAAATAAATAATTTCAGTATTCTCAAATGTTTCATTCTTACCTTTGATTCAACGTTAAGAGTCGGAACTATTTTCTCTCTGTCGTTACCAACTTTACCGGGCGCAAGCCAGTCAGTGTGAGCGGTAAAAGTATATGCAGATAGTGGCAGTAAAGTTATTCATAGGTAGGGGCACATGTTTTTTCGCGAAAAGATTTCAGGACAAGTTGTGTTCTAAACACATTAGTTCAAAACCTATCGTGATTGGATTATTTTTAATTTGTTAAGCGTGTATTCTGTCTGCCCGCGAATCTTGGACGGTTTGTATTGCAGAAACTTAATTCTGATTGGCATACTCATGTAACATACTCTTTTCACACAAAGACGAGCGGCCAATAGCAAGAGGAACGCTCCAAGTGTGTACATAGGATATTAAAGTCTAGCCTCTGAGTAAAACTTTTCTCGAAACACAGGTGGCACTATTCATAGGGCGACCCAATTTTCGCGAAAAGAATTCCAGTCAAATTGTATTTCAATTCTCTTGAACTCAGATCCAATTTCGCGATTGGATGGTTTCAACTGCTGCTCGTCTCAGGTGCCTGTCTGCGAATCACAGACGTTCAGTACCGGAGTAACGTGATTCTCATTGGCCCACTCAAATACCACATCGTCTTTGACGAAGGCCCGCAGCCAATAATGGAAGGAAACCTGCAGGTGTGCAAGTAGGACATTGAAATTCGAACCTCCGTGGAATTCTTTTCTTGAAAGTTAGAGACGTGCAAAATTCGCGTAATTATTTGGGGACACGTTAAACTTCAAACACGTGTGCCTTTGCAATACATTGGTTACTGGGCCATACTTTATGCGACACGCCCCGGTAACTCTGCGCCAATAAACGAAAGCTTCGCAATTGTGTGCCCCAATCACGTGCAGTTCAGTCAGAAAGCGAGTGAATTGACATTTATCCAGCAGCCAATTGGTCAACGACATCGTCTCTAGTGCATACAAGACTGTGAAGTTCAGCCTGGTGCCAAATAATAACGCGAATTTCGCATGTCCCTATACTCTAAGAAATCTGTTGTAGTTTTACCATATTAGTGTATACGTACAGTCACAAAACGCGAATTTTTAATTATTTTTTCCATACATTCATGGTAACGTTCCTACAGTTGCTAAGATAAGAGTCAAATGCGTACGGAAGTTCCCAACTTTTTGTAGTAGTGGTTAACATTTCAATATTTTCAGCCTGATGCGTAGTACTATTTCCATACACTTTATACGTTAAAAACTTCCATTACAATTTAGGAAGTTCACCAAAAAAAGATTTACAGTGTACTTATAGTCCAATGATCGTACCTGTAACTCATTCGTAAACCTTGCCATTTGCCTGTGTCATGAGTGGTTCATTTTACTATAGCAAAACAACAAATATCCAGCTCATTCGTTGTGGCAACAAAACACGTTCGCTGTCTGCTTAATTTCGTAAGCAAATATTTTTTCACTGATTTCCAGGACTTGTAACCATAAATTAAATTAGGTCTGTCAGGATGAATAAGAATTATTAATGTTCTATGAATCAGTTATCCACCTCAAAAGAATATCGAGTACTAAAGCCTGTGTGCAAACTGTACAATGTTTCGTACTAGCTCTGGCGGAAAATTCAACGAGACTTGCTGTCCGAGACAGCATGCAAGCAGGCGTGGAAGGCGTCACGCAATGTAGTCTGGACCAATGGCACACATTCAGCATTAGGGCGTCTTAATTCTACGTGACCACATCGTCGAAATCTCAAAATATTGTTACTTTTATATTATGCCATCTCCGCTGTTTATTTCACTCTTGTATGTCCGAAACAAGTATGGTGGCTATTTGGGAATTTGGTAATTTAGTATTTTAGTTAGTTTTGTTATTCACTAAAAACTAGAAACCTGAAAAATTCGTGAGTTCAATGACCTGCAGGCTAGACTCTACAGCCTTATGTTCAAATATGCCGATATTAGCTGCACATTGGTTGTCTGCTGTCGCAGTGGAAGGCGACGATTGGGCCAGCGTTCTCCAGGAGGTGTCAAACACCGAGTGGACCAATGGCTAAAGTTATATAAGCACACGTGTTTTGGATTGTAGCTTGTCTCAAAATTAATGCGCGAATTCGTCTACCCATCACATGTTTCTTTTTAGGTAACATATCATTTAGTCAATTCTGTTTATATGAATATTTTTAACACTTCGAACGCTGTCGACGTAAAGTTTACGTTGCAGTGTAACTTCACCAAAACTTACGGCGACTTAATATCACCTCACCATTTTCATCGTGAATATTACGGCAAAAACCACACAACTCTGTCGAAATCAGCAAGGTCACGTGATGTCTACATCAGTCAAGAGAGTTACGGCTCCCGCCTACCTGGAGTTTTTCCCGCGTTTGAGACTCAGAAGCGCGGGAGCGACAAGGGCGACAATGCCACGCGCATCAAGTGCACCATCGCCGCTAAGCGCAAGGTTTTGAACTGGCGTGCAGTGTTCTAGTCGCACTGCGTGTATCTACGGAACTTTCAGCGGCGACCCTGTTATTGCATTGGCGGAAAGTCTGTTGGTCGGTTTAGTACAGGACCCTTGAGAATCTTATGTGCGTATTTTGAGATACAGCGCTTTGAAAAGGCCGTTTTGAAGTACTCTGAAATTGTTTTTCTAACGTGTGTGACGTCTTGAAAGCACTTAACAGCCCTCGTCTGAAGTGTGTGTTCATTTCGTAGATCAGCACATTGGACGCACGTTTAATATTTCCGCAGATAAACGGGAATTACCAACACTCTGCAACGCAGTTCAAGCACCAGGTGGGCGGAAGCATGAACCCTTTCAGACCGACACTAGTATACGGTTTTACGCGTTGCAAACAAAAATAAAATTATACGTGCTGTACTTAAGTCAACAAAACACTTGTTTTGTTGTCACAGCCAATGAACTGTAGGTATAAGTTCTGCTACAGATATATGAACGGTATGAACCAATAATGACCTAGACCAGTAGTGCGGTTTGAGAATAATTAACCCACAGTTACCACCATTGGCAACTGAGCTTTGCAGTGTGTAGCACAGACAGAAAATTACCTGCACGTCCATAATGTGCACAATTGTGTACACTGTGTCTGAATGTGTATAAGCCTCGCTGCGAACAGGAGCGGTCGAGTAAGACTTTCCTTTGCCGCGAGAATGGAGTGGAGAAGTGTCAACCAACCTTCCTGTTTCGTCTTGTACCGCAGTCCCCTCTCTAGCTCCGCGTTGGTTCCGACATCGCCTTGCGCCTGTCTTGCTCCTATCGCCCGCTTCTCTTCCTCTTGTTCCTCCTTGTTTTCTTTCGTTTTGCCGCGCGCCACAGGGACGCAGGCGGGGAAGGAGAAAGGCTTGAAGCGAGAGACGGAGATGCCCGGAGAGACAAAGAGAGGGAAAGGTCTGCCGGCCTCCCAGCCAAGAACCCGTTCATGAATTATGTATAGCAGGCATCCTCAACTCTTAACACTAGAACTAGCTTTTGTTCCGTGACCTTCGGAACTATATTTTCTGTGTCTGTAATCTCTCTCCCTTTTCTGTCCAGCTCCCCTTCACTGTCCTTGCCGGTCCTTCGTTATCATAAGGAAGATTTCCTCCGCGGATAGCTATTTACAGCGTTCACATCAGGAGGAAGAAATAAATAGCGCCTTGTTTAGAAGAAACGGATTTTTTTGTTTTTTGTTTTAAAGATGATTCCTTGAATAAATTAGCACTAAATTTCACGAGGCAAGTTAAAAAAAACTTCGGTATCTGTTAAAGAAGGATTATTAGTGTACTACACCCACGAAAATATATAATAACGGAGTTTAATAATGGTAGATAACAAAAAAAAATATTTTTTTTAATTTTTTAAATTTTTAAGTCATGTCATTTTTTTCAATAAAAAAAAATTTTGTTGTTTAACATGATTTCACAATCACATTTAAAATGCAGTTTTACAACTTTTGGGAAACATAAATTTTAATAAATGCTGGCCGCAGGGCAGTTCATTTTTTCTAAGTAAGTTTATAATATTTATTTGTTCCACAAATAAGATTATTGTGATTTCGGCATATGAATATACTAAAATTCAACTACTCTAAACACGTATACCGTCAAAAAAGTAATCATTTGATTTAAAAAATAATTTTTTATAAATACGCTTGGAGCCAGAAAACTGAGATCCTATTCTTCAAAATTTGTAGTTGTACTTCATATCACAAGTAATCTCTTGGTAAACACTTGGGGCCCTATTCATAATCAGATCGCAGTCCTGCGATGTTCCAGAGATCATCTTTCTGAAAGTTGGTCTGAGGTTACTACGTACTATGGGTAGACTAACTGTGCCGTATTCATAAACTCTGACTAGAGTATAACTATGTTTAGTAGATGGATCATCGAAATCTCATCTCAAAGAAATAACATAATAGCTTTACTACGAATTAAAAGTCACATTTTAGACGACACACACGTTACAAGCAGCTTCTGTCAGTTCAGGGATTGTTCCTTTGCCTAATGACCGAATTCCCCATAAATAGCAACCTATTTGATGCTTGATTAATAATTTAATAGCCAGTATTGTTTTTAATTGGTTAACTCAGGATGGGAATCAGAAACAATTGAAACACTAGCGAGAGAATGTCAAATGCACGCGTGCCTTGCCCACGACTCGAACCCAGAACTCCTCGTACCATAAGCTTGCGTGCAACCAACTGTAAAACAGAGGTAGGATACGGAGCAACAACTTCGGTTGAACCCTGAAATATCTGCAGGGTAGTGTTGTAAGTTGTGTTAGGTTAATACGGTGGATATAGCAACTTCAAATAATTTTCGCTGCTTTCAAAAGAATGAAACTCGGTGTAAATTTGAAAGTTACTTGACTGAACTTAATTAATCAGTAGGTGACTTATATGCGTAGGACTATTTGAGCTTAGAAAGCTGTTGATTCTAAAGAAAGTGGTAAAATGTAATTTTTTTGTTAAAGTAG
This sequence comes from Clitarchus hookeri, assembly GCA_002778355.1. Classification (NCBI taxonomy): domain Eukaryota; kingdom Metazoa; phylum Arthropoda; class Insecta; order Phasmatodea; family Phasmatidae; genus Clitarchus; species Clitarchus hookeri. The sequence goes on from NQII01000728.1 coordinate 675,881, forward strand.
GCTGCAAATAACTTACTATAAAGTCATAACAAGAATCATGGAAACCTTACAACTAGAAAACAACTGAATTGGCATAAAGACAATCATTTTCTTAAATATGTAGTAAGGAACACGTGTATTCCACTAGAGGAATTACCTTTCAATGTTTTGATATTTTATACTTTACATACTGAAATTTAAAATTTTTCTGAGCTGACTGTGTTTTTGCAGTAAAGCCACTGAGTAATAATAGAGCCAGTAATATATAACAAAAATAATAAACGTCTTGACGATGACAATACAGAAAATGTAACTTTCAGTCTTAGTAATACACTTCAAAAATATAAATATGAAATAAAACGAGTTCCTTTCTAGTAGATGAGTCAGAGTACGCATTTCTGCCGAACAAAAAAGGGAAACATTTAAAACCAGGCAAAATTTAAATGGCACATTAAAACTGACTTTTAAAATACGAATCCTAACCAAAAGTACGAGTACACAGTGTCACAAGAAAAAATATATTCCAAAACTCGGTTTACTTTTCAATTACGTATTTATTACAACTTTTATATTTTTTGCACCTGTTCCGAAACGCCAAAACGCAACATTATGTATAACAAGCATTTCACGCTGTCATTAATATTAAAGTACCATGTTTGTCTGATGAAATGAAACGTACACGTGCCCACATATGAATAACACTAAACAAATACACCTTTGCAGTCTGTATGAATTAAATTCACTGAGTGAAAGTTGTGCTGCTAAGGCTATTTGTAAAATAAATAACACTAAAATGTATTATTAAATTGCAGATAGCAAATATAACGAAATTATGGTTATGTTTCGTAGATTTTACACATGTTTACATTAATATAGTACCAGTGCTCACATAGTGTACGAAATAATATGGACGTCTATTAAATTAAAACAAAATACATGAAAAATTAGTTTGGCAAAAATATAAAATGTAGCATTAATTAGCTCGATATTTTGCAGATTTTAGAATGTTTTATTTCTATTAACCTTTTATTATAACAATGGCTATAACATTTGCGACAGTTTTAGTACAAAATACAAGAAAACATGTTGGGCGTCACTTATTAAAGTTACCAGATTATCCAAATTTCGGCCGTGTTCGAGTGGTTTAATTCGTCATTTACTTATTTGTGATTTAGTACGTTTCTGTTCAGATTCCATCAGTAGTCTTTGCTTCACCATTTGTAAAAACGCGTTGCATGTTAATATCTTGTGCCAGTACACAAATAATTTAAAACGAACAACAATTTTTAAAGCTTGTATTTAGATAGAATATTTTTAAAATTTCTGGCAGCACATTAAAACTGACTTTCTCACACATTTTCAAAATCCAAAATTTTACAATAATAAAAGTTTGGGAAAGAAATTTCAAACGTAAGATATAATTCATGAAATTGCTCAGACGAATTGATTATAATAAAAACATGATCACCAATTATACTTGAATACAATCAATTGCAAATATTTAAAATGTACAAAATACAAAATACGTTGACTAGAGTATTAATTTTGAACAATTAGAAAAAAATAAGGGCAGCCTTAAAAGCTCAGAAAAGCCTCCTTTCGTGAGACAAACACATTAAATCCTTTAATAAAATTTACATAAAAATGAAATTATCGGCGGAGGCAGTCAAATGAACCATCAAGGTTCCAGCGATTTAAATAGAAAAATAACTAATACATTTTAAATTAATTGATTAATTACGACCAATGCGTAAGTCGTGGACGCAAAGTCTATTGAAAAAACTGGAAAAATACTTGGGCAGGAAACACCAAACACTACACGTTAAAAAAACTGGAAAACACAGCAAAGCTAGAGTTTTAGAATAAACCGAAACCACAATTTTGAAAAAACACTTACTCATTGCATGCCGAAACCATACACAAACTACGCCATACAATATTAAAACATTCCAATTGACACAACTAATAGAATGCCAGCGACCACGACTCAACTTTTCACGTTGCTCAACCGCATCGGCTTCTCAGGCAACGAAGTATATTAAAAAGTGCACATGGCGTCGAGGCAGAGAGGGATTGGGCTGCCATGGCCAGATTTTGGACATTAAAACCTCCCTAAGTGTACTTATAGCTAAATTACTATACTTAGAAGAGAAAGGGGAAAACCGGCATAGTCACCGCAAAAACCCTTTCGACAGGAAATAATTTAAAAATTGCTGCCTGCATTTTCAGATTTAACAGAAAAATGCTACAGGGGACAGATGGGTGGGAACCATGCTCTTTATTAGTGGGTAGAGGAAGAACACTAGTAGAGAGGGGGCAGGTCATCATTTGTCGAGTGGCGCTGTCTTTAACCAGAGTAATGTTTTCTCATCACTCTGGTGATGGGGAGTAGCGCAATTGTGGGAGGGGGGGCTCCCCCCTCCCCCGATAAATAGACTGTGCGCAAGCAGAGCAAACACTTGTATTAACTTGCCCCTTTAACAAAAAAAAAAATGGTGACGCGCAGAAGGAGAGGGAGGAAGAAGAGAGGAGGCAAAAGGAGGGGAGCCGAGCGGGGCATAGAGCAAGCCACCTCGCAGAGTCGAAACGTCTAGCGCAACGAGCCTTGGATTCGCAAACTAGAGAATTAAAAAATTAACATAGTTAAGAAAATGTAATGCTTATAAATAAATGTAACTTATATTATTTCTGGAGTACTAATATTGTTCCTATACATACATAAAGTAAATTTATACATTTATAACTACACGAGGAAATAAAGTAATCATTGAAACCACTTGACCATTTACTTAACCAAATATTACAATTCGAATACCACCTTATTATGCGCATAAATTACGAGCACGCACACCATATTATGGGAATTTTCTTTCTTTCAGGTGTTTCCTCATGCTAGGCGCAGACGTCCCGATGTAGACAAATGTTTTTTAACGCGCAATAAACTAAGAAAAAAAGTACTCTGTAAGTTTGAGAAATGGAAAACAATTTTCTCTACTGCCTATACTTATTGTAGCGTTTCGAGAGCATTATGTTATTTACGCACAGTTCGCAGACAAGAAACTAAATAAACGGGAATTTTAGCGAGTACGTGGCAGCGCAGGTAACGGTACTAATTCTAGGAATGTGGACCGTGCGAATTAAGTTTCCATTTCAGGTGTTCCAAAAGAGGAAATTTATGGTGTGAAAATCGCGAATGTTCAGTGTCGGAGTTACTTAGTCCTGAGTGGCTTGGTCAAAGACGGACACGGCACCAGAAGCCAATGGAGGTGTTACAACAGCTGAGGTGTGTATATAGTATTGGAGTCTACTGTGTGCTCCGATTTTTACGCGAAAAGTCAGTGGCCCTACTCATAACAAATGGCACTTTCGAACCTATATAAAAGGTTTCAGTAGATCCTCGGCGCCAGAAGCAACCAATTATAAAACAGTTGCTGTGTCAACAGCAACCAATAGCATTGCCAGGGTGAAGTCGCTTTCCGTATAGGTGCTAGCTTCTGGCCTTGCGACAGCACCGACCATGATTTCACCTATTCTGCAAATGTCAGACGTGAACGAATACACTCGGGATAATATGTCAAGGGGTTAACCCGTAGAGTCAAGAAGCTTCTCCTACTCAGCCAGTCTCTATGCACACGAGAAGAAACTATTGGGGAGCGAAGAAGTAACGTAAAAGTGGAATTAATTTTTTCTGGCCGTTGCAATTAACGAGTACCTCAATTAAGTTACAACTTATTTGGAAAAAAAATGTAACTAGTTACGACAAAAGTTGCTTTAACCCTTTCAGTCCCACTTTAATTTACGGTTCCAGGTGTTGCAAACAAAAAATGTTATGATGCGTGCCGTACTTTAGTCGACACAAAACTTGATTCGATGTCACATCCAATGACCTGTAGGGTGTAGATATGTTCGGCTACAGTAAAATGAACAAGCTATGACCTAGACAAGTAACGTGGTTTGCGAATCATTTACCCACAGGTAAAATCTTCGGTCATTGAACTTCGCAGTGTGCGGTGCTGACCAAAAATAACCAACTCATGTGTAAATTACACAATTGTGTTTCATGTGACTCATCAGTCAGAACTAGGTAACTCCTTACTATCGTTAAGTTAGACTTAAATCATGTAAGTTTACATAGCCTACGCAGTAAAGAATTTCTGTGCTCGTTACTATTATTCGGAAACTATTTGCCAAAGATCTTCTTAGCTATAATATCGTGCATTTACAACACGTTATTTTAGAAAACATACAAAACTGTTTATGTGGCTCAATATGTTTGGCAAACTCGAAGTCTACATCACTTGCTGGTTAGATCTCGAAATTAGTTCCACACCTTCCCTGCTAAGATTTCGAGAAACTTAGACTTCACTGTTTGTGGTGTTACAAAAAATCTTTGGCAACCAGTTGCCGAAGAATTCCTTCTACAAATACTGACAGTGTGTCGTAGCAACAAGGAAACCGAAGGACGACAGAAAGGAGTTTGTCTAACGACGTTACCGCGACGACGCGGCGACAGCGTGTTCCGACACGAGACCCGGAGAGATGACCAGTGCGCGAGTGTTGTCGACGCGAGGGAGCGTCGAAGAGGAGCGCACAGCTGCGCGCAGTCCAAGGTCACGAGGCGACGGAGCGACACGAGCGGCGCCAACACGCATGCGCGGCCACCGCCTCCATCGCTCCTGCGCGCGCAGTGTTTCCGCCGTGGTCCACCGCAGCGCACGTGTGCAACGTAGGTCTGCGACAGCGGGACTTCGTTACAAGCGACGAAAGCCCACAGATTAAACTACGCCCGCATGTTTGTACATTTTTATCTTGCCGCTTAAGGAAACTGCACAAGCAAGCTTCAAAAATTCGCTGTTTGACCATTTCCACGTGTTTTTTTTTTCTCCATGACTATACTTGATATGTTAAAAGTTAAAACACAGAGGCTAAGTTAGAAATAATTTTTTTTTTTTTTTTTACCTTTTCTGGCAAAAAATTTGTATTTCCAGAAAATGCGCAAACGATTCCACAGAAAATGNCGTGGCGTTACGCAACATCTGAATTTGATTGGAAAGAGAGGGGCCCGTCGTTCTCGAAAATTCTTAGTCACGCTGAGCAAGGAAGACTTAGATAGCACCGGAATATTTATACACCAAAATAATAATTCATCCAAAGTTTCCCGTGCGACAAGGAAAACTGTTTCTTTGAGCCTGTTTTGTTCACGGTAACACAATATTGCTTTAATTCAAAGAGAAAGTTACAGAAACATAGTTTTGTTATATTGATAAATGTTTTCTTCGCTCGTTTATGTGTTATAGCAAAATAACCCTCTTTTGTAGGCAAGAAATAAACGTTCTCTGAGCTGCTTTTTTTTTCTAAGTAAAGAAAAATTACTCCGTACCAAAAGGTAACGGTTTGGCGATATTAAAAGTTTTCTGTCGTACATTGTAGTTTTCTGTACGTAACTGGTGGTCTCATTGGACTGTATATATGTCAGGGCGTTACACCCATACAGTTCCTATTATAAAATGAATTGTTGCAAAGAGTAAAATGATGTATTTATCAGTAACTGAAACGATTGAAATAATTATTTTACGGCTAAATATTTTTATGTGTAGCTACGATTGCTGAACAAATAACTGGCGACAGCATCCTAGCTGAAGCCAGTCAGGTCAGAAATTAGACTATTACACACCTGCAAAATAAGNACAAATAACTGGCGACAGCATCCTAGCTGAAGCCAGTCAGGTCAGAAATTAGACTATTACACACCTGCAAAATAAGTTTTATTATTTGGCGACACGCTATACTTAGAAACACTAGAACACTGAGAAATACGTTGAGCCAACGTATTTTCTATNTTTTATTATTTGGCGACACGCTATACTTAGAAACACTAGAACACTGAGAAATACGTTGAGCCAACGTATTTTCTATGAAACTACTAGGTTTTTGTCCTTTTATGATTGAATGGTCGTGATTTTGACTCGGCGAAGTTCTTGGAGACCAAAAACAAACGATTTGGTTTAAAGTATCAGAATCGTCATTGGACCAATGAGATGGGATAGTAGTTAAACACATGCATGGCAACCAATACCGAAAGAAACCCTGTGGCACATGCGCATAGTAAGTTGAATACTAGGAAATAGTCAACTTTTCCCACAATAAACCATTGCTAGAGACCTGAAAAGTTACGCGAGTTCATTGACCTGCAGGCTAGAATCTACAGGATCATGTACAAATATGCCAATATTAACTGCACATTGGTTGTCTGCTGTCACAGTGGAAGGCGACGATTGAGCCAGCGTTCTCTAGGAAGTGTCAAACACAGTGTGGACCAATGGCTTAATATTTGCTAAACACACGTANACGATTGAGCCAGCGTTCTCTAGGAAGTGTCAAACACAGTGTGGACCAATGGCTTAATATTTGCTAAACACACGTATTTTGAATTCTAGCTTGTCTCAAGATTAATACGCGAATTATTTAGGTCTCTAACAATTGCCTCTAGTTACACTTGAAGCGCGCGTACCATTGTAAAACGTTTTTTCATTGGCCCACACATAGTTTGGCACGGTATATGTAACTCTGCGCCTATAAAGGAACACTTCACCACTGTGCGCGCTAATGAACTGCAGTGCAGTCAGGAGGGGAGTGGCTTCGCATCTAGGCAGCTGCCGACGGAGAAACGTCTCCGGCTCCATTATACCTATACGTGACTTTTCGCGTAAAAATCGGAGCACACAGTAGACTCCAATACTATATACACACCTCAGCTGTTGTCATACCTCCATTGGCAGCTGGTCCCGTGTCCGTCTCTGACCAAGCCACTCAGGACTAAGTAACTCCGACACTGAACATTCGTGATTCGTGCGCAAACAGTTAACACGAGCCAGAACATTTTTTAGCCAATCAAAGAAGCTGGACGACCCTACAGTGATTTGGACTGTATCTTGTCTCGTAATCTTTACGCGAAATATCACTGCCCCTACCTACACAGTATTGTGAAGTGAAGCGTGATGACAAAGCATGCAGATCTCTTACAAATTACTGAACAACGAAAAACGAAATGAACAGTTCGAACACTGTCTCGGATACTACTGCCCTGGCTGTGCATCCGGCCTAAAAAAAAAAAATGCTTGGCTGCAATCACGATGACGCTACAATAACGCGTTACAATACGTCGTAAATCCGCGAAGAGTAATGTGTGACTAGAATCGACGCTGAACGTTACCACGACGTAACGCAACGCGTTAAAAGTTGGCCAACATACAAGTCTTTGCTTTTGATGTTTAACGCCAGCCAATCAGAATTCAAGACGTTATAGACAAGCAACAATAAGTAGTACATACGTCCGGCAATAAATGCACCCAACGTTGCCGTACATTTTTATTCTGTTCTGAAGCATTTAAAAATAATTTACCGTCACTCTGAAGGCTGCGAATCCGTTTTTTTTACAGAAGGAATTTTAAAATAACTAACACAATTTAAAATATTCGTCTATATAAACATAACTTCCTTTTATTTTTATACATGTTAACGACAATTGCAGACAAGTCAGTTTTCGCATGGTTACGTTTAGCGTCAAGTCGGTTGTAGACAAGGCTTAATGGCCGATTAATATTGTAGATAACATGAGGCTCGTTGGGCTAATTTTACGTTGTCGTTAAGTTAATGTGTAGATCGCGCAGCAGTGTATTCACATTGAATTAAGTGTGAAATAAAGTTAATTTTTCCATGCGAGAAGTTCACTCAAATTTACGCAGAAAAGTTGTGTTGTTGTGCCAGCAGCACAACAGAAATATACTGTTATCTGTGAATCGTCAGTAACTAATGTTGCTGTTAATGTCATACACTCTTAAGCTATTAATGTTAACACCTTAACGTATTATCCCGAGTCTACTCGTTCACGTCTGACGTGTTGCAAAATATGTAAAATCGTGATGAGCGCTGTACAAGGTCAGAAGTTAGCACAAACACTGACAGCGTATTTTTACTGGTTAATGCTATTAGTTGCTGCTAGCACACCAGGATTTCATTATTTGTTGTTGCTGTTTTCATAAACCAACATACACCCTTCCTGTAGGTTCCGTCAAGTAAATTATTACAAGGAATTTGCAAGTACTTGTCACACCAATAATTCCCTCTTTTGCAACACCTGGAATGAAAAATTAATGCTTAAGTTAAGGGGATTGTGTAGTATTAAGTTCTTTTGTAACAACGTTACCTCCTTGTGGTGTTTATGTTGCTGCAAAACCATTTTTGTGTTGAATTGATGTTAACATTTGTGATACAATATTTTTTTCCTTTAAAAAAAAATTTCCTATGTAAAATAAAGCAAGTTCAATTATTTTGCNAACATTTGTGATACAATATTTTTTTCCTTTAAAAAAAAATTTCCTATGTAAAATAAAGCAAGTTCAATTATTTTGCCACAAAAATAAATATTAAAACGAAGAAAGAAATTACGGATGGAAGGTGAGTCGTAGCCGCGCCTTGAGAGCTTTAAGTTCTCCGCTTTACGAAACCTAACGTCATTTCAACTGCTCTATTCTAATCAGTCTGTGTTTCATATTGTGGGTATTCAAAATAATGTAACGGCAATCTGCAGTTCTCTTTCGTTATGTGGAAATACTTTATGCTCTAGAATTATAAGGGTATTTGGCACATGTAAACTACTTTGCAAAGCGTGAGACTTTTTTTTTTTACATGACCAGTCATAGGTTAACACCACGCGTGTGTGNCATGTAAACTACTTTGCAAAGCGTGAGACTTTTTTTTTTTACATGACCAGTCATAGGTTAACACCACGCGTGTGTGAATTTCCACCCCTACAATTGTACTCTTTCTGGGAAATGCAGAGGTGTAAGCATCCATTGCTTTTACTGATTTTCCTAATATTTTTATTTTGGCCTATGGCTTCCTGTTGTTGGACCACATTATTTCTACATTAGTAGTTAATTTATTACATGCATCTCACCACGTAAGTGGCTTGTCATTTCTATCTATTACCTGGTACCGAGGTTCGTAGAACCTTGTCACATGTCTCCTTCATTAATCTTGTTAGGTCTTCTGTTATCTACGGTGTAGATCTTCCGAAGTTTCAGCTCTGTATTTCTGGAGTTTTTCCATTAGCACTTCATCAAATCTTCTCCAATTCGCATCATTGTGTACGTACCTTGACGTAGGAGTTTCTTCGTTTTTTCTTCTTCCACGATTTTATTTTACCTCAAAAATAATTAATCAATGATCGCTGGTTGGGTCTTTTGTAACAGTCCAAAAGTCAACAAGTTTGGCTGCCTTCCTGGTTACAACAGTAACGTACAGCATAGATTCTGTNCTTTTGTAACAGTCCAAAAGTCAACAAGTTTGGCTGCCTTCCTGGTTACAACAGTAACGTACAGCATAGATTCTGCGCCATGTGCAGGTGAAACACACCCTGGGTTGATTCTGGACATGAAAGTCGTTCGTTGGAAGGAAGCGATCAACCACCATGCCTAGGTCGTCCGTTTCTTCCGCATGCCATTCTCGCGGTTTTGTACAAACATCAGCTCCAATGACCAGCTTCTCCCTCCCTGGCACTTGTATCACTTCATTCCGAACATTGGGAGTAGGAGCTCATTGTGCATATTTCATTGGTACTTGCTCGTAGCTGGATGCAGACATGATGCTCATTATTTAATGAGCACGTACTCATTAGTCCGTAGTCAGGTGTTCGAATCCATATTACTTGTCCTGCAATCCCTATTATTCTACCTCACAAGGAGTATGGTTCTTACATGAGTATCACATCTAGGTTTCTCTCGTTGGCTATAGTTACTATATCTGCAGTAGCTACTGCAGAAATTGGCAAATTAATCTGTCTTGTTCTAAGATGTCTTCATATGTCTCCATAATTGGTCTTCTTCGATTCCATTGCAAATGCTTTATCATAGAAAGGACAGGACTTTGAGTCTACTCTGTGCTGGTTATTTTCTCTTTTGTCCGGTATGCAATTTGCACGTACTGTGATAAGCTACTACTATATATGTTAACAATTGTTAGATGGCACCTATAACCCAACAGATGGCCGTCTCTAATTTTAACAGTCTAGATGTAAGGATGCCCGATTTTCGCGAGAACAATCCCTGTCAANGCAATCCCTATTATTCTACCTCACAAGGAGTATGGTTCTTACATGAGTATCACATCTAGGTTTCTCTCGTTGGCTGTAGTTACTATATCTGCAGTAGCTACTGCAGAAAGTGGCAAATTAATCTGTCTTGTTCTAAGATGTCTTCATATGTCTCCATAATTGGTCTTCTTCGATTCCATTGCAAATGCTTTATCATAGAAAGGATAGGACATTGAGTCTACTCTGTGCTGGTGATTTTCTCTTTTGTCCGGTATGCAATTTGCACGTACTGTGATAAGCTACTACTATATATGCCAACAGATGGCCGTCTCTAATTTTAACAGTCTAGATGTAAGGATGCCCGATTTTCGCGAGAACAATCCCTGTCAANCCAACAGATGGCCGTCTCTAATTTTAACAGTCTAGATGTAAGGATGCCCGATTTTCGCGAGAACAATCCCTGTCAAGTTGTATTACAAAACACTCTGGCTGAGATCGACTAGAAGAATGGGTTAGTTTCAACTCCTGCGTGCCTTAGTTACCCGCCCGCGAATCACAGACGTTCACTGCCTGAGCAACCTAATTCCCATTGGCCCAGTCAACACAATAATATTGTCCAACGAAAGCATGCGGCCAATAACGCAATGATAATTGTAGGAGTGCATGTAGTATGTTGAAGTCTAGCCTAGGTGGAATTATTTTTCGTGAAAATCGGGCATGTCTATCTTCTAGATGGTTCCAAAACTGTTTTTTTTCCTCAGTGCAATTGCGTGCACCGGGTGTAAATCAGTGTGAATCGCGTGAAGTGGTCATCCCATGTTCACGTCACGAACGTTGTGCTACGGGCAGATGTGGAGCGCCGGCGTTTGAGGGGAGTGGGGTGGAAATAGTTGCGACTGATAATACCCGCTACCCGAAATAACTTCTTCCCTCCGTCCGGCGGCGCTTGACGGCAGTCGTCTCTCCCTCTCTCCCTCTCTCTCTCTCTCTCTCTCTTCCTCTACTCCTCTATCTCTTTTCTCTCTCCCCTTCCTTCAGCTGGCTCACCCCCTCCAGGCTTTGGCACTGTTCGGCAGACGCGTGCCACCAATGATATTTTCACGAGTTTTCCAAAAAATTCACCGATGCTCATGGGTCGAAGCTGATCCGCCAGTTTCACGCTGGTTGATTGTTGGGTCACGTTTGTTTCTCAAGAAAGAAAATCGAGCACCCAGAAGACGCCAATAATGCACGTTATCGAGACGATGGTCTATCACGGGAAAAGTTGACTGTTTGCTAGAATTCGATGTACGGTGTACACATGTCCAACAATTCTCTTTCCTTACTGGCTGTTATGCGTGCATGAATGTATCATCCCATTCAATTGGCCCAATGAGGAGTCTGATACTCTAAAGCAGGACATTTGCAGTTGGTCTGCGAGGAATTTTGCACTAGTAAAAAACTCGATCGTTGAATCATAAAAAAATTAACGAGCTAGAGTGTTGTCGAAGGTATGTTGGCTCTAAATTTTTCACAATTTTTCCAGTACCTGTATGCGAGTACGTAGAGGCTCTTTTTTTTCTGTTGCTTCCTGTCAAACAGGTTTGTTTATTTCAACAATATAAAGTGTACCCCGTGTAATGTAGTGCATGCAGCTGCACCGGCAATTCCTCTAGGTACATGATAACACTGGTNAATATAAAGTGTACCCCGTGTAATGTAGTGCATGCAGCTGCACCGGCAATTCCTCTAGGTACATGATAACACTGGTAGGGTTGAAAGAATCATTTTTGTGCAACTTTCGTCGCCATTTTGGTGCACGTTCATTGATATGCAGGGCCAGCTGTTTTTCGCGAAAAGATTAAAGCGGAGGCTATACTCCCATATCCTATGTGTACACTTGCAGCCTTCCTTTGCCTATTGCATGTCTTTGCGTGAAGAGGTTCTGTTACCTGAGTGAGCCAATCAGAATTAATTATCTCCCATACTGACCGTCCGTGATTCGCGAGCAGACAGATTAGAGGCGTAACAATTCAAATGATCAAATCATGAAAGTGGATGTGAACTAAAGAATTTTGGAACACAACTTGTCCTGAATATTTTAGTGAAATGCATGTGCTGCTAATGATATTATCGGTTAATGTGACTAAGTTTCTTTTTTACTAAACAACAAATGAATTTGTTATCTTATTATTATTATATCACTCTTTTACATTCATAGCCTGAATTCTACTCGTATATGTATGCATAGTTCAACATTCTCATCAAACGCTACCTTTCAACTTCATAAAAATTATTTTCATTAATTCTAGAAAAAACAGGCCTAATTTAAAATTTTTTAAAATAATCTTTTATAGAATTCACATTGATTTGTAGTATAATTCTCTGTATAAACACAAAACGTGGGATGTTAAAAGTAGGTACATTAAGTGTATCGCATTAAACAGACTTCATTCTGAGAGTTATTTTCTTAAACCTGCCTATCTCTGCCTACAAGAACATCCATGACTTTCATTCGTCATTAAAGTAGACATCTCCTCAAACAATCATTAAAAAAGTAATAAATCTAAAATCTGCGCCATTTTATTTGCACTGCATCACTTATAACTAGAGACATGAAGAATTCCCGGATTTTCGCAAGTAAGAATCGTGCCGGACGATGCTGCTGGTCAGCGGGTTTTCTCGGGTATCTCCCGTTTTCCCCGCCATTATATTCCGGCGCTGCTCCTCGATGTTAAGAGCCGCTCAAATCTATTCACCCACTCACTTATGTAGTGTGTTGTTAACACTTCGGACTATGTTCGCATTTAGAAGCAGTGAAGACAAACTAGAATTTTGTAAGTTATATCCATCAATAAATAAACGCTATTTGGGTTGGTGTTTTATTTCCCACTTACCACTTTCCAGTTGGTTCGCTCTACATTTAACACACCTACTCCACTGACTACAGTTTATTACTGGCTGGCTATCCACCTATTGCGTGCAGAATTGATAGTCTCTCAATCAAATATCCTTTCATACGTAACATATTATACCTACATTCTATCATGTTCATTTCAGCTGTTATTATACGTTTATTGATTTTATTCACGACAATTAATGTTGTGGCAGAGAAAGTTTCCTTCTTAGCGTAGTCCGAATTACATCAGCGCACAGTGTTCGAAGTGTTAAATGCTTTGAGAAAAACCAGGTCGTCAACTAAAATTTTCATTTCGAATGCTTGGAACTAAACACACCATTCTACTTTCAGGAAACTACATATTAATTCTCACTATTATGTCCAAAAATTAATTTAGCATTAGTGATACGAATAAAAAATACTTAGCTATAAAAGTACATTTAACATATTAACATTGGTCGCTTTTCTTTGGTGGGATCTCTTTAATTTTATGCCAAATGCCTGTTTGGCCAAATATCTGTTCTACCAAACGACTGTTCTGCCAAATGCCTGTCTGGCCAAACGCTTGTTCTGCCAAATGCCTGTTCTGCCTGTTCCACCAAATTGCTGTTCGGCCAAACATCCAAAGGTAGTTAGTGATAAAAGGATTTTAGAGGCGCAGAGGAATTTTATGCCAAACGCCTATTTAGCCACATAACTGTTCTAATTAATGCGTGTGGTGCGATTTAAGAAAGCAATTTTCGACCAAACGTCATTTCGGCCAAATAACCAGATTTCGCACAATTTTGTGTAAGGTCGTCCATAGCAGCCGTTATACCGGCTAGAATTTCACCCGTCATGGCATTTACTTCCCTCTACGGCCAGATTTCGTACCTGGTTTGGTAATAGGACACCTCCTATTTCTCGTGGTAGTTTTCATACCAGGTTTCGTACCCGGCCAATCACATCGCAGTTTCAGAACCTAGGGCGTTCCCCGTGGCTACTCCTTAAAATGAGTCGATGAAGAATCCTAAAAAGGACGCCCTCATATTGATTATACATTCTTGAGGTTGAAAATCTTTGAAACTGATTTAAAACTCAACGAAGGCGAATAATATTAGCGACGACAACTTTTAATTACTGTTTAAAACTGTCCTCAATACCTAAAAAATTACTTATGCTATGAAAAAATTAATTCTAGTGATTGTGTGCATATCCCGTATGAGTGGCGTGTGGTGCACTATTGCAAGGTAAGCTGGTGTTATATCTGTGCTGTACCCTGTTGCTTGCTAGTTTACACTTCCGCCGGTAAAATGTAGCTCGGCAGATGACGCCACAGAACGCGTGCAATAGGTCCCTTGCTGCTCGCTTGTGAGTGGTCGGAATGCATTCACTTTCCCTAGGCTGCACGGTGGATGGTGGCTCCTGCTGCGTGCACCGAGGATGTACAGCAGTGAGCAAGCACCAGCTTACCTTGCAACACTTCACCACACGCCACTGTTCCATACGTAATGATATCAAACTGAATATTAATTGGTAGTATGCTCTGACGGAAGGTCGGGAGTTCGCGCCTCGGTTCCCCCGCAATGGATTTTTCAGTTCACATGTCGCACACATGTGTACTGGGAATTTGTCATCAGGTCGGCCTAACTTGAGCTCGTAAAACGTCGAACACGCACTCTGACAAACGTCACACACGCTCTGTCCAACGGCAAATGTATCGGCCAATGTGTCAATAAAGTCTACTTAAAAAAAACGTACAGCGGTATAGTGACGGCGCTCGAAACAAAGTATGANCAGCGGTATAGTGACGGCGCTCGAAACAAAGTACTAGGCAGGGGCGTTGGTTGGAAACTGTGTCGAACACGTTTCTTTTTTTTTTTTTTCAATAAAATATTACATGCAGATAATAACTTGGTACAAACGGCTCAGAATTGTCGTCAATATTAGTAATAACACTCTAGTGACTTTACATTATAATTTTCAAGAGAATGAATGAAACTACACCGCGTAAGCAATGAAATTTATATAAACGCCAACAATAATATAGCGATTTTAAGATGTGCTAGTTAGTTTTTTTTAATATGCCTACGCAAGTCATTGACTGGTAGCAGTTCCACAAATGGTGTTCATATTTACTATATACCACACACTGCGCACTCACCGAGGGTGTCAAATGCTAGTACTCCAACTGCTGTCGTGTAATATGAATCTTCCATGGCGGCTCATATAGCGGCTGATGTACCGGCTCGTACACCAGGACTTGTAGTAGCTTGTACAAGACCAGGTATTGCAGCAGGAATCGTGTAGTGTTGGCCTCACGCACCTTCATAGTCCGTGTTTGTGTGGCCGCATTCACTGGAATCTCATTTCAGCGCTTCTATCTTCTACGGTTTTTCCAAGCACGAAGCTCCTATGGTGCACTGTCCTCATGAAATACCCCGGAAGTGCAGTATCAAGAGATTTGAAGGAAATAAAAGTTCCGCCTCACAAAGCACGGCGAGAGGTGAGATGGTTCGCTCGACTGCTGTCGACATTGATCGCGAGCTGAGCAGCAGACAAAGGGGCTCTGGAATGCGAGGCGCTAAATTGTCTCCGGAGGCCTTAAAGAAGCTGTGCTGTTCGCCCTCGTCGTCTCCGCGTGGATGCCGGCCAGAAGAGACGTTTTGGAGTTCCTCAGATGCCTCCGCTTCGCCGAGGGAGTGCCGTGAGCCGTGAAAGGGAACACAGGGCAGACTGCAACAATTAGCTGCGAGGAATTCAACTGAGAACACGCTCTGAAATCGAAAACAGTTTAAACTACACAAAATAAGCGAATTCGAACGCAGATCTGTTGAAACTGCTCTACAGTAAAATTCGAAAGCTTTAGGTTTGTAACAGATGTTGAAAATTAAAAATATTTTTGATAATTTCGGTACATAAGCTCTGTTTGGCAACAATGATATGAGCAAGCCACAACCTAGCACAGTAGCGCGGTTTATTACTCAGTTCTATTTCCACCTAAATGAAAGGGGTGCCACTCTATTTCAAAAGAAAGTAAGGGGAGGGTTGGATGTATTCACTAGAATTTCGAACTGTTAATGGAAAAATGAATTCGACTGCCCCAGTCGTTTCGTCAACTTGACTCGTGTGTGCAAACCACAGGTGTGACGGAAAACCCTGTTGATTGTGGATATTAATGCAGAACTACTGTTTAAATGACGACGGATGAAACCTTTCAAATCGTTTAAATAACAGCAACCTGCGTTATTACTGATGCCAGCCAGATTTCCGTGCTTGCAGATTGTTCATGAAAAAATTTCTGGCAGCTTGAAAATTCGATGCTAGATAAAATGTGCTAAAAAGAGAATGCGCGTGAAATCGAGCATAAACATTTAAATAAATGCTTTTAGGTGCTGTTACCAAACACGAAAATAATTGAGCCATTGTCAATTAAACAAGTCTTTATTTTACATCTCCAATTTTTTTTAAAACAAAAATAAAAAAACGTTTTGACAGTCTTAAGCCAAGAGAATATTTTATTTTTGAGCGATAAAAAATTGTGAATAGTGGAATAAAATCTGAATATATTTACATGCAATCGCAAAGTCTCTGACGAGACTCTTCAAACGGCGAAGAAAAATTGCCACATCGCAGACGTGCTTTATCGAGTGACTGTAAATGCGATTGCTGATCCACACTATGGAATTCGTCGTACAGGTCATTGAACTCTGGAAATACTCAATTGCATTGTATTGAAAAGGACTTGTTAACGTCCCCCAGTGTTATGCCTGAAGGCTTATTAAGGGGGGCTATAAACTAACTTATAAACAAACTTAAATTAACACCCATGCCTTAGCTGGGATTTGAACCCAGAACCTCCTGCACCCCAGACCGGCGGCGCACCAACTAGACGTACTCAAGCACTCAGCCGTTTATTCGCTGTGGGAAACGGACCTTGTGCCCGATTGGCTGGGTTGCTTTCTGGCAAGTTGACATCAAGTCGCTGATTGGTGGACGGCGTTCCGCCATGTTGCTGGCAAGTGAGACAATTTTGCTGACGCGCGACTCGAGTTCGCGATACACGCGTCCGTTTCGATTCTGTATTATTACATGTTCTGTGACCTGATGGCCTAAGAGAACATGACCATTTTTTTTACATTTTGGAATCTGGGATTCAAAAACCCGGCCGCCGCACATGTTTTTATAAATAGTTTACAGAGTTCCCATTCAAGGCGAATTCCTTTGCTCTTCTTTTACGCATTCAGATCCAGCGTATTGTCGATTCATGGTTACTTCAAACTTTTCTGAAGCGCGTCTTATGTTCTTCTTTCAGGCTATTCCTCAGCCTCGTGCGAACTAAGCTTAACTCAGTTTGGAGAATTACATCAAAAAGACAACGCACGGCATTCTTGGGCATTTAGTATAATATAATTTTGCGTGAGAACTATTTCTTACTAGGCATTACCAACACGCCTTTTGTATCTCTTTTTTTTTGCCATTGGAATATGGACCTATAAAATTCGCGTTATTATCTGACATCGGGCTAAAATTCACTGTATTGTCGAGCAGGCGTCGTTTATTCACTGGCTGCTGCATAGATCTGCAGTCACGCCCTTTCTGCCTGAACTGCACGTGATTGGGGGACACAATTGTGAAGTGTTTATTTATTGGTGAAGGGTTACTCAGCGCGTGTCAAATAAAGTATGGTCCAATGACAAACGTATAGCAAAGGTAAACGTGTTTCAAGTTCAACGTATCCCCAAATAATAACGCGAATTTTGCAGGTCTCTTCATATGAATTATAAACGAAAAAATGTAATTTGTAGAAAAATCTTAAGAAAAATTTCAACCTAACCTAAAATAAGAGTTAGGAGTTGAGAGATTTGGGTGGCTCTTAACAACAAGGTCTTGAGAGCCGATGAGTAGGGACTCCGAAATTTTGCCAAAAGATTTTCGCACATGCTAGATTTCAATATTGTACAGCCGCAAAAGCCGTTTTATTTTACTTACTGGTGGCGTGTCTATGTATGATGAGTCTAGAGACCGGAAAAATTCGCGAGTTCAATGAACTGTAGGCTAGACTCTACAGTCTTATGTACAAATATGCTGGCATCAACATCACATTGGTCGCCTGCTGTCACAGTGAAAGGCGACGATTGGACCAGCATTCTTCAGGAAGTGTCTAATACCACGTGGGCCAATGGCTAAAGTTATATAAACGCGAGTGGTTTGAGTTCTAGCTTGTCCCAAAATGAATCCGCGAATTCTTCAGGTCTCTAATGATGACATTTTCTTACTTTACTGGCCAATCAGAATCAGGTAACTTTAATGCTGCGTGTCTGTGATTCGCGAGAAGACATTTAAGACGCGTAAAATGGAAACCATCCAATCACGAAAGTGCGTCTGATTTAAAGTTTTATGAAATACAACTGGCCATGAAGTCTTTTCGCGATAATAAGGTGTCCCTACCAATAAGGGTGAAATGAGGTGAGACAGGAGCAGCGCCGGAATGCAGGGTCGGTGGAAATGTGAGATCCCAGAGAAAACCCGCCGACCAGCAGCATCGTCCTGCACTATTCCCACTTGCGAAAATTAGTAGTGACCCGGTCGGGGATTGAACCCTGTTTTACTTGGTGAGTAGCTAGCAGTATAACTGGTCAGCCACTGCGGCCCCCTAAAATAAGATACTTTCATGTTAACAGATGTATAAAACGTTTGTGATATATGAGACAACCTAACACGTCCTACGTAGTGTTATTTTTCTAAGGTTTGGTTAAAAAAAGGGTGAAGATACCACAAATGGAATATACAGCATTGTACACATAACGCACAGGAATGTCATATTTGGTCAGTAGCGTACATTGTGGGGCTTGTTGCCTAACTCTCTTCCGTGTGAGTGACTGTTTCCTAAACCGTGATACTGTTCAAAGCTATGAATGGTTCACATTAGTTTAGTCGAACACAAAGCCTAATGCGCACTGTCTGTGACAACGAAACTTGTGGTTTGTCGAGTTAAGTACAGCACCATCAAAAAGTTTCTGGTTGAAAGCACTTGGGAAGCAAATTAAAGTGAGTTTCTGAAGGCGTTAATGTCTCTGCTACCAGACCTGCAGCCACACAGTTAAATTAGGGAATCAGTGTTAAACAAACTCATCTCAGTTCATCACCTTTTAAGATGACTGTTTCAAACAAACAACTATTCTATGTGAGATTTCTGAAGGAATACTGGCAAGTTACGAATTATTGCCAATTTTAAGCCTACTTTCCGAAGGAAAGAGAGGTTTATACAATCAGCCGAATGCCTGTCCGGAATGTATGTCCCCCCCCCCTCCCCAAACCTTTTTCAACTTTTAAATCCCAGAACTGAAATTCACCTAATTCGGTCCACATGTAGTATTAGTAAGTAAATCCGAAGTTTGCAGTTTTCAATCAATCGGGTGGTTATTTTAAAAATGGCGGAAATTTTAAAGTATAGGTTACTACGTCATATCTCGGGAAGCGTTAAACCGAATTAAACAAAACTTGGTACGTCGACAATACATGATGAATTCATTCACAAGGCGATGTTATTGACCTGGCATTTTGGAAGACTGTGCAACATTAAAAAATAAATATTTTATGTTATATCTCGGGGACTATGCAACCGATTTTTGCCAATACTTGGAGCATGAGTAATGCTAATTTAGGCCGTTTTATTATATTTTATTAAAATGGTTCATGTACTTTTTTTAATGGCGGCCATATAAATATTTTTATGTTCAATTGCCATATAAATTATTTACCTAAGTTTGTCATGTATATTTAATAATTGGACAAAACTCAACCGAACTTTGTATGCTGACGTCATCTATTAGATGCATCAGATATGGCTAAACAAAGCCTGTTATAGGGCCTTTTTTCCGATAGCGCCAGATGAGAGAAGACTTCGACGCCATATCTCGGAAACCAGTGAACCTAATTACATCAAACTCTGCACGCAAGTTGTGCTACGATAGACCATGTAACCTTGCACGATTTAAGGAACTCGTTTGCATGTTTTCAAAATGATAGCTATTTGAGGTTGGTAAACCCAGTCTATGAAAACTTAAGACTGATTACAACCGACGTTGATGCTCCGAATCCTACGTCTGTTATGCAATTGGTTGCACGTCAGCTTGCGGCACGAGGCGTTCTGGGTTCGAATACCGGGTAAGGCACGTGTGTATTTGTAATTGTCTCACTGTTTTTGCGTTTGATTCTGGTTCCGCCTCTAATGATATCTCTGCGAACGCGACGTCAAGACCCACACACACGATATAACATTTTAAGAACTTCATCAAAATTATTTGCGTCCATGTAGAGGAAAGTTAGCTCTTTAGTTATATTGGTATCTTCTTGCTATCTTTAATATTCATTTCCTAAAATTTTATATTAAAATTTACATTTTACAAATAATTGATAGATGAATAACATTTTTGAAGATCCCTTAAACGTGCCAGTTTTCTCTGAGAAAGTTGCGTTGAGTATTTTTTGTTTAAAACAGTTATCTTGAAAACTGATGCACTGAGAAGGAATTTCTTTAACGTTTATTCCCCATTTAAATTCCGCAGCTGCAGGCTCGGTAGGCGGCTGTTTTCGCTTCTGTATCCTTACGCGTTGTCTTTTTTTTTGGACGCACCAAGAAACACTGGTGACAACCGCCTGGAAAATTATTCCCCTCCCCAACAGCAACATACGTGAGCTGGACACGAAGTGCTTCTAATAACTCTCTCCACTGTGGCTTCCACACTAGCGACACACATACACACAACCACACTCTCTCTCCTCCT